>CM046876.1:132420142-133020142 GCA_025667525.1 Glebionis coronaria
AACCAACTCATTTCAAGAACTAGAACTCAAGCGTCTTTAAGATTTACCACCTAATCCGAGGTATGCAAAACAAGCTCAACAACATATTCCTAGTCTTTATGATGCGACCCTAATTGGTAAATCGAAAGAGGCTCCCTATGTTCGGGATGATGATGCAACGATGTCACTTGCGGAAGAAACTCGATTATAAATGCTTTCGAGAAATCATAACAAATTTGATTATGTAAAGCAAAATAAAGAACAATTTGATTTTAAGACCCGCTTTAGACTACAAAAAGAATTAGCTCAATTATCAGCTTGTGTGCCCTAAAGTTTTTCAAACGAAAACCTTTCTACTACGTCTCCTACAATTGTCAAAAAGGACTTAACTAAGTTAATTCCACGGTAAGTAAGGTGTCCACTAGCTTAAATGCGTTGCACCAATACTTTGCCGATTTCGACAAGGTCATTAAGGAACGTATGACAGCTTCGGCCATAACGAAAGGTGAATGGAATTTTGAACAAACTAGAGCTACGTTTGGAGACGAAATAATTATGTTTGTGGACAATATTAAAGCGTGCTTTAGCAATATTGATCAAGATTTGGTTTTGGAATTAAATGAAGTTAAACGTGTTTTCAATAAAATAGATGAAGCTTATGAAAACGGTTTAGTTGAAATGGAACGAATTTTACGCCAAAATGATCACCTTTTGAAGCAAGTGATGTCGCATGATATTGTATCCGTTTTTGTGAATAGTTGTGTTGATAATGATTCTATTGTGCATAATCTTGAATCTGTGGATAATATGGTTGATAGTAATTGTCACATATCTGATGCTGAATTTTTTAAAGCTCCAAGATTCCTATAATTCGCTTTCAAAACGTTTTGATGAGATTCAAAAACATTGTATTTCGCTTAATGTAAACAACAATATATTCAATAGATTTTTGAAACATCATTCGAAGGTGTTAATATAGATGAACCAAATTTTGAAAAGGATTTTCGATTGAATTAACAATCAAAACAACGTAAGCCAAGTGACAAGGTTGCTAAATCATTGCCAATAGTTATAGAGAAATCTAAGGAGATGCATCGTGTGAACGTACTTGAGGCTGCTGAGAATTTTCAACTTGATCTAGATAATCAAGTTTCCAAGATTTTGTCCAAAGTTGATAACTTAAAACAGAAAAGTACACAACTCTTCGATTCAGTAAAGTCCGCATGTGCTAATACCACTGCACATACTCAATCATTAATTGAACTATTGAATCGAAAGTCTGTGGAATATCTGATTTGAGGGAACAAATTTGTGATAAAAATTTGGCTTTGGGTGAGTTAAAGGAAACATTTCGTACCCTAAAAGGTAAGAATGTTGTGGATAACCCAGCCACCATCTCAGCATCGTCCTCTAGTGCAATCAAAAGGAACCTCATCGCCGTCACAACATTTAAAAAGGGCCCTAGGACAAAACCATCTCAACCATTGGTCACAAAAGATAAGGCAGAATCAAAACCAGCCCCTAATGTTCCCATGTTGCTTTCTACATGAGTAAGCACCACTACTAAGGCTCAAAGATCTAAGCTTAAAGGAAATAAAAAGAAAGATAGGATCTTGCCCTCATCTAGTAATCAAGTGAAGAAGAATGTAGAAGCCCATCCTAGGAATGTTATTTATATTTTAAATAAAAAGAACCATGTAACTAAACCTAAAGGCTCTACGGTTGTGCAACGTTCTAAGGCTACTATGAATTCTGATTTGAAATGTTGGAATTGCAATGAATGTATGTTTTCCAGTCGTCATGGTTCTTGCCTTATTGATCATGTGAATGAGATGAATGCCCGTAAAAATAGTTTAGAATGGAAACCGACTGGGAAAGTGTTAACCCAAGTTGGTTGGATGTGACGCCCCACTGGTAGAACTTTCACTATAGTAGGAAATGCGTGTCCTTTAACTAGGATCACTCCAACTAAAGCAAAGAAAGTGTGCCCTTTAACTAGCGGTACCAAGGCTACCAAAACACAAGCGTGTCCTTTAACTAGGAACACCAACACTACTGTAGGAACCAAGTGCCCTTTAAATAGATGTACTCCCACTGTAGTGCCGACTGATAAACTAAAACCTCAGGAAGTTGGAAAAATAAAACATGTTATTGGTAAAACTCATATTAGAAAATGCTGGAAAGCTAAGGATGACATAAATGTTAGTAATTCTGATATTAATATATATGTATCTGCTAACACTCCGGAACCCATAGTTTCCAATGCATTGTCTATTGCTGTTGTTGAAAACAGGTTATCCAAATTGTTCTCTGGTATTTGGACTCTAGTTGCTCCAAGCATATGACCGGAGATCGCCCTCAGCTCAGAAACTTTGTTAGCAAGTTTCTTGGTATGGTTCGATTCAGAAATGATTATATTGCAAAGATAATGGGTTATGGTGAATATCATACTGGGAATGTTATAATTTCAAGAGTGTATTATGTGGAAGGTCTCGGTCACAACTTATTTTCTGTGGGAAAATTTTGTGATTCAAACCTAGAAGTTGCTTTTCGAGAGCATACTTGCTTCATTCGTAATATAGAAGGGGTAGATTTGTTGAAAGGTACTCGAGGGAATAATTTGTATACTTTGTCTCTACAAGACATGATGGTCGCTTCTCCCGTATGTCTTCTCTTCAAAGCATCAAAGACTAAGTCATGGTTATGGCATCGACGGTTATCTCATCTTAACTTTGACGCTATCAATCACTTGGCAAAAACGAACTTGTTCGTGGTCTTCCTAAACTTAAATTTCACAAGGACCATTTGTGTTCCGCGTGTATAATGGGAAGAGCACTAAGAAATCATACAAACCCAAGACTGAAGACACCAACCAAGAGAAACTTTATTTGTTGCATATGGATCTTTGTAGGCCAATGCGTGTTGAAAGTCTTAGTGGTAAAAAGTACATCCTCGTCATTGTGGATGATTACTATCGGTTTACATGGGTGAAATTTCTTGCAACAAAAGATGAGGCACCTAAATTCATCATCGGATTTCTCAAGATGATTCAAGTACGTCGCAATAATACTGTCCGACGCATTTAGTACCGATAATGGAACCGAATTTGTGAATCAAACCTTGCGTAATTACTATGAAGAAGTTGGCATATCAAATGAAACATCCGTTACTCACACTCCATAACCAAACGATGTCGTTGAAAGGCGGAATCGCACACTTATGGAAGCTGCTCGAACGATGTTAATTTACGCAAAGGCTCTATTGTTTTTATGGGCAGAAGCAGTATCTACAGTAGTATACACCCAAAACCGATCACTAATTCGAAAACGCCATGGTAAAACACCTTATGAGCTTCTACATGGAAAAGTACCATATTTATCATACCTTCATGTATTTGGTTCTCTTTGCTATCCAAATAATGATGGTGACAATTTGGGAAAACTTCAACCAAAGGATGATATTGGTATTTTCATTGGTTATGCACCCACAAAGAAGGCATTATGAATCTACAATCGTAATTCTCGCAAGATCCTTGAAACTATGAATGTTGATTTAGATGAGCTGAAGGCAATGGCTTCTGAGCAAAGCAGCTCTGAACCCACACTTCATGAAATGGGACCCAATAACATTAGCTCTGGTCTTGTCCCAAATAACCCTTCTTCAACATCATTCACACCACCTACTAGGAATGAGTGGGATACGCTGTTTCAACCGTTCTTTGATGAATTCTTTAGTCCTCCAAGTATTGTTGCTCCAGAACCCGAAGTAATAGCTCCAGTCAACGACGTTATCGCTCCAGCAAATGAAGCACAATCAGATGTGTGTACAACAACAATTAGTCAAGATACACCTTCAATAAGTAATTCTCAACCAAAACATGTATCAACTACCCATGTCACGCCTATTGATGATAAATAGGATGATGATGATTACGATTTGGAATTCGCTCAAATGCGTGAACTTCCATTCTTTGGTGTACCAATTCCCAAGTCGTCTACCTCAGAGGAAGCTCCTACTACGACTACTCTAATCCACGAATTCGTGAACATGACAGCAAGTGGAAAAAGGATCATCCTATAGATTCTATTATTGTTGGGTCAAAAAGTTGATGTGGCAGAAACTCAAAAACGAAGAAAACATGAAGACATTTGTCTAAGCGTTGTCAAGAGCAAATCAAGCGTTGACAAGAGCAAATCGGGGGTTGATGGCTCAAGCATTGTCATGTACAATCCAAGCATTGTCATGTACAAACTAAGCATTGACAGAAACGTAGACAAGAAGCCTTTGGAAGCTTCTATTTAGATATGTATGCAGAATATATTATGTATATGTTTATTTAAATAGAAGATTTACATGTTTATTTGATATTATCTCTTGTAAACCCTAATCCTTACACTATAAAAGGAACCAAGGGTATTAGGTTTATTCATTGTTGATGCAAAAGTTAGGTGATCCTTGCTTGACCCGAATTAAGCTTAATTCGGGTTGGCTGGGCTCCGGCTCCTGCACCAAGTGAATCGTTTGGTTGGGATCCTGCACACTAAACAACACGCGTTAGGCTTACCGTGGGAGTGTTTCCCACGATTAGACTACGGCGTGAGAGTAAGTAATCGGTTAGGGTTTTATGTGAGTTGAGAGTATAGAACGTAATACCTTGTGGAACCTTTGAGGGTTCCTTTTATAGGCAATGAAACCCTAATGGGCTGTCATTGATACTTCGGCCCCAAGGAAGAGATAAGCACCATAATTAGATTGATTGTTATCTTCTAATTATGGTGAGTGAATATCTCCTTCTTTGGAGTAAATCACATTCAGAGATAGAATATGATTCTGTCTAACCCTGCACCGGTCATGCCGGGCCGTGGGCCGCACACGTGTGTGCGGTTACTGTTCATCCAAGCCCATAAGCTTAAATGACATTATTCCCACCCATCTGTGATGGGCCGGATACGGGTAGTACCCGTGGGCCGGGTTCATGACCCGGCTGGGGACTATACGTCATCATGTCCCCCCAGTCTAGTTGTTACAACCATAGGCGTAACCTCTAGACTACCAAGATGCTCCCTGGACGTACCAAGAAAAAATAGGGAATGATAAGTTGTCCAAGAATTTGTTTCGGCCGCACGTAGCAACCTGGCTTAGGAATTTATTCCATTATTATCTCAGCCGCTCATGGCGACCGAGACAAATTAAATATAACATTAAATGTCAAGTCTTACGTAAGAGCCACATATCCCGACATTAATAACTGTTCACCTGCCATGTTGACAGACATAAGTGCAAACAGTCAGAGCCTCGAGCAGTGTAAACGTTTGAGTCAGAAGTGACCCGTGGGTCCCGCCTGACGTTTCACTTGCCACTTGCCCCCTAACCACACGATCAAGAATAGTGGCAGACACGTGTCACACATCCAACAGGCCATGACCCACGAGGCAACCCTATAATAATCCACCCCTACGGCTGTGTGAAACACACAGTTCATTATCTCCATTTCTGCCATTAAAGTTTCCTTCTTAGCTTCAATCAACCACGCATGGATCCCTTCCTCCGCAGGTTAGAACACCACGCCCTTACATTTTTATTTAGTAATGGCTCACAGAAACAACCCCACCATCGGATCCGTGCTTAATGTAATGACCCAGGAACAACTAGATCACTTTTGTACAAATTATTTCATCCCTACCAACCTACACCCCTCACTTCCTGGCGCCGGAGACCTTATAACTGAGGCTCCGGAGGGTAAGATTGGCCTGTACACTCGCCTTTTCGATGCGGCCAACTACCGCATTCCATTCACCCATTTCCTCATAGATCTGTTAGGATATTATGATGTACATATTAGTCAGCTCCACTGTATAGGCGCCTGTAAGATTAGTCAATTCGAGATCCTCTGCCGTGCTAGAAGAATCCCCCCAACCGTAGAACTATTCTGGCTTTTTTACACTCCCAACCTAGTAAATGGTTGGTTATCCTTTAAGAAACGATCCCCTAACAGTCCTCAGTCTCATAATAAGCCAATGGACTCGCTGAAAAACTGGTACGACCACTATTTTTTCATTGACGCAATAGTATGGCCGGCTGATTATGCCGTTAGACATAGGATATCACACGACCCCCAGCCGCACGCTAGCACATATAACCCCCGACACTCTCAAGAATTAGATCTGAATAGGACCGGGTTCCATAGAAATCTTCCCGAGTCATTTCTATGTTTGCTAGGGATTAGCTGCAACTATTTTGGCCCGTCCAACAGATATCCTGTATTTTGGAGAAGGCAGGGTGAAGGTAGGCTAACATCCGTACACAAAAAAGTATATTCAAGTACTTTGTAATAGCTAACATATTTTGTTATTGTATGGCAGAAATGAACTTCTTTGGACTTCTACACCAGGGCGACCCAAAGCTTGTATCAGAAGGCTCTCGCCCCCGACGTGAGAATGAACTACCCCTGCTTGAGCACACCCGTAACGTGACGGTTGCTCTTGAAGCCGTGCCGGATCCCCACTCGGACGAGGAGGAAACAACTGTAATGAGGACGCCCGTTGACTTCGAAAACGAGGACGGTGATAACAGGATGCTTGAAGGAGGAGCCGGGCCCTCCTCACTGCCTAAGACTGCCACTCCTTCACATGGGGAAGAGCAGGGAGATAATATTGACTTAACCACCTCCAGCCTTCGCCGGATGATGGGCGATGATGATGAAGAGGTACAAAAAATCAATGAGGAGGAAGAGGAGGAAGTTGAAAAAGAAGTTGAGGAGGAGACTGAAGAAGCAACAGCTCAGCCTGTCGCCAGGCGTACCCGTAAAAGGAACAAACGAGTAAGGAGAGCTGCTCCAGCCGAGATTGGCGAACACAACACCCCTCCCAAGAAGCTTCGAGAAGACCACCCCTTATACCAATCTGTTGGGAGCACCACCCAGGCTTCCGAGACGATCTGGGCCGCACATGTCGATCCAGTCACTCAGATTGCCCCCACCACATCAAAATTAGCAAGAAATAACATGTAAGACTCTATCCTGATATGTAAGAACGTCAAATTCCTTTTAAGCAATACTTAATATGTATCCAAATGCTTGTTTCACAGGGACGAACAAACTGGTGCCACGCCTCCTCCTAACACCCAAATAGAGAAGGGCAAAGAAAAATAAGTGGGGGGAAACCCCATGCCTCATACGGCCGGCACGAAATCCGGCCCCGTTTTTGAAGAAGGTACCCCCACAGCCTCGCAAGACCTCCCGACGTCCGGCCCCCTCAATCGTTCAACCCTATCTGGAATATCACCACTGCATCACGAATGAGGGACGCCGAGGAATGCCGAGAGTACCTCAACAACTACATACCACCAGGCTTAGTGCGAGAAGTGAATGCGCTCAGCCATGCGGACTTGGCGGATGAGTACAATGGTGCTTTGGTACACCAAATGGCAATGGGCACCTTGATGAGAGTAAGATTTGAAGCCGCACTTGGGCATGTGGAGTCTCTTAAAAGGAAGGTTGGACAGAGGGAGGGAGAGAATGATCGTAGACAATGAAGCTCAAATTGCAGCCCTCCAGTCCCAACTTGCGAGTGCTGAGGCGACCATAAAAAAGCAATCGGCCCGTGCGAGTGAGTATGACCAACAAGTGGCCGATCTCGAGTCAAAACTAGATGCCGCGACAACCAAGGTACATATCCGTGCCGCACCACCCTTTATCCTAGAAGAAATATAATCTAACAATTAATCTCATATAGGTAACCACAGCGGAGGCATCTGCCAAGTCTTCCTCCAGCCAGGTATCCGTGCTCACCAAGAAACTGGAAGACGCGCAAATGACGATCCAGAGCATGGAGAAAGTACAAGAGGAGCTTGCTGATGAGAGGGCTATCACCAAGGAGCTGAAAGAGGCGTTTGCCCAAAAAGATGTGATGATCGATGCCCTCACTGCCGAACGCGATGACGTGCTATGCCCTCAACTACTAGTGGCCATTGCCGGCCGCAGGTGGATGGTAGGGCATGGAGCACGCTTGGCCATCACCAAGGTACTAGAGGCCCCTGAATTTGTGCAACAGTTTGCAAGCCTTGTGTCCGATGGTATTGACCACGGCCGTCATAAGGGAATGGTCCAGGCCGTAGAGCTGATCAAGAAAAGGGAGAACTTCACCAGACATGCTTTCTTTAACCCTGAAGCGGCTAACAAGATGGCCGCTTCCATGGCCGCGATGCGGGATCTGCATTACCCATTCTTGGCTGAGCTGGAGGCCACCAAAGATGCATCAAACATGGAAATCATGGAAAAGCTAAGTCTTAGTGCGTTCTCCCAAGATGAGAGTCATTCCCGTGCTTCCTTCACTCCATCGCCCAGCTACCTGACGCTCCCTATCTATGAGGATGTAACCAGGATCGTGCTCGATGAAGAACCCTTAAGTGGGGTGCTGGAGAGGAATGCGACCCAAGCCCGGAAGCGGAAGGAACGTAGTGAGTGGTTGTCATGCTTGGTCGAGGAACAAGTGGAGATGGGTAAGTTTCTCCCTCCTCTGTAGGGTGCTTCTACTTTATGATCCATCTCAGACAACTCTGGTTTGTAACCGCTGAATATTTGTTGTTTCTATTCGTCCGTGCATGTACACGGCTAAAACATGTGCATTTTGTATGTAAGTCCGTGATGACCACGGCTATTTTTGTTATTTATTTGGAAACTTGTGTATTTTGATTGTGTTGAATATTGTATACCAATACTGCATGATATGTCACGTCTTACACACAAAAAGGGAAAATACATACAAGCCTATAATTTACTAGACATGCGACGTGCGTCTTTACTATGCGAAGCACTGTGTGATTACGACATATGAAACTTACCACAACGTCTTGTGAGTAAGGTGTCTAGTAAGGATACATGATCCGTGCGGCTGGGGTTGCATCCCTCTTACGCGGCAAGTTGAATTAGTAGGTTCACTTAATCCTCTTACCCCGCCTGGAGGCGTATAGTACATGTACAGTAATTTGAATGAATGCATATGAATAAAACATGGCATATTATAATAACAACTAAAAAATTCATATGACTAACATAAGATCTAGAAAATGATTTGCACGAAACAAGCCGTGGAGCTAGCTAGGCGCCACGGCATTTTATTAGAACGTTTACACGTTTTGTTTAAACAATAATGACAAGTCCTAGAAAACAAGAAAGGAAACTAAACAAAACATAAGAAAAAACAGATAAACCGCATGGTTCTTCATTAAAGCCACATATAGCGAAGCACCCATGCGGAAGCCGTAGCTTTCAAAGATAGCACCTTTTGAGATTGGAGATGTTCCATGTGCGCTCTAGGTCGCGGCCATCCATGTCACGTAACTTGTACGCGCCTCGTCCCAAGGCCTTCGTGACTTCATACGGTCCTTCCCACTTAGGGCCCAACTTTCCTGTATTCTCCGCTTGACTTGCTTCGTTAGCACGATAGACATAATCTCCCGGTCGAAAAGAAACACCTTTGACCTTGGCATCATAATAAGCCTTCATTTTAGCCTTGGACTTAGCCTCATTGATGGCTGCTATCTCCCTTTTTTCTTCCAACAGATCCAGGTTGATTCGCAGCTGCTCGTCGTTCGTGACGACATTAACCTCCGCCGTGCGGATGGTAGGCATCCCTATTTCTGCTGGTATAACAACTTCAGTGCCATAAGCCAATGCAAATGGAGTATCTCCGTTGGCTGTTTTGATCATAGTTCTATGCGCCCATAGCACATGTGGTAACTCATCGACCCATTTGGCACTTCGTTCATCCAGACGCGCCTTGATGCCATTTCCCAAGCTTCTATTTGCTCGTTCCACGAGGCCATTTGTCTGTGGATGCTTAACAGATGCGAAGCGCCGCTTGATGTTCAATGATGCACACCAGTCTTTGGATGGATTGTCCGTTAACTGTTTACCGTTGTCCGAGATGATTTCTCCTGGTAGGCCAAAACGGCACACAATATGCTCCCAAACAAACTTTTTAACTTGCTTGCCTGTGATGGATTTGACTGCCTTGGCCTCAATCCATCGTGTGAAGTAATCCATTGCGACAATCAAGAACTTCACTCCCCCCGCAGCTACAGGAAATGGTCCTGCGATGTCAAGTCCCCACTTATAGAATGGCCATGGAGATGTAATAGGTGTAAGCTCCTGCTGCGGATGTCGCGGCACTGGTCTATGCACTTGGCAATCACTACACCTGCGAATCATGTCGCGCGCGTCTCTGTGCATGGTAGGCCAATAGTATCCTGTTCGTAAGGCTCGAGCTACCACGGATCGTGGACCTGCGTGCATGCCGCATAACCCTTCATGTATGTCACTGATTACGTAAGCGGCCTGACGTGGTCCAACACACCGCAGCCACGGCTGCAAGAAAGAGCGCTTGTAAAGGATGCCTTCTCGAAGTTCGAAGTGTTGCGACTTCCTCTTGATGCGCCGTGCTACCTTTTCCTCGTCTGGAAGGGTCTCACTAGTCAAATAGTTGATGATCGGGGTCATCCATGTAGGTCCGTCCTCCTCAACTATAGTAGCGACCTCCCCTTCTGTTATAGATTTCTCCTTGAGTATTTCCACCAAGACTTGTTTGGACAAGTGAGCGAAGCTTGTGGATGCAATCTTGCTGAGAGCATCCGCCTTCTTGTTCTCGCCTCTTGTCACCTGCTTGATGGAAAATTTGTTGAAAGCCGTAATCAGTGACTTGACTTTTTCCAAGTATCTGACCATGTTGTCCTCCTTAGCCACATATCCACCTAGAATATGGTTCGCAACAAGCCGTGAGTCCACGTAGGCCTCAAGGTTGCGGACTCCCATTCTAGCGGCGATTTTTAAACCCGCAATTAGTGCTTCATATTCCGCTTCGTTGTTGGTGGTCGTAAACTCAAAACGGAGGGCATACATGAACTCCATTCCTTCCGGATTTGTGAGGATAAGACCAGCTCCGGAGCCATCCGTACACGAAGATCCGTCCGTAAATAGCACCCATGGTTCTGTTGGAGTCTCGTCTTGTTTAACGATTGGCCCTTCCTCATCCGGCTTCTCGATCAGGAAATCTGCCAAGATCTGGCCTTTCACAGCCGTCCTTGGCCTATAAGATATATTGTGCTCCCCCAATAAGATGCTCCATTTTTGTAGCCTCCCTGCCACATCCGGTCTAGAAATAACCTGCTTGATTGGCTGATCCGTAATGACTACAATTGGGTGCGCCTGAAAGTACCGGCGCAGCCGCTTTGTAGCAAACACTAGTGCTAACACCAATTTTTCCATAGAGGAGTAATTCAGCTCCGGCCCTCGTAGTGTTCTACTTATAAAGTAGACCGGTGTTTGCACTGTATCTCTATCTGTCATGAGTACCACGCTTATTGCGCCATGAGTGGCTGAGAGATACATAATGAGTTCCTCCTTTGGCCGGGGAGCTACTAGCATAGGGAGAGATGCAAGATGCTGCTTGAGTTGGCCGAAAGCTTCCTCGGCTTCCTTCGTCCACCGGAAGTCTCCCTTACTAATGCACTTCTTGAGTGTCTTAAATAGGGGAAATGACTTCTCTGCGGATTTAGATAGGAACCTATTCAGCCCGGCTAGTTTCCCATTTAAGGATTGCACCTCCTTCCGTGTCTGAGGGGATGGCAGTTGTATCACTGCGTCCGTCTTCTTTGGGCAAGGTTTGATGCTGTTTGGATCAATCAAATATCCAAGGAACATTCCCTCCGTTGCCCCAAACGTACATTTCTTTGGATTTAGCTTCATGTTAATCCTTCTCAGTGTGTCGAATGTCTCTTGGACATCCCGGAGAAGTGCCTCCTCTGTATGACTTTTTATAACCAAGTCATCCACATAGACTTCCAAGTAGCGGCCTATCTGTGATTCAAAAGCTTTGTCCACAAGCCGTTGATATGTAGCACCGGCGTTCTTCAGTCCAAACGGCATTTTCGTATAGCAATATACGCCCTGGCTTGTATGGAACGCCGTTTTTTCTGCATCCTCCTCCGCCATCTGGATCTGGTGATATCCTTTATATGCGTCTAAGAAGCATTTAAAAGGATATCCACATAGGGATTCCACCTTCCAGTCGATTTCCGGTAATGGGTAACAATCCTGTGGACAGGCCTTGTTTAGATCCGTAAAATCCACACACATGCGCCAACTTCCGTCATGTTTTTTGACCATGACCGGATTGGATAACCACTCGTGGTAGTATACCTCGCGCATGATACCTGCGTCCACTAGTTTCCGTACTTCCTCCAATATGACTTGACTGCGCTCAGGCGCCTGGCCGCGCTTCTTTTGCTTGACGGGTTGGTACCCCTGGCGGATCTGGAGCTTATGTTCTGCTATCGCCCGTGGCATGCCTATCATATGCTTTGGCTCCCATGCGAATATATCTAGGTTTGCACTTAACAGCGAGCACATGGCCCTCTTGCCGTTATCTGAGAGTGCCCCCCTATGGATATCTCCTGTTCCGGATAGTCGGGATGAATTGCCACCTTCCAATTGGGAGGTGGTGATCCATCCTTGGGTGGAACAGGTGGAGCCGGTGTTGTCACGGTATGACATTCGGATGCTGGTACGATTGTGTTGTAAATGGTGACGATTCCTCCCTCCACAGGGAATTTGATCATTCCGTGTGCCGTGGAGGGTACCGCCCGTATAGCCAAAATACCTGGTCTGCCTATGATCCCATTGTACGGAGAATGTGAGCGTATCACCATGAAGTTCATCCACGCCGTAGTGGAGTGTTCCTCATTCCCAATGGTTACAAGCAGACGTAGTGGCCCTATCGGCCAGATAGTGTCTCCACTAAAGCCAGTGAGCGGCGACGTGGCCGGTACTAATTGGCTTCTTATTTCTGGGCATAACTGCACGAAACAGTGTTCATACAGTACCTCTGCTGACGACCCTCCATCCACATACATGCGACGAACATTGTGTGTTCCAATGATTATCTCAATAGTGAGAGGCGCATCAATTACATCGCTTGCTATGATGGGAGGGAACGAGATTTCCCTGCCGCGTGAAAATTTTTGGCCAACTTTCTGCCTCGTGCGGCGTTGTCTGGATTGGACCATGTATATGGTCGAAGGTTTGTCCTTTTGGGGATCCTTCTTATCATACTTCTTGTTGTCTTTTCCATCCTTCCAGTCCTTAACTAAGTGCTTGAGTTTACCTGATTTGATCAGTGACTCAATGTGCTTCTTGAGCTGGATACACTCCTCCGTACCATGGCCCTTGTCATTATGGAACTCGCAGAAGCGATTTCCTTGCCGAGGTTCCGACGGAGTTGTCATTGGGGGAGGCCTTGGAAAGTTTGCCCCTTCCGTCATCAAGATCTCCCGGTAGGACATCTTTAGGGGGGTAAACTTATCGTCCGGCCGTCCTCCTTTGTTCTGGCTCTTATAGTCCAAGCTCTTGCTACTGTTCTGATTGCCTTGACCGCCCGACTGTCTCCGAGACTGGTCGTTTGACCGGTACCCATTTCCTCTAGATGGGTAAGCCGCGACAACCGCTATTTCTCCTTCTATGAAATTTCTGACCCTTTCCATGAGGTCATCATATCTCTCTAGACGCTTGTCACTGAGGCGCCTGATCAATTCCCTGTCTGTTATGGCGTGCATGTAGTCAGAGATTTTCAGGAGTTCCAACATTGTTTTGGTGCGCGTGCACTCATCATTGAAGCGTTCAGTGAAGGCTTCTGTGGACTCCCTCGGCCGTTGTTTGACAGTCGCCAGTGAGACCGGATCCCTATTATACTTCTTCCTCTAAGTATAATTATTCTTGAACGCAGTGCGTAGTTCCGTGAAACTATCAATGCTTCGTGGAGGGAGTCCCTCAAACCAGTCACGGGCATTTCCGATCAGAGTTTAATTGAACATTTGGCACCATATAGGCATGGGCCATCGCTCAATTTTAGCCTGCGTATCAAATATTTTAAGGTGATCATCCGGATCACCAGTTCCATCATAGGTCTTGACACACGCCGGCATGCAACGTTTAGTGTCCTCGGAATAGTTCCGTATGCGGAGGGTGAACGGGTCTTCCCTGGGTTCCGCCCATGGCCGGGTGAGCCTAGGGTCATCCCATGGTTCACACCATGGGCGCGAAAGATCCTCCGCTTCTGCATCTCGATAATAAGGGCCACCATAATACTCATCATTGTTTGGTGGTGGTAGAGGGGTACGCCTAGGTCGGCGATGCTTAGGCGGATGGTCATCTGAGTCCTCCCCTGACGGGTCTGGAGACGGCGGTGGTGACCCATCCTTTGGGTGGGGACCACTTTTTTGGGATGAACCAGGAGCCTTTTTCCCAGTGTTCATCCTGTCCCACACGCTCGTGCGACGAGCAGTTCTGGCCAGCTCTCGATCTGGTCGCTCGGGTGAACCGTTAGGCTTATCTCCTCCTTCTCGAGACTGCATTAGTTCCTGTATGAGGCGATCTCCAATGCGCTCAAACACATTCCTGGGTTGAGGGGTTTCCTCAAAGATGCTCTGCTCCTGAGGCCGAGCTCTCCTTTTCCTCTGGTTTTGGGAAGAGGTGATGGGTCCGGTGTCACCAAAGTTGAGTCTGGATTGGAGGTTCCTCCCCAGATTCAACCTTGAGGTGATCCCCGGGACGATCCTATCAAAGTTCTGCGTGAGAACTTGAGTGAGATCCTCCTCGCTGAGTGGTTGGACTTCTACTTCCTCCTCCGCTGACGGTCTGCGCGGCTCCTTGTTAGGAGGGTTGGGCGCACTCCCTGGGTCAGGGTTGTCCAGGGTTGAAGTAGGTGGGGGTGTTATGGAGATCGTGCTCGTCACCCCCAAGGACTGAAAACCGCCACGGTTACCAGGTCCGCCTGCAAGGCGGCTAGGTGATTGATTGGGGATGAGTATCCCTTCCCCTTCGGACTTCCGATTTCTAGGATTCGTGTTCCTGGGGTTGGCTTGCGGATGCCCCTTCGTCATTGGAAATTCAGAATGAGGTTTTGTTCTAGCTTAGTGTAATGGGTCCCACGGATGGCGCCAACTTGTTGATGCAAAAGTTGGGTGATCCTTGCTTGACCCGAATTAGGCTTAATTCGGGTTGGCTGGGCTCCGGCTCCTGCACCAAGTGAATCGTTTGGTTGGGATCCTGCACACTAAACAACACGCGTTAGGCTTACCGTGGGAGTGTTTCCCACGATTAGACTCCAGCGTGAGAGTAAGTAATCGGTTAGGGTTTTATGTGAGTTGAGAGTATAGAACGTAATACCTTGTGGAACCTTTGAGGGTTCCTTTTATAGGCAATGAAACCCTAATGGGCTGTCAATGATACTTCGGCCCCAAGGAAGAGATAAGCACCATAATTAGATTGATTGTTATCTTCTAATTATGGTGAGTGAATATCTCCTTCTTTGGAGTAAATCACATTCAGAGATAGAATATGATTCTGTCTAACCCTGCACCGGTCATGCCGGGCCGTGGGCCGCACACGTGTGTGCGGTTACTGTTCATCCAAACCCATAAGCTTAAATGACATTATTCCCACCCATTTGTGATGGGCTGGATACGGGTAGTACCCGTGGGCCGGGTTCATGACCCGGCTGGGGACTATACGTCATCATTCATAACTTTCATATACAATGTAAACCTAAAAGCGTGTGTCAACTAGGTGTGGGATTCAATGTACGCACACCTAGTGATTGTTCGTTATTAATATAGTGAGCAATCCATTAGAGTAATTCATGTGTTTTGTGTCCAAACACCTTGTTAATGTGTCATGTTCTAATTCCACTTTGATTATCTAATCATATGAACATGATGCATTCCTAGTAGCTTAAAAGATCCAGAATCTTAGGATTCCTCAATTGGTATTCGAGCCTCGTGGCTCGTGATGCTAGGACCAACAAGGTGTTCGTGTATGGTGAAAAGAAGAAAAATCCGTCTAGGGTTTTTCTGGACGTTTTTGTGTGTGCAGCAGTATTCAGAAGGTCATAACTTTTGGACCATTGGATCGTCACGAAATTTTTTGTGTGTGTTCTAAACACATATATCTAGATATTCACTGGAGGGATTTTTGAGATCTATCCCCAAGAAAAAGTTATTAAGCGTCAAAGTTAGCAGGGGTCATATGCTGTTTTCTGTGAACAGTAATAGTAAAAACGCGATTTCTCCTTCGTTAACTGTTGGATCGTCGTGAAATTCAATCTGTAGGTTCTTGACACTTGTGTCTAGGATGTCACCAAAGGGATCTTCGATCTGAGCTCTCATGAAGAAGATATTAGATGTCAAAGTTCACTGCAGTTTATGGTTTTCACATAAAATCTTGATTTAGGGTTTATAAAACCCTAGATCTATTACCCGCTGACATGTGTTATTTAGACGCTGATAGATGTTGGTGTGACGCTGATAAATGTTGGTGTGACGCTGACAAGGCATGGATGAGACGCAGATGGCCAGGCACTGACAGGTAGTTGGCGCTGACAGGAATAAGTTAAGCGCTGTTGGGAAGCGCTGACACTTGTTGTCCGATATATACATTTTCAAACACTGACAAGTGTTGTCCGATATTGGACAACAAACAGTGTTGATATCTTGGACAAAGGAAGATGTTGGATAACAAAAGGATAGCTGCTGTTTGAGAAAATTGATACGTTTTTAGCACACAAAAAGGAGGGTTTTACACACGAAGGTACATGGGATCTCCGTTTTATTTTAGAATATTGTTTTGATATTTATGGCTCGGATATTTTTCATAAAGAAGTATATGATTAAGGGGAAGATTTCTTATGGTAAGTTTGATGTTGAAGTTAGTTTTCACAAATTTGTTTTTCTTATATAGGTGAGCAATACACCTTGTCTCTGTACTAAATATTTTGTTACAACGTACAACTGGCTCATAGTCGTGAAGGTTACTAGTTCCCATGTAACAAAAACTGTGGTGAGCAATACACCTTGTCATTGGACTAAATATATTGTTATAGCATACGATTGGCTCATAGTCGTGAAGGTTACCAGTACCCATGTAATAAAAACTGATGGGTGAGCAATACACCCTGATCATTGGATCTAAATATATTGTTATAACTAACAACTGGCTTATAGTTGTGCAGTTTTTGTTGGTTTCAGTTCTCGTTCGTATCAATAAACTGAGCCCCCTTTTGCAATGAAAGAGTTGCATTTTTCTCTTGTCGTTTCGACAACTAGGGGAAGAGTTTATCAACTAGTGAGCAATTGGGTGAAAGAAATACAAAGTTTGGGTTATTCTGCTTCTACATCAAAATTATTGTACTTATTTTTCTTCAAGATCATTACATAGAGCCTACATTTGGAGAATCTTCAAGATTGCATACATTGTTTACTTCCCTGTTGATGTGACAAAAAGGGGAAGACATACATGCTACAATTGAGGGGAAGCAATTTGAAGATGATGTATAACTTACAAGAGATACACAAAGAGTTTTACCGACATCAACTAGGGGAAGATTGTTGGGTCAAAAAGTTGATGTGGCAGAAACTCAAAAACGAATAAAACATGAAGACATTGTCTATGCGTTGTCAAGAGCAAATCAAGCGTTGATAAGAGCAAATCGGGGGTTGATGGCTCAAGCATTGTCATGTACAATCCAAGCATTGTCATGTACAAACTAAGCATTGACAAAAACGTAGACAAGAAGCCTTTGGAAGCTTAGATATGTATGCAGAATATATTCTGTATATGTTTATTTAAATAGAAGATTTACATGTTTATTTGATATTATCTCTTGTAAACCCTAATCCTTACACTATAAAAGGAACCAAGGGTATTAGGTTTATTCATAACTTTCATATACAATGCAAACCTAAAAGCGTGTGTCGACTAGGTGTGGGATTCAATGTACACACACCTAGTGATTGTTCGTTATTAATATAATGAGCAATCCATTAGAGTAATTCATGTGTTTTGTGTCCAAACACCTTGTTAATGTGTCGTGTTCTAATTCCGCTTTGATTATCTAATCATATGAACATGATGCATTCCTAGTAGCTTAAAAGATCCGGAATCTTAGGATTCCTCAATTATTGGTGACCCTAATCGTCCAATATCCACACGAAGTCAGTTATAAGAAAGTGCATTGTTTTGTCATTTTGATGCTTTTCTTAGTGAAGTTAAACCTAAGACGTGGCAAGAAACTTTTACCCAATCTAGTTGGATCGAAGATATGTAAGAAGAACTTAATGAATTTATACGTCTTGATGTATGGGAACTTATCCCATGCCCAGATCAAGTGAAGTTACTCACTTTGAAATGGGTTTACAAGGTGAAACTCGACGATTTAGGCGGAATCTTGAAAAACAAAGCTCGTCTAGTAGCTTGTGGGTACAAACAATTATTAGGCATCAAATTTATTGAATAATTTGCACCCGTTGCCCTTTTGGAAGCTATTGGACTATTCCTCGCTTATGCAGCTCACATAAATATGATCGTCTATCAAATGGATGTGAAGACGGAATTTCTCAATGGTGAAATCAAGGAAGAGGTTTATGTTCAACAACCAGATGGTTTTGTGAATTCTAAATATCCTAATCACGTGTACAAGCTTAAAAAGGCTCTTTATAGGTTGAAGCAAGCTCCACGCTCATGGTATGATCTATTGTTACAATTCCTCATTACGCAAGGCTTCGCTAAAGGCAAGGTGGATCCCACAATGTTTATTCAGAAACGAGGGAAAGACATGATTATGGTCCCAATATACGTCGATGATATTATATTTGCTACCTCGACCCAAACCTTATCGGATGAGTTTGGGACACTCATGTCTTCCAAGTTTAAGATGTCAATGATGGGCAAGGTATCATTTTTCTTAGGTCTTCAGATATCTTAGAGTCCTAGAGGCATTTTTATCAATCAATCCAAGTATGTCCTTGAATCGCTTAAGAAATATAAGATGGAATCTTGCGATCCCGTGGACACACCTATGGTGGAAAGAACTAAGTTAGATGCAGATCCAACATGGATTCTTATTGATCCTACACTTTATCGTGGTATGATCGGTACCCTATTGTATATTACAGCTAGCAGGCCTGACCTTCAGTTCTCAATTTGTATGTGTGCTCGGTATCAAACGAGGCCTACTGAGTTATATTTAGCTGCTGTTAATTAGATTTTTCGATATCTTAAAGGAACCGTTAATCGGGGACTTTGGTACTCAAAGGACTCCTCTATTGCACTAATGACATATGCAGATGCAGACCACGCGGGATGTCAAGATACCAGGCATAGCACGAGTGGAACTTTGCAACTACTAGGAGATCGACTAATCAGTTTGGCATCAAAAAGGTAGAAAAGCGCTGCAATTTCAAGTACAGAGGCAGAATACATAGCTATGTCCGGTTGTTATGCTCAAATTCTTTGGATGAGATTGCAATTAACCAACAATGGTCTAGGTTTCAACAAAATTCCGATGTACTGCGACAACGAAAGTTCCATTTCCTTATGCTGCTGTTGGGAATAAAATGTAGCCAGTCTACTTGAGCGCTGACAAGAGGAAAACAAGCGTTGATAAGAAGAAAACAAACGCTGACAGATCAAGCATTGACAGGAAGAAGTCAAGCGTTGATAGGTTGAAGACAAGCACTGATAGGAAGATATGGTCTACGCGTATTATGTTTCTAGTTTGTTTCTAGTAAAGATAGGATCAACATTGTATTTTCTATAATTATCTTTACCTAGAATAGTTGATACGTAGACTCTTGTACAAGGCTTCTTATGTCTATAAAAGAAGACCTTTAGGTTATGTTTCATAATAAGTTTTCATACGTTAAACACTTTCATTGTAAGCAAGTTCGTTATTATCAATCAAGTGAAAGTTTGTTTTACATCTGTTTGTGTTCTTGTTTATGTGTTAATTACGCGTAACACTTAAATTGTTTCATACATAAACAAAGTTTCTCTACGTGTATAACTTGATCTAATCTCGTTTACACAAGCTAAATCGATCTAAGTTTGGGTTCAACAAGTGGTATCAGAGCTTGTTGAGAAACTTTGATTTGAAGAACGAAATCCAATATCGTGAGGTGAACCAAGCTAAGGAAGAAGGTGAAGAAGAATCTGATGATGTTTTCAGTTAAGGCCACGTCTACTTCAAGTTCCACAAGTTCGAATTTTTCTTCATGTTCTGATAATGAGGTATGTAATGACTCTTCTTGTAGGTTAAATACTGAAAGACTTAACAAAGAGGTTTTAAGACTGTTATCAGATGTGAGTACTGAGAGCTGCAAGTTGTCTAACTATCAACTTGCTCTTACTCAAACTGAAAAGACTGTAGCTGAGTATAAGAAAATGGAGTTTGAACTAAAAGATAAAATAAATATCTTAAAACATGATTTAAATGCTAGTACTGATATTAGAAACATCATGGAAAGGGTCAATGCTGAATTACAGGCTAAGTTAGATGAGGCTATCAAGAATAAGGATAATGTAGACCTTAAAATTCAAAGATTTGATAAGGCCTCACAAACCCTAGGAGAATGTGTTAGTAAACAGAGGGATTCTAGGGACATGACTGGGATTGATATGAAAGAGTATTCTGGTGTTCCACCACCAGCTGGGGACTTCTATGGTGTCCAAAGAAAGGACTTATCTTGGACTGGTTTACCAGAACTCCAAGAAGAGGAATTTATTCCTCCACCAAGAGTCCTCACCCCAGTAGAGGAATATAGGCAAAAGTTGACTGATTTGAATGAATGGAAGAAAGCCAACCCTACCTTGTTTGTCAAGGGTGGCATGCTTTATGATAGTCCAAATGAGTCGACCCCTATCAAAGTTACAAACCCAATCACTGGCAAGACTGTTGACCTTGGCTCAAACACTTTTAGGAAACCTAGCATTAAGTATGCAGAAATGTATAGGAATACTAGGTCACCAAAAAGCCAAGTTAGTGATAATGGAACAGGTTTCTTTTATTCTAGACCTAGAGTTGTGTCTAGAAAACCCTGTTACACTTGTGGTAGCTTTTCACATTTAGCCTATAAGTGTGTCAACGCTTCCAAGGTCAACGCTGACAAAAGGTCAAACATTGTCAGACCCAAAACTTTTGTGGAGCAAAGTCCCCAAGTTGTTAAACCAACCCCATTCTTTACCAAAGGGTCTAACACTCATGGACAAAGACCTTTTCAGAAGACCAATACATGGTCTAATAGGCAATGGGTTCCTGTAGCAAACCCTAGGTTCAACGCTGATAAGGGTAATTTCAGCGTTAACACGACCAAATCAAATGCTGACAGAAACGTTGCCAGACCTAAATATTTGCAACCACAGGGAAAAAGGTCTAACGCTTCTTCTAGCTTGACATGGAGACCTAAGCAAGATCAAAACCCTACATCTAATGGGATTTCAATGACCTGCAACAGATTTAATTATATTTCAAAGGTAATCACAAAACCAATTAGGGTTAACTAGGTATTTCATCCAAAAAGGGATGAACACGGGGTTGTTATGAGAACTAAGTATGTTCTTGTTGAACAACCAGATGAATCCAAGTCTGCTCAGGCTTGGGTTCCCAAAGAAAACTAATTTGTTTTCTTTATGTGCAGGGCATTCAAAAACAGGTGAATGATTATGGCTATTGGGATAGTGGATGCTCTAGGCACATGACTGGGAAGGAAGATTACCTTACAAACTTCACTCCTATTAAGGATGGTGATAAAGTTTACTTTGGAGGCGGATATGGAACTATCACAGGCAAATGAACTCTTCTCACCAAGAACCTGCGTTTTGAACGTGTTACTGGTAAAAGAACTTGATTATAATCTTTTTAGTGTATCACAAGTTTGTGATAACAAAAATAAGGTTCTTTTGACTGATACTGAATGCTTGGTGTTGAGCAAGGATTTTAAAATGCCAGATGAGAAATTTATTGACTATAGAACACCTAGGCATAAGGATATTTATAATGTGAATCTTAATGGTATTAGGATGAATAATAATATGTCATGTTTTTATGCTAAAGCTTCAGTTGATGAGAGTAATCTATGGCACAGGAGACTAGGGCACATTAACTTTAAAAATATAAACAGACTTGTGAGACTTGGCTTGGTTGATGGTTTGCCTGAAAAGGCTTTCCACAATGACCACTCTAGTGTTCCATGCCTTAAAGGCAAACAACACAAGGTCTCATTTAAGTCTAAACAGGTGCACTCTAGTTCTAAACCACTTCACTTACTGCATATGGACCTGTTTGGTCCAACTAATATAGAGAGTTTGAATGGTAAATCATACTGCTTTGTCATCACAGATGACTTTTCTAGGTTTACTTGGACTTTCTTTTTAGCTATGAAAAGTGACACTACTGATACTTTAATCAACTTTATTACTCAGATTTAGAAGAAAACTGGTAATGAAGTTAAAATGCTTAGAAGTGATAATGGTGGTGAGTTTAGAAATAAGCTATTGGATGATTTTTGTGCTAAGAAAGGGATTACTAGACAGTTTAGTATTGCCAGAACCCCACAGCAAAATGGGGTTGCTGAGAGAAAGAATAGAACCCTAATTGAAGCAGCCAGGACTATGTTGGCTGATGCTCACTTTCCCATAGATTTTTGGGCTAAGGCTGTGAATACAGCCTGTTATGTTCAGAATAGAGCATTGGTCAACAAGATACATAACAAAAAACCTTATGAGTTACTTTGGGGAAGGAAACCTAATATTGGTTTTCTTAAACCTTTTGGTTGTCATGTAGTTGTGTTGGATACTAGTGATGCCTTAGGTAAATTTAGTGCTAAAGGTGATGAAGGCTATTTCATGGGTTATTCAGTGCAGAGTAAGGGATATAGGGTTTACCTTAAGAAGGAAAAACGTATACTTGAGAAAGTACATGTTAGGTTTTTAGAGAGTAAACCTAGTGATCCTGAAAGTGGTCCAAATTGGTTGTTTGACTTGGAACCTCTATCTAGGACTTTGAATTATATGCCTGTTACTAATCCAGACATTGTGAAGGTAACTTCAAATGTTGTGGAAGAACCAGTTGTTGATGTTTCAGGTACACAGGTTAATGAAGAGGTTGGATCACAAGCAGACAAGTCATCTCGTATACTTGAGTATGTCACAATTCCCATATGGACAGATGCTTTTGCTGCTGCTGCTGCTGGAAAGGAAAATGGTGGTCCCCAAGTATCACCAGTTAACAACATGCATGGTCCTTCAAGCGCTGACAAAGGAAAATCTGGCGCTGACATGACAAATTCAGGCGTTGATGGCTCAAACGTTGACAACACCATTTCAGGCGTGGATGGATCAAATGCTGACAACCTTGGTTCAGGCGTTGACAACACTTTTGAGCATATTTTCTCTTCTAATTTTGAACAAGGTGAACCTTCAAGTAGAAATGAAGAGGTTCATACAAATATTTATGGAAGAGAGTCTGAAGAAGATATTGGTAACATGGATGATGAGATTGAAGACAACATACTTTTTGAGGGAGGAGTTCTTACTTCTACAATGAAGAATCACCCCACTTCTCAAATTATTGGAGATGTGATGTCTCTTGTTCAGACTAGAAGATCTCATCAGAGTCTTGGAGGATTTATTGCCAATATACACAAGAAGGTTGATACCCCTCTTGTTCAAGCATGCTTGTTTGTCTGTTTTCTGTCCCAACAGGAACCTAGGAAGATTTTTGATGCTCTCAAAGAACCAAGTTGGGTGGAAGCAATGCAGGATGAGCTTCACCAATTTGCTATTCAGGATGTTTGGGAGCTGGTTGATTGTCCCAGATATGTCAGACCTATTGGGACAAGATGGGTTCTAAGAAACAAGAAAGATGAAAGAGGCATTATGGTCAGAAACAAGGCACGTTTAGTGGCTCAGGGATATACACAAGAGGAAGGGATAGACTATGAGGAGGTCTTTGCACCAGTTGCAAGGATTGAGGCTATAAGAATATTTCTGGCCTATGCTTCCTACATGGGCTTCACTGTCTATCAAATGGATGTGAAGAGTGCTTTTCTATATGGCACAATTGTTGAGGAGGTGTATGTCATGCAGCCTCCTAGTTTTGAAGATCCAGAACATCCAGACAAGGTGTATAGAGTCAAGAAAGCTATGTATGGACTTCATCAAGCCCAAAGAGCATGGTATGGTACATTGTCCACTTATCTGGTGGAAAATGGATTCAAAATGGGCACCATAGACAAGACATTATTTACAAAGAAGACTGGTAAGGATGTCTTACTTGTTCAGGTTTATGTGGATGATATCATCTTTGGCTCCACTAATCCAAAGATGAGTGACGACTTTTCCAAGCTTATGACAGACAAATTCAAGATGAATGCAATAGGGGAGATGAACTTCTTTCTAGGGTTACAAGTTCAGCAGAAAGAAGATGGTATCTTCATCTCTCAGGATAAATATGTGGCAGAAATCTTGAAGAAGTTTGGCTTTTCTCCATATGAAAAGAGGGCTACTACTCCTATGGATAGAGAACACCCTTGGGGAAAAGTTGGAGATGGAAAAGATGTGGATGTCAGGCACTATAGATCAATGATTGGTTCATTGATGTATCTCACAGCCTCAAGACCTGACATCATGTTTGCTGTGTGTACATGTGCACGCCATCAAGTGACTCCCAAAGAGTGTCACCTTTATGATGTCAAGTGAATCTTTAGGTACCTTAGATTTATCCAGATCTTGGATTGTGGTACCCAAAAGATTCACCATTGGAGCTTATTGCATATTCAGACAGTGACTATGGTGGTGATAAGTTTGATAGAAAATCCACAACTGGTGGATGTCAGTTTCTTGGGAGTAGGTTGATATCTTGGCAATGCAAGAAACAAACAGTGGTGGCCAATTCTACAACTGAAGCAGAGTATGTTGCTGCAGCTGCTTGTTGTGGACAAGTCTTATGGATTCAGAACCAGCTGTTGGATTATGGGTATAATTTCATGCATACCAAGATTTTTGTAGACAATAACAGTACTTTATGCATTATTAAAAATCCTGTACATCATTCTAAAACAAAACACATAGAAATTAGACATCATTTTATAAGGGATTGTTTTGAAAAGGGTTTAATACAACCATATAGGGTTGACACAGAAAAAAATGTGTCTGATTTATTAACTAAACCTTTTGATGCTGGAAGGTTTCAATACTTGGTAACAAGTATTGGAATGATCAATCTCACATAATATGTGTTTTGGGGTCTTATAGTAATAGTATGTACAGGATAATGCATTGTTATTGGTCTTTTTGAGAAGTTAGATTTTCCACTATATTTGTCTAACGCTAACAAAGGTTACTTTAACGCTGACAAGTGTTATCGTGACGTTGTCAGCAACAATGTTTGTTTTGTGGTTTTTGATCTAAGTGTGCAGGTGTTGATAGCATTGTACCATTGAATACAGAGTTGCTTATGGATCTTTGGAGAATCATTTGAGCATGTTTTAGTTCATGGATGATGGTTGGAATATTTATATTCCTATCTTGACATAAATTTTTATATTCATGCATTTTATTGAGCAACATATGTATCACAGTTTAAGGGGAGATTTTAGGAACCTTTAGGACTTTTGGGTATTCTTATAATACTCTTATCACAATTCTAGATTGTGTCCACAGGTGAGTATGAGTTAGTTTACTAAATCATGAGGCACTGTAGCATGCAAAGTTGATATACTATGCATGCTGCCAAGACATTTTTGGCCTAGAATTGGATGTGGTCTGTTGGGAGACTTGGGAATGATTTATAATGGGTTTTACCTGGGAGTTACAAGGAATTTTATGAGATAACTTAATTGTTAAGAATTTTGGTTAGCAAGGGACACTAGAGGACTGTTATGTCTATCTTGCATAAGCAAGTGTGCATAACTAGACAATGCTTGCCGCCCTATAATAATTATCAATTTATAGGTTATCTTCACTAGGATAAATTACTTTGTTAAGGTCCTTTTTCATTTTTATTACTTTTATTTTTGGACGCTGACAAGTATTTTTCCAAGCGTTGTTATGACCAATTTAGACGCTGACATGGCTTTGGCAAACGTTGACAAGAATATAGCCGTTGGGCGTTGATGGGTTATTTTTGACCGTTGACACTCATTGGGACCTACCCAGTTGTTATTTTTGACGAATTTTGGGGCCGTAATTTTGGGAGCAGATAACTTTTAATTAATGCACAAGGATAACTTATTTTCTTTTCAATATTTTCATCATTATATTTTGAAAATAGTTGCCTAATTTTTGACCAATCACATGTGCCTATCTCTCCTATATATTTGGCTCCTATTTATAAACAGGGTACCTTATATTCTTGTCTAACAAATTTTCTCCTATAATTCATCTTTCTCAATAATTCACAAACAACTTTCTTCAACAATGGCACCAAAGTTTAAACCAAGTGACTTGGTATTGGGATTCAGGAGTCAACACAACATGATTGCTTACTTGGACGCTGATGATACTCTGTTTCCACAATACACCCAGATGGTGGCGTATTTGAATGCATCTCCTATTAAGTATGCTCTTTCTCATGCTTCTCTCATCTCTGTCACTCATATTAAGCAGTTTTGGAACGCTGTCAGTTCCTCAACAATTAATAATGTGACTACATTATCAGCTATTGTTCATGGGCGTACATGGGTGGTTACTGAAGCCTTGGTTCGCCAGGCTTTGCATCTTGATGATGTAGATGGTATAATAATAAATGTGAAAACACTTATCCTTTTACCACTTATTTCCAATAAAAACATGACCAAAACGTGTATTTTATGTCGTAAAAGTCGGAATTATGCATGGTTTGTGTTTTTATTGTGTTTTAGGACCAAAAGATGAAAAAGGAAGAAAACACGGGCTTTCACGGGCTTTTATCGAAGAAAACGAGAAAAGACGAAGTCAAGAGATCAAGAGTGCTTAAAGAACAGATGTCCAAGACCTATTCTGAAGATTTATCGAAGAAAAAGTCTAAAGACGGAAGTTTAATGAAGTCGAAGAACTCAAGTCTAAATTAAAGAAGAAAAATTATTAAGACAAGTTCAAATCCCGAGACGACGTCGAGAAAAGACAAAGATTTAAATCGAGTCGAGAAGAAAAGAAAGAAGGAAGCACACCACACATGCACCTCCCACTTAGCCTATAAATACCCTCCTAATCACATTAGGAGGGGAGTTAGCTAGTTTTAATTTTCATTTTTCCTTTCTAGTTTTTAGAGAGAGAAAGTTCCAATTTTCTCTCACTAAGTTTTCATCTTTTCTTTCTTTTAATCTTTCAAGATTAAGCTTTTTGTATTTTTGATTTCATTAATCAAATTCAAGTTAAGCTTTTTGTTCATTAATCTCTTTCTACCTTTCTTGATTTTAGTTTACTTTTGGTGCGAAATATTTATGATCCGTGTTGCACTTGATGTTTTCGTGCTTAAAAAGTTAATCTTTTTATTCATACATAAGCTTTCAAACGGTTAAGCTTTAAGATCTTTGTGCTTATTGGCTTATTTGTATGTTTAGCTTATTTACTTTTTGAAAGTTTTCTTAAAAAGTTTCATTTTTTTATGGTTTGATTTAAAAGATTGCTTATTTAAAGTTGGAAAAGTTGTTATTCGAGCTTATTTAGTTTATTTCATTGCTGATTTGGTGAAGTTTTGGTGTTAGCTTATCAAACATAGCTTATCACTAGGCTTATTTTCGAATCACTAGATAATCGGAAAAGGGTAAACCCTTTTCCGATTAGGCATTCCGATTGGCCCCTCTTTATTCCGATCACTTGATCGGATTAGGGTTTTGCTTTCCGATTTGATCATTAGTATTCCGATCACTAAGATCGGAAAGGGGTTTTATCATTCCGATTGGGATTCCTTTTGGATTCCGATTGCTATCTCTTTACACATTCCGATCTGTGGTGTTATTATTGATATTCCGATTGGAGTGGTTTTGCCTCATTCCGACAGACAGTTTCACTAGATTCCGATTGCACTATCATTCCGACAAGGGTATTGTTTGGTATTCTGATTTGTTCTGTTTTCCAACATTCCGATTGTAGCATTCATTTTCCATATTCCGTTCATATTTTCCGACCAGTATTCCGATCTGATTCCAATTGGGATTATTCCGATGGTTTGAGTTTTGTTTTTACAAAGTTTTCAAGTTTTAGATTCATTAAGTGTTCAAGTGTTTTTTCTAATCTTGTCTTTTAGTTTTTGAGCATTTATATTTAAATCTTCATTTTAGTTTAACCTTTAAAGATTTTATTTTTCTCAACGACACTTTCTTATTTGCTTTTGGTTTAAAATATATAATCAACAAACCATTTAATTTTATACCAAGAACAATTGAGTCGCACTTTCTACCAATAATCAATTCGAAGAGATTCGGACGATAGGATTTTATACTTAGCCCAAAAAGCTTCGTATTAAATGGCGCCGCTGCCGGCTCTTTTCGTTAAGATTAAAGGTTTTTAGTGAGAGACGCCTTGGATTTTGGGATCCGTTCATCTTTGAACGTTATTTTCCTTGCTTTAAAATTTTCAAAAAAATCCTAAAAAAATATAAAATTTTCAAAAATACAAAAAAAATTAAAAAACATAAAAAAACCGAAAATATTTCTGCTTTGTTAGTTCTTTTGCAGGTGTATGCGCACTCGATCAACGTCTTATCCTGAGCCCGGGACTCTCGATAACTTAGACATGGCCGGTGTACACAACAATAATAATAATCCACCTCAAAACAACATGAATAATGACAACAATGAACCTCTACCGGACAATCGTCCAATGATCGAGCTTTTGCAAGCACATGTAGAGGGCAACCACGATGCTATTGTCATACCCGCGATTGGAGCCAACAACTTTGAGCTCAAATCCGGCTTTATTCAAATGGTCTCTGCTCAACCATTCTTGGGACGTACCATTGATGATCCTCATGACCACATCAAAAGGTTCCTTCAACTCACTAATACGGTCAAATTCAATGGGGTTTCACAAGAGGTAATTCACTTGCAACTTTTTCCTTTCTCCTTAGAGGGACAAGCCCGGCATTGGCTTGATAAGGAACCGCCATAAAGTATTCTTACGTGGACGGACTTAGAGACCAAATTCATAAACTACTTTTCCCACCCTCTCGTACTACCGCTTTGCGGAATGAAATCATTACTTTTGAACAAAAGTACGATGAGACTTTTAGTGAATCTTGGGACCGTTTTAAAGAACTTTTAAGAAATTGCCCACAACATGGTTTTACCAAAGTGCACCAAATTAATACTTTTTACAATGGTTTAAGCATGAATGACCAAGATTGACTAAATAGTGCCTCGGGGGGGGGGGGGGGGGGGGGGTGGGGGGTAATATTTTGGTTAAGTCTTCTAATGCCGCTTGGGATATTATTGAGAACAAGTATAGAGTGCAAACCAAGAGTGTTCGGACCAATGTGGCTAGTGCTAGCACTAATGAGAGCGACAAGAGACCTGATAAGCTTACTTCGCTTGTTGAATCACTTGCTCTCCAAGCCGCCAACAATACTAAATCTATCACTGCCCAAGCCAATGCTATGACTCAATCTTGTGATATATGCGGGGGATCCCACTCATACACCGATTGTCCTTCGACTCACGACAATCCAGAAAATGTGTATGCCGCCAACGGTACCTATGCTACAGGAAGCTATCAAGCACGTCCTCAAGGTGACAGCAACTTGCTCAACTATCGCTCAAACAACTTTCTTTCACCACCCGGTTTTCCCCCACAAAATCCAAATAACCTCAATCGCAACAATCAAAACCAACCACGTGTTCCAACTCTATATCAAAACCAAAGAAACCCATATCCACCTCAAAGAAACAACCAAGTTTACCAACGACCTGCTTATCAACCACCCGCCTACCATGCTCCTCCTCCCAACCAAACCACCGCATTACACCAAGATGTTGAAACCTACATGAGGACTAATGATGTGATCGTGCAAAATCTTCAGCGGGAAATGGCCAACATGAAAGCAGATATGGTAAAGCAAGGGAATGATCTTCGAGCTGATATGCGAAACACTTTGGCAAGTCAAACGAATGACTTGTGGAATATGATGGCTAGTTTCTTCCCTAGTAATCAAGCCTCTGGATCGGGTTCTCTTCCGAGTAACACCGTTGCTAATCCAAGAGGGAAGATGAAAGCAATCACCACTTGTAGTGGAAAAGGTTTAAAGGAACCCGAGCTTCCTACACCTACACCGGTGATTGTAACAAAGGAAACCAAATCTCCTTCTCTGAATCCTCCATTTTCTATTCCTACAACTTCTACTTTTCCAATTCCACCACCTTCTACTTCTACCCCTCCACCACCCACGGATGTGAGTGCGAATTCTATCCCAAAGCCTTCATCTCAACCCAATATACCTTATCCTTCGAGGTTGAGGAAAGAGAAATTGAAGAACAAGGATGATATTCAGGTTTCGAACTTTCTTAAAATGTTTAAACAACTGAATTTCAATATCTTCTTTGCTGAGGCTCTCGCTCACATGCCTAGATATGCGAAGATGTTTAAAGATCTTCTTAGTGACAAAGAGAAGCTTCTTGACATTGCTCAGACCCAACTTAATGAGAATTGCTCCGCGGTTCTCTTAAGGAAATTACCAACCAAACTTGGTGATCCGGGTTGTTTCTTGATTCCTTGCAACTTCCCGGGAGTAGAGAATTGCATGGCCCTAGCCGATCTAGGTGCTAGTATTAACTTAATGCCATTAAGTGTTTGGAAGCAATTATCTCTCCACGAGCTAGTCCCCACACGAATGACTTTAGAATTAGCCAACCGTACGGTTGCTTATCCAGTGGGGATAGCCGAAGACATCTTCTTCGGTGTCGACAAATTCACCTTTCTGGCGGATTTTGTTATCATTGACTACGAAATGGACCCCCGTGTTCCATTAATCGTTGGACGTCCATTCCTGCGAACCGGTCGCACTCTCATTGATGTAGCCGTAGGTAAAATAATCATGAGAGTTGGTGACGATAAAATCGTCTTCAATATGGGTAAACTTTCTAAGCAGCCTTCGGAAAACGAGAGTGCTATTTCTTTGATGTTCTTGATGAGGCTTGTGAAGAACATTTCAAAGACGCTTGTAAAAGTGGTTCTTCTTCTCTACCCATTGTTGAGACCGTTGCCTCTATTGCTCCATCACTGACTCCATTTGGAGAAAGTGATTTCATCTTGAAAGAATTTGAAGCAACTTTGGGAGATGTGGACTTAAAAAATGACGATTCTCCCTCCAATTGGGATGAAGACATTCGTACCATTGAGAAACTTCTCAATGAGGACCATACTTCTCCACCATCTCCTAAGGATATCTCTATCGATGAACCGAATTTGACTACGCCTTCCATCAAAAATCCTTCGGATTTAGAGCTTAAGGACCTACCCTCTCATCTCGAGTATGTTTTCCTTGAAGACAACAAGAAGTTACTAGTCATCATCGCTAAGGACTTGAAAGAGAAAGAAAAATCTCGACTTATCGCCGTGTTGAAGAATCACAAGAAAGCTATTGCTTGGAAGATCTCCGATATTCGTGGAATTGATCCTCACTTTTGCACACATAAAATTGTCATGGAGGACGACTTTAAACCCACTATTCGAATCCAAAGAAGGGTGCATCCTAAGATCCATGACGTAATCAAAAAAGAGGTTATCAAACTTCTTGATGCGGGAATGATCTATCCTATCTCGGATTCACCGTGGGTTAGTCCCGTCCATTGTGTGCCTAAGAAAGGCGGAATCACCGTTGTGCCCAATGCAAACAACGAGTTGATTCCTACTCGTCTCGTTACAGGGTGGAGAGTTTGTATAGACTATCGCAAACTCAATGATGTTACGAGAAAGGATCATTTTCCCCTTCCTTTCATGGACCAAATGCTTGAACGTCTAGCGGGTAATGACTATTACTGCTTCTTAGACGGTTTCTCCGGGTATTTTCAAATTCCCATCGATCCCAAAGACCAAGAGAAAACCACATTCATTTGTCCTTATGGAACATTTGCCTACAAAAGAATGCCTTTCGGCTTATGCAATGCTCCTGGGACTTTCCAAAGGTGTATGATGGCTATCTTCCATGACATGGTTGAAGAAACTATGGAAGTCTTCATGGATGATTTCTAGGTTTATGGTGATTCTTTCTCTGCTTGCCCTGCCAATTTAGAACGTATGCTTAAGCGGTGTGAAGACACTCGCCTTGTTCTATATTGGGAAAAATGCCATTTCATGGTAAAAGAAGGCATCGTGCTAGGACATAAAATCTCCAAAGCCGGTCTTGAAGTGGACCATGCTAAAGTCGATGTTATTGCTAAATTGCCTCCACCTTCAACCGTGAAGGGTGTGAGAAGTTTCCTCGGTCATGCGGGCTTCTATCGTCGATTCATTCAAGATTTTTCTAAAATCGCTCGCCCGATGACCCACCTCTTGGAAAAAGTTACTCCTTTCATCTTTTCCAAAGAGTGTCTTGATTCCTTCAATCTTCTTAAGGATAAGCTAACTAAGGCACCGGTCTTGGTTACCCCTAATTGGGAGCTACCTTTTGAGTTGATGTGTGATGCTAGCGACTTTGATATTGGAGCGGTTTTGGGCCAAAGAGTGAACAAACACTTCCAACCAATCCACTATGCTAGCAAGACAATGACGGGGGCTCAATTGCATTATATCACTACCGAAAAAGAGCTTTTAGCAGTAGTGTATGATTTTGACAAATTCCGCCCCTATCTTGTCCTTTCTACCACCATCGTGTATACCGATCATTCCGCGTTGAAGTACTTGATGACTAAGCAAGCTTCTAAGCCAAGACTTCTTCGTTGGGTTTTGCTCCTTCAAGAATTCAACATTGAAATTTGTAACAAAAAGGGAGCTGAAAACCTAGCCGCGGATCATCTCAGTAGACTTGAGGATCCTTATCAAGGGGATCATCCGAACAAAGAGATCAATGACTCTTTTCCCCTTGAGGCCTTAATGTCTATCAATCCAACTCTCGATGACACCCCGTGGTTTGCGGACATTGCAAACTACTTAGCGGGTGGAATTCTCAAGGAAGGGTTCACGTCCCAACAAAAGAAATAATTCTTTAAATATATTGAACATTATTTCTGGGAAGACCCTTACCTCTTCAAACAATGTGCGGATCTTGTCATTCGTCGATGTGTTGATGGGACGGCAGCGGTACAAATCCTTGACGCTTGCCATAAAGGACCCACCGGTGGTCACTTTGATCCCAATTACACCGCGAAGAAAGTATTCGACTCTGGATTCTATTGGCCCACCATTTATTGTGACGCTCACGAAATGGTTAAGCATTGTGATGCTTGCCAACGACAAGGCAAGATCACACATAAAGACGAGATGCCTCAAAATTTCATACAAGAATGTGAAATCTTTGACGTATGGGGCATCGACTTTATGGGGCCATTTCCATCATACAAAGGGAACAAGTACATCCTCGTCACCGTTGACTAAGTTTCTAAATGGGTTGAAGCTAAGGCTCTCCCAACGAATGATGCGAGGGTGGTTGTGAACTTTTTGAAGCAACTTTTTGCTCGATTCGGTGTTCCTCGTGCTATAATCAGTGACCGCGGGACTCATTTTTGCAATGATCAATTTGCAAGAGTCATGGCTAAGTATGGTGTTAATCATCGTCTTTCCACCGCCTATCATCCCCAAACCAATGGGCAAGCCGAGATTTCCAACCGTGGATTGAAGCGAATTCTGGAACGTACTGTGGGAGAGCATCGTGCCGCGTGGGCCGATAAGTTAGATGATGCTTTGTGGGATTTTCGTACCGCCTATAAGACACCGATCGGTTGTACTCCTTATCGTCTTGTGTACAGGAAAGCATGCCACCTCCTCATCAAGCTAGAACACAAGGCATACTGGGCCTTGAAGTGGGCTAACTTCGACATCAACAAAGCCGGTGATCTTCGGAAGATTCAACTCAACGAGCTTAATGAACTGAGGAATGAAGCTTACGAGAACTCACTAATCTACAAGGAGAAGACCAAGATCATCCATGATGCAAGGATTAAGAACCGAGAGTTCCACGTTGGTGATCAAGTCTTACTTTTTAACTCTCGGTTGAAGATCTTCTCGGGCAAGTTGAAGAGCCGCTGGTCTGGTCCATTCACCATCACCAAAGTCTTTCCCTATGGCACCATTGAGCTTTCTCAGCCAAATGGGCCCAATTTTAAGGTAAATGGCAGCGCGTGAAGCTGTACTTTGGTGAGGACATCTCTCATGAGTTGATTCCATCCCTCACTACGTTTCCCATGAACTAGTTTTGGGTCGAGTCAGGCTCGTGACTCGGTGAACAAAAACAAGCGCTTCTCGGCAGGCAACCCGTGATCTATCCTTTACTGCTTTCATAATAAGTGTAGGGGGGAGCCCCGTATGTGTTTGTTGTCTTGTTTCTTGTGTCGTGCAGGGATTAAAGCTTCAAAGATCCACTCTTGATGACATTTGACGAATCGTGATCCCGTGTTCCCATCTTCCTGGTTCTATCCTAAACTCTCGTGATTCAATATTTCATATCTTATATGTTCACATTGAAATCACTATAGTTGTCCTTTCCTTAGCAAAATTTAAACAAAGTGCACAATGTCATAAGTGTAGGGGAGTTCACTCCCACATGCTTAAACATTGAGGACAATGTTTATATCAAGTGTAGGGGGGACTTCTATCGAAGTAAGTGGTCTTTTCCATGAATTTGCCCTCATTTTAACCGGAAAATTTGATTTTTCGACATTTTCAAAATTTTTAATCTATTTTGGCCTAGTTGTATAGTCGTATTTTCCTTTGTTATGGTTATTTTCTTTCCTTGCTAAAATAAAGTGGTTTTAAATTTTTCAAAGTCGTGAACATTTTGACTCAACCCGAGTTTACTTATCTAAGTTTACTCTAGTTAGTATCCTTAACATGTTTAAGTCAAGTTTTGCTAGGCTTTTATATAGGGAGCTTTAAAACGCGAAAGTCTTAACTCTCACGGGTTAAGAACAAGAACTTTTCGCAAGTTGCTATAATTGATCCTAGATAGTTGTTTATCAAGGGAACTTTAAAATGCGTTTTCTAAACTTGAAAAAGTCTAAGAATTTGCAAGATCCTATAGATGACTCGAAAACCCAAAACTTTGATTTAATAGGCTAAGCATCCACGAGTCTCATTCCTTGAGATTTTAAAATGTGGAGGACGAGAGATGATAGAGTCAATTATAAGTTTGGTATTCTTTCGTGAGTTTATGTGAGTTAATTATGAGCCTATTCTCCCATAGCTTGTTAATAAATTTATCTGCAATAAATAAGGTTGTACGATTTGAAAAGTTACTTAGCTTGTAGCCCAAGATCGTTTAAAAGTTGCTCGGTATTAATTAGAGTTCATATCCAAGGCATAACTTATTGAAGCGGGATGCGAAGATTGGCGAGTCCGAAAAGGCCCTAACAAGGCATGAGGGCTACATTTTGTTGCTAAAGATCCAAAAGTGATGTGAAGAATCATTTATCAAAAATTAATATGAAGGATCGAGACACACGACGAAAAGCAAATACTCCCCAAAAAAGTCATGGAGAAGTCTATCCAAAAAGGCCCTAACAAGGTATGAGGATAAATAGATCCAAGTCCTAAAAGGAGGTGGATCGTTGTATATCAAAGTCCAAAATAAAGATTGGAGAAAAATGAAGAAGTCGTGGTCCAAATATGAAGAATCTCTCAAAAAGTTCAAGTGAAGAAATTCCTGTTATGAAGAGAAGACCATTATTTCATGAACGTCTCTCAAGATTCGAAGTATGAAGTCGCTGCCAAATATCGGTCCGAGAAAGGTCTCAAATCGTGAAGCGAGTTATGCCAAGATATGAACTTTATGAGGTCCCGAGAAGCAGTTTTAAAAAATTTTGTCCTTTAGCTAACTATTGATTAAATCGTTCACTTTATTTTCGGCCTAAATAACTATCGAAATAAGTCAAACAATGCATCCTCGTGATCATTCAAGACAAAAATAAAATATAAGAGATACACTTAGGAATAAGAGAGTCTAAGTAAATAATTAGCCCACATGAATTCGTGTTAGTTTGCTAACTTATAATAACAATGATCTCGTTTTTAAGCTTGGTATGGGGAACGTGAAACTTGAGGATGATAAACGTTCATGGCAGCCAAAACCCAATGTAAGTCTTTGATTTCTTTACTTGTTTCTATCTTTTTATTTTCCTTAAATGTTTAGTATTTAATAAAGGCCAAGGTGGGTTATTTATGATGGAAAATGTAAACCGTGCTTAAAAATTAATGCATTGCATGAGGGCATTGCAATGGTCAAGTGTAGGGGATTTAATAAATGTGATAACACTTATCCTTTTACCACTTATTTCCAATAAAAACATGACCAAAACGTGTATTTTATGTCGTAAAAGTCGGAATTATGCGTGGTTTGTGTTTTTATTGTGTTTTAGGACCAAAAGATGAAAAAGGAAGAAAACACGGGCTTTCACGGGCTTTTATCGAAGAAAACGAGAAAAGAAGAAGTCAAGAGATCAAGAGTGCTTAAAGAATGGATGTCTAAGACCTATTCTGAAGATTTATCGAAGAAAAAGTCTAAAGACGGAAGTTTAATGAAGTCGAAGAACTCAAGTCTAAATTAAAGAAGAAAAATTATTAAGACAAGTTCAAATCCTGAGACGACGTCGAGAAAAGACAAAGATTTAAATCGAGTCGAGAAGAAAAGAAAGAAGGAAGCACACCACACATGCACCTCCCACTTAGCCTATAAATACCCTCCTAATCACATTAGGAGGGGAGTTAGCTAGTTTTAATTTTCATTTTTCCTTTCTAGTTTTTAGAGAGAGAAAGTTCCAAACTTTCTCTCACTAAGTTTTCATCTTTTCTTTCTTTTATTCTTTCAAGATTAAGCTTTTTGTATTTTTGATTTCATTAATCAAATTCAAGTTAAGATTTTTGTTCATTAATCTCTTTCTACCTTTCTTGATTTTAGTTTACTCTTGGTGTGAAATATTTATGATCCGTGTTGATCTTGATGTTTTCGTGCTTAAAAAGTTAATCTTTTTATTCCTACATAAGCTTTCAAACGGGCTTTAAGAACTTTGTGCTTATTGGCTTATTTGTATGTTTAGTGATGAGACTGCTTTTATACATAGTCTCATCGTCCAAATCGGGCTTAAAATCAATTAAATATCATCAAAACTACCAAATATATGCTCGTGTTTGTTACTTGTGTATTTTTAGGTACGGATATTGAGGAAATGACAAAAGATCACAAGAATCATCAAAAACGAACACGGGAAACGAAGTCGCACAATGAACCGGGCCCAAGTTTGGAATTTTGCAAAAAGACCCCTCAAGTTTGAAGAATTGGCAAAAATGGTCCCTCATCTTTGAAGAACTTGTCACAATTGACCCTCCAAATGCCAATTGTACAAGTATGGTCCTTGATATTTGAAGATTGTACAAGACCAGTCCTTGAAGAATCCAAGAATTACATTAGAAGCCCTTATTTTAAAGTTTATAAGTTTTTGTGCCATATTTGACAACTTGGCCAAAGTTGTCAAGTGAAAAACAGGCGCTGATGGGATTTATTTACAAAGTGGAAAGAAAAGAAAAGCTTGGGGGCCAAGTCTGCCAAACCACCAAACCCTTACAACCAGTCACCACTTGCCACCTCATCACAACCCACCCAATAACCCATATCCTACCCAAACCCGTACCCACCACCCATCCACACCCGGTTTATTAAATAAACCAGGGTCAACACCCCAGTCAACACTCTCTTTAATTTCCCTCCCAAACACTTTATTTAAAAATCTTTTTACCAAAAACAGATTAAAACCCCCTTAATCCCCCACTTAAACCCTAATTATCACCAGGTCCAATTAAGAACAAACCAAAGGGTTTTTGGTTCAAACCTTCCAGATCACAAATTAAACACTCCCTCACTTGATCCCACACCAAAGATGTGACCCTAGACACACCCATGTGAGGGTAGGACCCTCCCCTGCCCATCGTTTCCACCCCAAACCCCAAAAACCGACCAAGTGAACGTGTAGGATACTCCCGTTGGTCCCCAAGCTCAAATGGGCGACTGTGATTCATTCAAACATCACAAGCAAGGCTGGCATTTCACATGGGCACCTTTTGACCCAAATTTTAGCCAAGACTTCAAGGGCACTTTTGGCAATTCAATGTTTAGGGTTTTGAGATTCTAGAATAGTCTTACTAGTTGTATAAATAGAGACGACCTGTGTCTCTATTACTCTTGTTCCAGTTTTAGCATTTTGCATATTGTAATTCCTTTTTTAAATTAATGAAGCTTGGTGTTTGTGTTTAAACAAGTGTAATTCCTTTTATTAGATTTAAAAAGTTGTTTGTTGTGTTAAAAGCTAAAACTGAGTTCCATTTTAAAATTGTGAAAGACTTTGTGTGTTTGAGTTCTCAAAAGGATTTTCAAACAAGTTTTTCAGTTTTCAGAAACTCAAAGTCCATGAAGTGAAAGTGGAGTGGACCATTGGATTTCTGGTTGTTTAACTTGTTTTAAAACGTGTTTCAAATTTCAAGTTTACTTGGTTTCAAGGTTTTTGGAAGAAGTTTTAAGAGAAATCAGAAAAAGTGCATTTTTCTTGTGTTTTCATTTTCATTTTGCAGGTTTGATTGGTTGATGGTTGTTGATTAAGTTCAGCTCAGGCCCCAGCCTGAAAGGAGGTGACAAAGCTGTCACAAACGGACCTGGATGTAGGTCCCTTTTGGTAAAACTTCCTTTTCCTTTTTCATTTTTCTATTTTTGAGAATTTTTGTGATTGTGCATGAAAAGTGTTTAATGTGTGTTATATTGGTTTGATTTGAGTTAAGTGATGTTTATATGCATGTTAGAAGCTGTTAGAATCAGTTAGGAGTGGTTTAACATAGGTTTTGTTTGAAAATCTTGATAAAAGTTTTTTTTAAGGGGTGTTTGGATAAGGTTTTAAGCAGGGGTTAAATTCAGCAATTGTGCTTAAAACTTGTTTAGATACACTTTATAGGGTTTGGGTTAGTTATATGCTAAGTTTGTATTCATTTTGTTAGAGTTTTAAAGCAAGTTTGTTGGATAAAAAAGTGAAAGGATAGCTTAAAATCAGAAACTGCTACTTGGGCTTGATTTTGTATAAATTTGAGCATCCAAATTGCTTAGTTGATAGATTATAGAGTTATCTAAGGTTGTGAATCGTTTTTATACTAGTTTGTGAGCTTGGATGCAAAATCTTAGCCTTTGAATCTCCTTTGTGTGCAAGTTGTTAGCATAAAACACCCACAGGCCTAGTAATTCACATCAGCAACCTTCATCAGCCTTGGTATGCAATATTTGTGAATGTTTGTGTTTTGATTTGCTTGTTTTCTGTTTATTTGTGACTCCCTATACTCCAAAGAGTATAGGGGTGCCTTGTTCCATCAAAATCACACAAACCAAGCCCTCTTGGTCCAATTGCACAAGTGAGAACCTCACTTGTGTTCATCAGTCAACAAAGGAAACCTGGCCACGTTTTTGGTCATAAAATAGCTTAATCTTGGTCACTTTAGGTTTGTGTTTGTGTTTTTGTAGCTAACAAAGTTTACTGATTAAGTTTTAAAAGTAAAAAAAAAAGAAAATAAAAATCAAAAACTCACCTGGCCTGGGCTCGAACACGCGACCTTGCTCTCCAAGGGCTAGCGTGTTTACCAGTGGTCCAGATGGTTTTTTATGTTATGTACTCATAACATTTAATACTTAAGCACTTTTTGGATTTAGCTTATATTAAAAAGCCGTAGCTTATTTAGCTTATATTAAGCTTATTTGTTTAGCTTTTTGGTCTAGCTTATTTTTCCTAGGGTTTAATTAAGGTTTAGGACTTTTCTGTTTTTGAAATTTATTTTTCCCTTTATTAAATTATTTATTAGGATTATTTTTAGATTAAATTTTAGAAAGTCTATTAAAAATAGTAAACAGTATTTTAAAAATCCAAAAAAATAGTTTTTAGGTTTTAATTTATATTTTTGAGGTTTACATTCAAAAAAGTTTTCATAAAGTCTTATTTTTAATTTTATTTAATTTTAGGGTTTTTAGACAACTTTAAAAATTAATATAAAATTAATAAAAAGGTTTTAGGAACTTTAATTTGCATTTTCTTCTTAGTTAGAATATTTAGGATTTTTGAGAATTTTTTAGAATTTATTTAAGAACTTTTTATTTTTTGGATTATTTTAATATTATTTTATTAAGAAAAATTCAAAGCTTTATTTTTAACTTTTTTTCATTTTTCCTAGGTTATAGACATTAAATTAGGAACTTTTTCACTTTCCAAATATTTTTTAGGCTTTTTATTTATTTTCTAGATTTAATTTAAGATTTAATAGATTTTAATAGTTTTTAGGAATTTAAAAATAGTTTAATTTGGTTTTAAAATTTTTAAAAATAGTTTTTAGCTTAATTAGGTCATTTTTGAGGTTTACAAACTATTTAATCTTGTTTAGGGCTTTTTAATATTTAAAAGTGATTTTTAGGGCTTTAATTAGCATTAAAAAGTCATTATTTAATTAATTAAAAGGTTTTAGCAAGTTTTGATTTTTTGCAAACTCTTAGAATATTATTAGGGATTTTTGGTAATTTTTAGGAATTTTTAGGTTAAAATTTTAAATTTTGTGTTTTTTTTACGTTTCTACGTCTTAACTTTCTAGTAGTGTTTTTGTTAATTTTTTTTTTTTTTTTTTTTTCGTCTTCGTCATCTCCTCTTTTCTTCTTAATAATAAAAAACATTAATCAATCATTCATTACACAACACACTAGCCTCCTCGAGAACGAACTCACTTAGGGTCATTCACACACGGTTTTCCTAAATCGTCGTGCACACTTGCCCTATTTACGCTCTTTTTCCTAAAAGACGTATTTCTACGACTATCATTTTGGCGCCGCTGCCGGGGAGGCGTGTTGTGTTTTGATTGAACCATTGTTGTTTTTTATATTAGCCATAATAGTATTTGTATTAGTAGCACTCTACTAATACGTATTATCGTTTTTCGGTTTTTGTGTGAATATTATTACTATATAGTATACGTAGAACAATAAATTCACAAGTACTCCAAATACATGAGCAATCACAACCTTGATTCGGGATTTCATCACTCGATCATTGTATTCGAATCTCAAACCAAAGAAAAAAAGGCAAAAATAGATAAATACTTTCGTGAAGCTTAATCTTGATAATACAAACTATAAGGTGGGTATAAGGCGGTTGTATTTCACAACCTAAAGGAAAAAGGCTCTTAAGTGCTTCGCGCCGCCTCGTTTCCTCCGCTTGCTTGTGCGTATTTGATTTTGAGAGTGAATCGAGGGTTTTGCCGCCCAAAGTATTATTACATATCATATATATTTTCTTGGTTTCATATTGATTAAACCCTCTTGAACGATTTGGTGTTCCACCATCGTTCTAAAGTCATCGAAGGCGTTCACTCCACGTGATCGTTTTCATTCCTTGAGTCTTCGTTAATCAAGAGATTTGATTAAGGAGGAGATTTGTGGACTTTTTGTCTACTTAATACATTTCACCAATTTCCAAAAAGGTTAATACAATCAAAAACCACAAAAAAAAATTTGAAAAAACACAAAATACCAAAAAGAATCTTCTTTGCTCGTCTCCACGTTGTACGTGACGTTTATGCTCACTCGTAATCAAGCAAAACGTGCACGTAAACGCAAGAATAAAACTCCCACTCCAACTCATTCTAGTGAGGAGTCTCCTATTGACGAACCCATTGTACGAGAAGCACCAACCATGGCGAATCGAACTATGATGGAGTTACTTCAAGCACCCACTGAGGGTTATGGAGAAGCTATTGTGATTCCCGCAATCCTTGCGGAGAATTTTGAGGTGAAAACGGGTTTGTTGTCGATGATCCAAAACAACAAATTTCGTGGTGATGAGAAGGACAATCCCCACAACCATATCCGCCAATTTAATCGTCTTACCGCCACGTGCAAATTCAAGGATGTCTCGAATGACTCGATTAAGATGATGCTTTTTCCGTATTCCTTAGCGGGGCCCGCTAAAATTTGGTTAGAGAAAGAGCCACCCAATTCTATATTGACGTGGAAGGATCTCGTTTCAAAGTTTGTGAACCAATTTTTTCCGCCCTCTAAGACTACGCATTTGAAAAATGAGATTTCTAAATTTTCACAAGAATCAAATGAAAGTTTTTCTACGGCTTGGAATAGGTTTAAGGAGATGTTACATGAATGTCCTCATCATGGTTTTTCCGATTTGCACCAAATCGACACGTTTTACAATGGACTTAACGATCATGAAAGAGATTATTTAAATGCCGCCGCGGGTGGTAATTTTTTGTGTAAAACGGTTGAAGAAGCTTTGGTCATAATTGAGAATAGGTCTAAAGTTTATAGCCCTCGTCACACACCGAGTGTTGCCCAAATGGGCTCATCATCGTCTCGTAGTATCAATGCTTTGTAAGATGAGGCTAATGAGGAAAATCGGTTTTTCGATAGGTTTTCGACTCTTATGTCCCATTGGAAGGCTCAAGAAGCTTCCAATTCCGCTTCGGTCAAAGCGGTTTCTAAGAGTTGTTTGTCGTGTGGGGGAGCTCATGATCTTTCCGAGTGCATTACCGCGGATGGTAACACTTCGAATGCTTTTGTAGCCACGGGAACTTATAACCAAATCGGTCAAGGTTCTCGTTCAAATCAAGCTCCACCAAATCAAAATGCTAATAATTATCGCAACAACAACCAAGGTGGAAATTACCAAGGAAATCAAAGGAACTATAACAAAGGTAATTACCAAAGTGGAAATGGGCAAATTTCAAATCAAAACCAAAACCGTGATTTTCAAAACAATGCCCAAGGTTTTCAAAACGATCACACCAAAAATCTTCAAGGAGAGTTTTTGAATTATGCTAAGGCTAATGATGCTAAGTTTGATAATATGAAACGTGAAATGGTTAGCTTAAGGTCCGAGTTGAAAAACGAGCTAAAAAACGAACTTGCTAATGAACTTAAAACTCATGCTAATAAAATGGAAGGAAATGTCACACGACTCCAACAAAATCAACAAAAAATGGAGCAAGGACAACATGAGATTAAGCAAGAGTTGTTAAAAGCGGATGCTAGGCAATCTAAGTTTGAAGACCGTATGGCTAAAATGTTTGAAGCTATCATGTGTAAGCCCTCTTCTTCGGGTGGTCTTCCTAGTGATACCATCGTGAACCCGAAAGGAGAATTGAAGGTTATTACCACTCGTAGTGGTAAAACTTTCAAAGAACCCATTTCTCGTCCAAGTACTTCTATGGAGAAGGAAAAAGAGAAAGAACCCGAGGTTGTGATTGAAAAGGAGCACATTACAAGCCCACGAAGTACCGCTCAAACCACACCTACGGTTGAACCTACACCAATCATGGAACCCGAGATTCCAAGGCCGATGCCTATGCCTACTTTGCCCCAACCCGCACCACCTTTACCCTACCCTTCAAGACGAGACAAGGAAAAGGCACAAGAACGAAATAATTATCAATTTGAACTCTTTATGAAAATGTTTCGTGACTTGCATTTCAATATAAGTTTTGCCGACGCCTTAGTCATGATGCCTCGATTTGCCGCAAACTTCAAAAGTATGTTGAATAACAAAGAAAAATTGCAAAAATCGTCTAGTTGTTCTTCGGTTTTTCTAAGCCGCATACCTCAAAAAGTCGGTGATCCTGGAAAGTTTTTAATCCCATGTGCTATCCAAGACATGGAAGAATGCTACGCCTTGGCCGATCTTGGTGCTAGTATTAATTTGATGCCTCTTGAGATTTTTAAATCGCTCAATCTTCCAAATCTCACTCCTTCAAGAATGTCAATCGAAATGGCCGATCATTCTACGATTCTAGCTTGTGGAGTTGCCGAGGACGTCTTCGTGAAAGTTGGAAAGTTCTACTATCCTGTAGACTTTATTGTTGATGATATTCCCATCGATCCTAAAGTTCCGTTAATTTTAGGTCGATCTTTTTTGGATACCTCGAGAGCACTTATCGATGTGCATGCAAGAAAAATCACTCTTCGTTTCAATGAGGAAGAACTCGTCATTAATGCAACCCAAAACTCCACTCTTTCTCATGTGTATTCCATCACATCTTTGTACAATGTCAATCCCATCAAAAGCATTTGTCAAAAGATTTCAAATAGAGTTTTAGGAGTTGTTGAGAAAAATGAAGTTCCGTCCCCTCCGCCGGTGGAGGTTAAGAGTGTTAAGCCTATGATTCCAATCTCGAGTGAATCTTCGGATGATGAATACGTTGATCCCGATGCGGAGGTTTTCTTTGTTGACAAAAGATTTGAAAACTTACCACCACCTAAGCCAAAAAGATTTCAAAATGTGAGAATTTTTAGTGTGACTAACATTGTTTTAGATACACCAAATATTTTTAACATAATCAAATCAGGTTTTCACAAGGAGAGTGTAAAAGATGAAAAAGGAAAAGATTTTGAATTTGATTTAAAAGATTTTTCTACAACTCTAACTCCGTCATCACCGTGTTTATTGAGTACTACAAGTTCGTCTTCTCCTTTTGACGATGCTTTGTGTGGACTTAGTGTGGGGGAATCCCCTTATGTTCCCTCCCCTTTCTCCACCGAGGACGAGATATTTGATCCTGGAATTGCTTATATAGGGAAATCTCGGTCTTCCACCGATGCAATAAATGGAAAATCTTTTCATTTGATTGGTTCGAGTCTACCTCGAGTAGCTCAATGTTATGACTTACCCATTGTCCCACCCTTCTATTTCTTCTCTCCTATTTTCTTCTACCCCATTGGGGTTTGTGTTGAAGTGGCGTTGTTTCGTCTTTCATCCGAAAACGAAGACGCTATCTTTGACCCCAGTATATGTTTATCGGATTTTTAAAGTACTCCACGTGCTTTTGGGCCTTGTTTATCATGTAAGCCCCACCAAAAATTGACCATACCATGATTATCCCTAAATGATCACATTTATGGGGATTCGAGTCGAGCTTTTGACTCGGTTATCAAAAACAAGGTGCCTCGTGGGGGAGACCCATGCTTATCCATGTACATATTATTGCTTTCTAATGTAGTTTAATGTGAGGGGATTTGTGCCCTTCCAACCTTTGTTCCGTGGTTGTTTGTGAATTGTGGTTTTTAGATCATGATCTTCACGATTGGAGCCTCTCGTGTTCGTTTTATGGGAGCACTTGATCGTTTGTTTTGGAGGCCTTTCACTATATCCAAATGATATATCCTTTTGATGTTCTAACCTTAGGTTTTTAGCACACTTCATAAACGGCTATTAATTTATTGGTTACACCCTTTCCATGCTAGATTAAGCATTCGACTACGTCTCTAGTATGGGGGTGTTTGCACCCCTAGACTCGAAACATTGAGGACAATGTTTAACTTTAGTATGGGGGGGTGAATAGATACTTGCCTTGCCAAACCTTCACGCTTTCCAAAGTTTATCGTTTTGTTGCAAAATAAGGCTAAAAATGGCCAAATTTTAAAATTTTTCTCATGTTTCATAAGTGTTTGAAGACACGAATGTAGGTTTTCCGATGGCGAGAATAAGAGTAATTTTTGGCTCGACCGTGCGTGTTGAGCACTTAGCTTTGATTCCTTAACTACACATTAGGCTAAGTCTCTTAAATGAGGACGAGAAATGATAGAGTTAATTATAAGTTACTATGCTAAACGTAGAGTACTCGTATTCTTTCAAAAACTCATGTGTTCTCGTTGTTTGCTTATTCTCCCTTCGCATGTAAATATTTTTTGCTTAATAAATATTGACTTAGCGGTTTAGTTAGGATTGTTGGGTTTCTAGTCTTTTCTAGTAGCTTCCGTGTAATTAAATTGGGAAGACATTAAGGTATCACCAGCGTCACGGTTTTGAAGTATTGGCACCCGAATAATCGAAAGCTTCACCTAATAATAAGATTTCAAGTGCTCACCTAAATCTAGCAAACAATTTGAAGCCCCACAAGGCCTAAAATCTATGCAAAATTGAAAGTGAATCAAGCCTTAATCTTCGAAGCTTTAAAGATCCAAAATTCGCTTTAGCGTGAGGATATACGTCTTTGGCTAATAAAACCACCGATGAGGCGGATAATAAAAGGCAAGGCAAGACCGAAGTCATAATAAAAGCTTCATGGCGAAGTTGAATAAAAGAAGGAGGTAAACCAAAGATAATAAGGTCCTTCCGTTAGGGGGCGTATAAAAGTCTTGGTAATAAGTCTCATGTTCAAAACCGTTATAAAACCGTGTTTATCGATCCTTCTTGTCAACTTAATTTTTTAACATCGTTGTCTATTAGGAGGGGTTATTGATTTGATGGTCTTAGTTACACCGTTAGGACTCTATTTTTAGACCTAAATCCCTATTATCGCATAAGTCAACAATGCATCCTCGTGATCATTAAGACATAATAAAATATAAGAGATACAACTTAGGAATAATGGGAGGATGAGTACGTGATTAGGGCATATGAGTAGTGTTAGCATTACTAACTTATAATGACAATGATCTCGTTGCACGCTTGGCATGGAATTGAAGTGAAAATCGAGGACGATGAAATTATTTCTAACGAAGCATTCACGTGTTCTTTTTCTATGAACCTAAACGTCCCATTTTGCGATGAAAATCATACATTATGTCTATAACACAAATAGTAGCAATAGTAGTAGTGTAGCTAGTTTTTCATTCAATAAAGTGAATAAAATAAAATTTGGAGATGCTTTGATACTTTATTCTAGCATTGCGTGAGGGCACGGCAATGGTTTAGTATGGGGGAGTGATGAGACTGCTTTTATACATAGTCTCATCGTCCAAATCGGGCTTAAAATCAATTAAATATCATCAAAACTACCAAATATATGCTCGTGTTTGTTACTTGTGTATTTTTAGGTACGGATATTGAGGAAATGACAAAAGATCACAAGAATCAATCAAAAACGAACACGGGAAACGAAGTCGCACAATGAACCGGGCTCAAGTTTGGAATTTTGCAAAAAGACCCCTCAAGTTTGAAGAATTGGCAAAAATGGTCCCTCATCTTTGAAGAACTTGTCACAATTGACCCTCCAAATGCCAATTGTACAAGTATGGTCCTTGATATTTGAAGATTGTACAAGACCAGTCCTTGAAGAATCCAAGAATTACATTAGAAGCCCTTATTTCAAAGTTTATAAGTTTTTGTGCCATATTTGACAACTTGGCCAAAGTTGTCAAGTGAAAAACAGGCGCTGATGGGATTTATTTACAAAGTGGAAAGAAAAGAAAAGCTTGGGGGCCAAGTCTGCCAAACCACCAAACCCTTACAACCAGTCACCACTTGCCACCTCATCACAACCCACCCAATAACCCATATCCTACCCAAACCCGTACCCACCACCCATCCACACCCGATTTATTAAATAAACCATGGTCAACACCCCAGTCAACACTCTCTTTAATTTCCCTCCCAAACACTTCATTTAAAAATCTTTTTACCAAAAACAGATTAAAACCCCCTTAATCCCCCACTTAAACCCTAATTATCACCAGGTCCAATTAAGAACAAACCAAAGGGTTTTTGGTTCAAACCTTCCAAATCACAAATTAAACACTCCCTCACTTGATTCCACACCAAAGATGTGACCCTAGACACACCCATGTGAGGGTAGGACCCTCCCCTGCCCATCGTTTTCACCCCAAACCCCAAAAACCGACCAAGTGAACGTGTAGGATACTCCCCTTGGTCCCCAAGCTCAAATGGACGACTGTGATTCATTCAAACATCACAAGCAAGGCTGGCATTTCACATGGGCACCTTTTGACCCAAATTTCAGCCAAGACTTCAAGGGCACTTTTGGCAATTCAATGTTTAGGGTTTTGAGATTATAGAATAGTCTTTCTAGTTGTATAAATAGAGACGACCTGTGTCTCTATTACTCTTGTCCCAGTTTTAGCATTTTGCATATTGTAATTCCTTTTTTAAATTAATGAAGCTTGGTGTTTGTGTTTAAACAAGTGTAATTCCTTTTATTAGATTTAAAAAGTTGTGTGTTGTGTTAAAAGCTAAAACTGAGTTCCATTTTAAAATTGTGAAAGACTTTGTGTGTTTGAGTTCTCAAAAGGATTTTCAAACAAGTTTTTCAATTTTCAGAAACTCAAAGTCCATGAAGTGAAAGTGGAGTGGACCATTGGATTTCTGGTTGTTTAACTTGTTTTAAAACGTGTTTCAAATTTCAAGTTTACTTGGTTTCAAGGTTTTTGGAAGAAGTTTTAAGAGAAATCAGAAAAAGTGCATTTTTCTTGTGTTTTCATTTTCATTTTGCAGGTTTGATTGGTTGATTGTTGTTGATTAAGTTCAGCTCAGGCCCCAGCCTGAAAGGAGGTGACAAAGCTGTCACAAAGGGACCTGGATGTAGGTCCCTTTTGGTAAAACTTCCTTTTCCTTTTTCATTTTTCTATTTTTGAGAATTTTTGTGATTGTACATGAAAAGTGTTTAATGTGTGTTATATTGGTTTGATTTGAGTTAAGTGATGTTTATATGCATGTTAGAAGCTGTTAGAATCAGTTAGGAGTGGTTTAACATAGGTTTTGTTTGAAAATCTTGATTAAAGTTTTTTTTAAGGGGTGTTTGGATAAGGGTTTAAGCAGGGGTTAAAGTCAGCAATTGTGCTTAAAACTTGTTTAGATACACTTTATAGGGTTTGGGTTAGTTATATGCTAAGTTTGTATTCATTTTGTTAGAGTTTTAAAGCAAGTTTGTTGGATAAAAAAGTGAAAGGATAGCTTAAAATCAGAAACTGCTACTTGGGCTTGATTTTGTATAAATTTGAGCATCCAAATTGCTTAGTTGATAGATTATAGAGTTATCTAAGGTTGTGAATCGTTTTTATACTAGTTTGTGAGCTTGGATGCAAAATCTTAGCCTTTGAATCTCCTTTGTGTGCAAGTTGTTAGCATAAAACACCCACAGGCCTAGTAATTCACATCAGCAACCTTCATCAGCCTTGGTATGCAATATTTGTGAATGTTTGTGTTTTGATTTGCTTGTTTTCTGTTTATTTGTGACTCCCTATACTCCAAAGAGTATAGGGGTGCCTTGTTCCATCAAAATCACACAAACCAAGCCCTCTTGGTCCAATTGCACAAGTGAGAACCTCACTTGTGTTCATCAGTCAACAAAGGAAACCTGGCCACGTTTTTGGTCATAAAATAGCTTAATCTTGGTCACTTTAGGTTTGTGTTTGTGTTTTTGTAGCTAACAAAGTTTACTGATTAAGTTTTAAAAGTAAAAAAAAAAGAAAATAAAAATCAAAAACTCACCTGGCCTGGGCTCGAACACGCGACCTTGCTCTCCAAGGGCTAGCGTGTTTACCAGTGGTCCGGATGGTTTTTTATGTTATGTACTCATAACATTTAATACTTAAGCACTTTTTGGATTTAGCTTATATTAAAAAGCCGTAGCTTATTTAGCTTATATTAAGCTTATTTGTTTAGCTTTTTGGTCTAGCTTATTTTTCCTAGGGTTTAATTAAGGTTTAGGACTTTTCTGTTTTTGAAATTTATTTTTCCCTTTATTAAATTATTTATTAGGATTATTTTTAGATTAAATTTTAGAAAGTCTATTAAAAATAGTAAACAGTATTTTAAAAATCTAAAAAAATAGTTTTTAGGTTTTAATTTTTATTTTTGAGGTTTACATTCAAAAAAGTTTTCATAAAGTCTTATTTTTAATTTTATTTAATTTTAGGGTTTTTAGACAACTTTAAAAATTAATATAAAATTAATAAAAAGGTTTTAGGAACTTTAATTTGCATTTTCTTCTTAGTTAGAATATTTAGGATTTTTGAGAATTTTTTAGAATTTATTTAAGAACTTTTTATTTTTTGGATTATTTTAATATTATTTTATTAAGAAAAATTCAAAGCTTTATTTTTAACTTTTTTTCATTTTTCCTAGGTTATAGACATTGAACTTTTTCACTTTCCAAATATTTTTTAGGCTTTTTATTTATTTTCTAGATTTAATTTAAGATTTAATAGATTTTAATAGTTTTTAGGAATTTAAAAATAGTTTAATTTGGTTTTAAAATTTTTAAAAATAGTTTTTAGCTTAATTAGGTCATTTTTGAGGTTTACAAACTATTAAATCTTGTTTAGGGCTTTTTAATATTTAAAAGTGATTTTTAGGGCTTTAATTAGCATTAAAAAGTCATTATTTAATTAATTAAAAGGTTTTAGCAAGTTTTGATTTTTTGCAAACTCTTAGAATATTATTAGGGATTTTTGGTAATTTTTAGGAATTTTTAGGTTAAAATTTTAAATTTTGTGTTTTTTTTACGTTTCTACGTCTTAACTTTCTAGTAGTGTTTTTGTTAATTTTTATTTTTATTTATTTATTTTTTTTTTTTCGTCTTCGTCATCTCCTCTTTTCTTCTTAATAATCAAAAACATTAATCAATCATTCATTACACAACACACTAGCCTCCTCGAGAACGAACTCACTTAGGGTCATTCACACACGGTTTTCCTAAATCGTCGTGCACACTTGCCCTATTTACGCTCTTTTTCCTAAAAGACGTATTTCTACGACTATCATTTAGCTTATTTAATTTTTGAAAGTTTTCTTAAAAAGTTTCATTTTCTTATGGTTTGATTTAAAAGATTGCTTATTTAAAGTTGGAAAATTTGTTATTCGAGCTTATTTAGTTTATTTCATTGCTGATTTGGTGAAGTTTTGGTGTTAGCTTATCAAACATAGCTTATCACTAGGCTTATTTTCGAATCACTAGATAATCAGAAAAGGGTAAACCCTTTTTCGATTAGGCATTCCGATTGGCCCCTCTTTATTCTGGTCACTTGATCGGATTAGGGTTTTGCTTTCCGATTTGATCATTAGTATTCCGATCACTAAGATCGGAAAGGGGTTTTATCATTCCGATTTGGATTCCTTTTGGATTCCGATTGCTATCTCTTTACACATTCCGATCTGTGGTGTTATTATTGATATTCCGATTGGAGTGGTTTTGCCTCATTCTGACAGACAGTTTCACTAGATTCCGATTGCACTATCATTCCGATGAGGGTATTGTTTGGTATTCCGATTTGTTCTGTTTTCCAACATTCTGATTGTAGCATTCATTTTCCATATTCCGATCATATTTTCCGACCAGTATTCCGATCTGATTCCAATTAGGATTATTCCGATGGTTTGAGTTTTGTTTTTACAAAGTTTTCAAGTTTTAGATTCATTAAGTGTTCAAGTGTTTTTTCTAATCTTGTCTTTAAGTTTTCGAGCATTTATTTTTAACTCTTCATTTTAGTTTAACGTTTAAATATTTTATTTTTCTCAACTACACTTTCTTATTTGCTTTTAGTTTAAAATAGATAATCAACCAAACCATTTAATTTTCCACCAAGAACAATTGAGTCGCACTTTCTACCAATAATCAATTCGAAGAGATTCGGACGATAAGATTTTATACTTAGCCAAAAAGCTTCGTATTATATAACCACCCTCCCTATTAATGAAATAGAACAAGGACTTTCGGCTTTGGGGTATCCTTTCCCTGATGAGGGCACTTTAAACAAATATCATAAACAAGAGTTTCCCCCAGCCTGGAAGTACCTCATACATGTCATCCTACAATGTTTGAGTCCCAAGTGTACTGCACACAATGAAATTAATAGATCAATTTGCTAGTGCAATTGTGTGCATTGCAAATGGGCAAAAGTTTAATTATTAAAAAATGATTTTTGATGGCATGTGTAAAAACAAAGGGAATAAGATGACTTTGGCTTATCCCAGATTTTTGCAAATGGTTTTTGATGTGCAAAATTACTGCACAAGGGATCATGATGACTTTTATGAGATCCCTGTGCAAAAGAAAGCTATTTTTACCAAGATGAATTCACCCCCTCACCGTGAATTACCCCTCACCCAAGATATGCTTGCTGTTATTGCAGCAGCACAACCCCAACCAGACCCACAACCACAACTTGACCCAATACCAGAACCTTTGCCTTCACCTCAACACATGGAAATTGACCAAGAACCCTTCAACGCTGACACCTTAAATGTTGGTGTTGACACAAGTAATCCAGACGTTGATACCTTTCCTTCACAGGCCCAAACACCCCTTAACCTTCCCACATCCACCCAATCCACATCATCTTCTACCCCACCTCAATATAGGTTGCAAAAACGCCAAAGGACTACTGGAGTGTTCTCCTCTAGTGGTCCTAGCCATGTAGCAGAGAGAACCACCACCACAAGTGTGGTTGGTGCTATGGATGAGGCTGGGACTATTGGTTCTGGCTTAGATGCAGGCCAAGACAGTCCTAACATCTTTAAGACCTCATCCATGCCCCATGAATCTAACTTGGGAGGTCAAATGCCCATTTTAGAGGAGGGCAGATTGGAACCATATACATTGATGGAATTGACGGCTGTCTGCATTAGCATGCAAAAGCAAAATGCAGACTTGGTACAACTTGTCAGTAAACAAGGCCTTGAACTCAATCAATTGAAGGAGAGGCTTGTCATTTTGGAGAATGCTAGCACTAGACGTGGGATGGAGGAATCTTCCAAAGGGGAGGATGAGCAGATTAATGTGAGTGATAAAGGCTCACATGATGGAGAATCTTTGGGTGTTGCTGAAGCCCTAAATGAATTGAAGAAGCAACCAGGTTTTGATAGATCTCAGGTTACTCCTACAAATTTAAACTTGTCTTTTACATCTACGTTGGAGCAATTTACAAGAGACGCTGAGACAAGTAAGTTGGGCGTTGACAAGCAAAATTTGAACGCTGACACACCAAGCGCTGACAAGAGTAATTTGGGCGCTGACACAAGGAATTTGAGCGTTGACAGACCTGCAGATATGGTTGATGTATTCCAGTCATCATCTATCATCAAAGAAGTGTCGTCACAGGTATTACCATCATCCTTACCCATCATTGATCCATTAGATAAGGGTAAAGGAATTATGGTAGAAGTAGAAGTTCCAAAGGATGCAGCACATGTAGAGTTTGATTCAAGGTTGGCTGCACAACTTGTGGAACAAGAGATGAAGAAGGTTGGTGAATCACCATTTGTTGTCACTTTTGAGGAACAAGAAGGAAGTGATGAAGAAAGTTCAGATTCAAGTGTGATGATAATTGATCAACCAGAAAGACTTGAGTATGGTGATGACTTGGCAAGGGAGAAGCTTAGAGAGTTGAACTTTCAAGTAGACTTTGATATGCCAGAAGTAGTTCAGATGTACCATGCTTGGGAGAATAGGATTATGGAGAATCCAGATTTGACAATTTTAGATCAGATTTGGGGATTGGAGATTCTTCTAAGAGTTCAAAATGACTGCAAGGTAATTCTAAAACACAAGGCTAGCAATGTTTTCTCACTGATGAAGAGGGATAGAAGAGAGCTCTACTACATGTTACTCAGATGTCATGGAACTGGATGGACCTTCAAGAAATTGCAGGGATTATCTTTTCAAGAATTGGAGTACAAGGCTTATCCCATTTAGGCAAAAGTACATGAAATGAACACTCTAAGACTTCTTTCAGATGAGAGGAAAGAAGAACTTGCAGAAGAGATGGAGATTCAAAAGGCAATGATTGTTCCAAGGCCTTTGAAGAAGGGAGTTCCACTTGAGTTCCATTAAGATATGGATAAATTGAATCCCAGTGAAGCTGTTATATGAAGGAGCATTAAGCTCTCACCCATGGAAGCTTCAGATATGGTACAAGTGTTACCTCTTGATGCCAGAAACCCTATCATAAGCTATGAAGAAGATGCAAGTGGGTTTTGGAAGATTGGCAGGTATGGGAAAGAGGTACACACATTTACTACTCTTGTATCTCTCTTTGCAAGTGTGGATAGAGAAGACTTGGTAGACCTTTGGAGGTTGTTGGAAGCCAAGTATGAGACTGAAGCTCCTACTTCAGTCAATGGAATAAAACTTTGGTCAACATTCAAGAGAATGTGTGGACTAAAAGAAGAAGATCCTACTGTTTGGAAAGATCTTGAGGATGATATCAGTGGTCTTCAATTGCGTTTGTATTCAACTGCTGGTGTGTACTACTTGAGCTCTACAAAGTTTGTTGAGTATCTTCTTGTAGATGGTCAGTATCCCATGTCCAAAGAAGTTTTGGAAAAGATAAAGACAACACAGCTGGAGATTGACTATTCAAGTGACGTGGCCAAAGATTTGATTAGGCATGTTTATTACCAATATGATAAGATTTGTAAGATTCCTCCTAGTTCTTAATTTTTATTCAGAAACTTGATTACTAGAGTAGATATCAAGTTTAGGGGAGGATTGTTGGGAATAAAATGTAGCCAGTCTACTTGAGCGCTGACAAGAGGAAAACAAGCATTGATAAGAAGAAAACAAACGCTGACAGATCAAGCGTTGACAGGAAGAAGTCAAGCGTTGATAGGTTGAAGACAAGCACTGATAGGAAGATATGGTCTACGCGTATTATGTTTCTAGTTTGTTTCTAGTAAAGATAGGATCAACATTATATTTTCTATAATTATCTTTACCTAGAATAGTTGATACGTAGACTCTTGTACAAGGCTTCTTATGTCTATAAAAGAAGACCTTTAGGTTATGTTTCATACTAAGTTTTCATACGTTAAACACTTCCATTGTAAGCAAGTTCGTTATTATCAATCAAGTGAAAGTTTGTTTTACATCTGTTTGTGTTCTTGTTTAAGTGTTAATTCCGCATTACACTTAAATTGTTTCATACATAAACAAAGTTTCTCTACGTGTATAACTCGATCTAAGTTTGGGATCAACAGCTGCAACAACGTTCAATTCTCCTGGTCGAAGCATATTGACATTCGCTACCACTTTATCAAGGAGCAAGTGGAAAATGGAGTGATCGAGCTTTACTTTGTCATATCTGAGTATCAATTGGCGGATATTTTCACGAAGGCTTTAGATCGCGCTCGAATTGAACTTTTGGCCGACAAGCTAGGATTGAGAACTTTCTCGCCCGAGACTCTAAAGGCATTGGCAGATGAAGAGAACGAATAGTGGTGGTAAACTATTTTCCGTATCCTTGGTGATCATTTGTATATATTGTTTATATTTTTATCCACAAAAGCAAAATACAAAAATATAAAACCATATAAAAACCCTAAAAATTGAAAAATGCAGAAAAATCCAAAAATATTTTTACTATCTTTTTAAATTTTTTAAGGCATGTCTTTTGGTACGATAATATTTACGTCCTTAGAAATGTTGATTACTATTGACACGACGCCAAAAATAGAGTTTGTACAAAAGTTGTAAATATTTCATAAAGCATGCCTGAATGGCTTGTAGTTATTTCAGACTGCAACCCGCTTTTCATATTAAAGTCAAGTATTTCTTATGAAAGCTTTGGCTCAACAATGGAAATTAATTTTCTCGGACATGGTTTACTTTAAAACCGTGTAAGGGATTGTGTTTACATTATAACACAATCTAACACGAATATATGTACGCTTCAGTGCATTTATTTGTTAAAACGAGAGAAATCTTGTTTTTAAGAAGTTATCATCTCCACAAACCGTAGCAATTTACAATTGGTATCTACATACTCGACGATGCGACTACTCAAACGACGACTACAACTCTTTTGATAGTACACGAGTCAAAAATTGAGGGGGAGCAATTGTCAAGCATTCAGAATCTTCGACACCGAAAGTGCCAAGTTCACAAATTGGTGTCAAGACAACGATACCAATCGTACATGTGGTGTCAAGAGATGACTTCAGACGTGACGAGGTGACCAACATTTGCCGACAAGAACCATGTGATCTTATCATATGATGTTCTCCTCAATCAGGTCCAACCTTGTCAGTTCATTCTAATATGGTGAATATGTGATCCTTTTACAAATCGGTCTCATATCTCACAAATTGGTATCATGAAGATAAAACGGACTTGCATTTTTCTTCCCAAAAGCTTTGTTAAAACTTCATTAAATCAATTCATATCAAAAACATCGGTTGGGTTAATATTTTTAATATGGGGGAGAAAATGTGATTTAATATGGGAAATGAAGAATGACAAATGGTTTGACTTAACGTGATAGCTCATCCCGACATGTGCGAAATGTTTTCGAATATCGTGGCATATGTTAAGGGGGAGCAAAATGGATTTGCATATCAAAAAATGGATTTTCATGGTGACATATACTTACCCTCAACCCATTTATTTCACGATGATGAAGATTGTGGTGACATAAGGATGGTAGGATAGGTTAAGCCCAATGATTCTTCCAAAACCGTAGGAATCTTCCCAAGGACATTCCATAGCTAGAAATAGTAGTCCTTAGGAAAGATGGAGAAAGATTGTGAATATAGCTGAATGCCGACTAAGTAATTAAGTTAGCACTGGAACAATCACAACAAGGTGCTAGTTATGACGTATTCGTAAGCATTGAAGGGTTGAAAAATTAAAAAGAATTGTAATGATAAAGGGTGAAAAGAAAGAATCCCTCCTTACAACATTAGGCAGAAACCGGGTCAACTCATATGTTATTGAAGATACACATCATGGACCCAGTGATGTAATGCACAACCCATCCCAGCTAACTCAGATATCTCTCAAAAGGTATTTGTTTTAATCACACGGACATCAACACGTTATCTATCGATTTATTCACTCCGAGTAAATTGGTATTGAAATGGTGGCACTCCTCTCCATCCTCCGATCACTAAAAATCCAAAGTGCACGATCGAGTCTAGAGCCATTTGAGATCATCAAATATCTCATTAGGACGCACTTCTATATTTTCTTACTTCTTCACACACTGTAAAAAGTAAGAAAGATACTAAGAGTCCTACACACCATCTTCATTATCTTGCCTGAACATCCGAGTAATACGAAAGTATTTACAATGAAGATGGAAATCCTTCTTGAGCGAACATTAAAAAGCTCATGGTAGGTGACTTGTGCAATTCTCTATGAATCAAACTTATGATAACTGGAAAGCAACAGTGGTTTAGTTCTTAACTGAATTTAAACACGTTCCAAGCCTCTACGCAATATCTTAATGATCTTGCCAGAAAATTCAGAGTAATATATTTTAGTATTTATAGTGACGAATAGAAATCCTTCTAGTGTTAACCTTAAACAGCACTTGGTAGGTAACTTGCAAGATTCAATATGAATCAAGCTCGTGACAGATGGAAAGCAACGATGGTGCGATTCTTTAATGAATCAAACTTGTTTTAGGAATCAGAATTGACGGCTTCAATCATGCGGATAATTTTATCCAAATGATTCACTGTTTACGTTCGCAGTCAGCTTTGGACGATTGAGTAAAGAGAACGGGTTTACCCGCGAAATCTTGTCAAGGAGATTTTTAACTAAATCAACCTGCCACAAGTACGATATTTAATATCGTCCAACAGTCTTCACCGACCGGGGTATAATGCTACCGAATTAGAATGAAATGTTCAAAGCCATTTCGTTCGTGTCTACTTATGTTACTAAATTTGAAGACGGTGGCGTGGCGGAATCCGAGAAGAAGTCGTCCCCGCATGCTTATACTTTTATATACTTAATACTTCAACAAATTCAAGAAAGCCTAAAAGTCAAGTCTTCCGCTATATCAAACTCTGAAGCTTTCAAGAATTACAAAGGTATAAGTATGTGGGACATGAAGTCACGAAGAGGCGAATATCACAAGTGATGGATGCACAAGATCAAGGCAAGAGATTAATGCTCAAGATTGATATCAAAGATCACATCAACATATTCACCGAAAAAGAAAAAGAAAAGAAAAGAAGAAGAATACAAGCTCAAGACAAGCATAGTATGCTAGGTTTATTTTATTATTGTAACTAGGGTAACTCCCTTGTTTGGAGTGACCTCCCTTAGGGGAAGATTGTTGGAAATATGTTTTAACGTATTTAGAAAGATTCAGTCACTCCGACAATATATTAGTTAGTAGCTCATAGTCAATGTATCTTTATATTAATCAAACAAGGAAAAGCCGGACCGTTTCATGTATGTTTGGCCCATATTGTAAGCCCAAGCCCATCTTATGGGCTTGGTATATAAACCCTCTCCTTTGATGGAGAGGGTGTGGTTCACTCATTTTTCACATAGTAAGAAGGTGTTCTCTTTATACTTTCTCTCTCTAAAAGTGTATGTATTCCATCATCTTTCTCTCTCTACTCTCTCTCTAGATTAAGCAAGATTGACATAATCCTACAAGTTTTTAGCTTATTGGGCTTATTAGAACCAATAAAGTTGCTTATAGCTTATTTCTGACTTATTGGATTTTTGGGCCTTTAGAAAAAGTTGCTTAAAATAAGTTTTTAAGTCCAAGTAGCCTTTTACTCTTTCATTTTTTTTGAAAATTTTCTTATTGGGTTTTTAGGCCCATTAAGCCCAAACTGAATTTGGTTTTGGCCTATTTGGAGGCCCAAAAAGTATTTTCAGAACTTTTTAATTAAATTTTTGGTTTATTGAGGTAAAAATAAATTGTGAGAACTCGTATTTTTCTCGGTAATTAAATTATTCTTCTATTCATGATTCTCAATTTTTCCAATATGTTACATTTTCTTGTATCCTTCATACGTAAATCCTGAGATCCCGAGAATTTTAATTAAGTTATATTTTAATTATTTTTCTAATTATTGAAAATATTTTATTTCGAATTATAAAACTTTTATTTTATTGTTCCATATTTATTTAAATCAAAATTTTTGATTTGAAAGCACTCGCGCGCGTTTTATAAAAAGTATACCCGAATCGACGGAACGAGAACCGATGGCTAAATATTTCAATTATGAAGTCAAAATGATATGTTCTATAAAATATTTTGCTTCCGTATTATAACTTGCACCGAGTCGAAATGATTAGCGTTTTAAGAAATCGAGTCGGGTTAGAACTAGAATGCATTTTATTTATGGGCTCAAGTTATTAGTAAGAATATAGTATTGGGTCAAAGCCCATTTCTTTCCTTCTTTTGCTTCAACCTTCGACCCACCACACTCACATTAAAACAACGGTAATATTTTTTTTCTTAACAAAAAAATCAAACTCCTTCTCTGTCTTCTGTGGTACGGCGAACACCAAGCCAACACCACCATCATCTCCATTTTTCTTTATTAATTGTGTAATTAAACAACACCAAATTGTTTCTTGATTGATTTTGATCATAAACCCACTTAAAAATCCATCATGCAATGAAGTTTAGTGAAATCAAGAATTTTGAGAATTTGAGGTTTTGGGATTTTGATCATTCCAATAGGTTTGTATTGTGTTATTTAGGGTTAGGTATTGATAATTTTGTATTTAGAACCCTAGTTGTGATCTTGGATCTTAATCATAATTTGATTAAACCATGCATGTTAATGATTAATAGTGCTTTGATGAATTTTGGTTAATGTGTTGAGGATTTTGATTGTTATAGGTAGGATTGAAGTTGTTTTGTGTAGTTTTTATAGTGTCAAAATTCAGAGAGCGGGGTTGTGAGCCCAAAACTGAAATATTTTCCCACTATAGGTTGTGTGTTTATAGCTTATATGGATTAAATGACCCTTTTACATGTTAGTAGCGAGTTCGATGGGCGACCAACTCCTCCCGATGAGTGAGTTATGGCCGATTTACGGTTGGGAACCCAATCCGACCCAACAGACTTGTATAGGTTTTTGCTCCAGGTCATGGACCATATATTCGACTTTTTAATACTTGGTGAGTTAGTATACATTATAATCTAACAAACTCCGCTGACCTCGCGTCGATAGCTATCCCACCAAATAGTTTTTATGGCTAAAACGGTAAACCCGTGTTTGAAAACCTATATTTTGATTTTGTAACCTTCAAAGAATGTAACTTTCCTACTAATTGGTAGTATCTATTTACTCGTGATTGGTATGGGCCGAAAGTATATTTTTGAGGCTTTCCAATGGTGGAAGTCTTAGGCCCTTAAACTTTATACGTTAACGAGTTATTTTGTCCCAAGTTTGACTAGTGCAGTTTGACCATTAAGTGCTTACGGGGTGGCTGTTAGTGTTTTGGACTTTTAGAAAGTTCCGTAAACTCTTAGATTGAATGGTTGGACAGTCTGGAAACCTCATGAGAGACCCGTTCCAGGGGTGAAAAACCCATTGTTTTTGAACTTATGGATTGGGAGGTCTGCCCTTTACAATACAGCTATACTAGAAAATGTGTCTTTACGCCTACGGTTAAGTAAATTTTTGGCGTTTTTAGGTGCAAATCACTTGGGTTACTTGATTTGAGACCTTAGGAAATCATGTTATGCATTTTATATAGGTTTTCTGTCATGAAGGTCATGACCACAATTAGGCTCAGTTGGTTGTGCAAGTTATATACATATTACATTTTTACAAAATATTTTGATACAATGGTTTTATATTTTTATAAAACGCATACTTAAGGGTCGTGATCACTTTTGTAGGTCGCGGGTAGCCCTTGGAGTACTTCCATAAGCCTTCTTCAGCCCGGTTCTCATATCCGTCACACTTGCACTAAGGTGAGTTCATAGACCCTTTTAACTACTTGCACATTGTTTCTAAACGCGGGGTGAGATTTTACATGCCGAAACACATTCATTTAAAACTATATGCTATCCAGAACTTGTATGCTTTCAAGAACTTGATGATTTCCAACAGTTTTCATTGATATTATTTCTTTTAGTCTATAGCCCCTAAGTTTCCTCTCTTGATCATGAACAGTTAAATTTCTAATGTTACCTTTTTCTAAGCATGAATGTTGTGGGTGGATCCATCGAGACTGACAAACCCCGTCCCTTGTTGCGGTTGTTTAACCATTGACGCATTTACATTTGATTTGTTACTTGAGTATTTAGGCTGGATACTCACTAGAGGAACTTACATTGATGTTATGCTTCGGTTCATGAACTAAATAGCAATAATAATGGTTTCAGACTATGGTTATCGTACATAACCATTTTTCCTATTTTCTTGTTTTAGAAATAAATGCTTGTGTTTCACATCTTTACTACTAAACCTATGAATATCACTCAACTTTGTGTTGACGATTTACATGTTTAATCTTAGGTATAATGCTTGGTTTTTCTTTGATGGGAGCCCGTAGGATATTTTCGTAGATTAGAGACTTCTGTGTTACTTTTTAAAGTTTGGTTTTGGTAAAAACTGTCAGAAGTATATTCTGTATTTTTTGTAACTATATGTTACAAAACCATGTTTAAATAATAGATTTATCCGCTTATAAAACTCTAAGACCCTTTGTTTAAAAACTCTGATGTTTATGATGTAATGTATATGTTTTTATTACGTCAACTTTGTGTCAACAGTATTTCATTGTTTCTTGTACCATGACGTGGCACCCATTTGCTGCGTATGTGTTTCCTTGCCTGATTTTGGGGGCTCACAGATTGGTATCAGAGCGATGGTTATAGGTAACTGAGTCATTTTCAAAACTTAGCCTATAAATGAAAGTTCAAATATTTCATGTTTCTAAGTGTCAAACACAGAATCTGCCATTATTGTTCGATATCTGCGCGAGTAACTCTCTAATCCTTATTATTTACTTTTAATTATCGTTGTAGTATTTCATCTCTTTATTACATTTTGAAATATTACATTACCCTAATGACGATAATTGTTATCTCTTTCCAAATCCTTTGTGTAACATGAATTATCATTGGATATTACTGTGATTACATCTGCCCTTACTGTATTTCTTGAATTCTTGTTCTTGTAAACTTGATCTTGTTACAATAATTTTAAATTGTTATGGCATTACATTCTTGTATTCGTAGCGCGTATGCTGCCGACCTTTCATACTCACTTTTTTAGTACTATTGATATTTCGTTTATGCGTGATACGACTGACCCCATATGCTCATTCATTTTAAACCATTTGTTTTCTCGACTCACTTTTACATGTTGTGCGTATTCTCATGATACCATTGTTTGGGATTAAGTAAGTGTTGCTTTCTATGAAACTTCCGATTATCATTTTACTACTGTGCGTGTTGCTCTCATTGTTTATCTCCTTTAAGATATCTGTTTAGATATCCAAAATGTTTTCCGACCATTTGTGATTGGATGTCTTGAAAAATAGTCAATAGACCATTGTGTAGCTCAATGTGTCTCCGAAAAAGACTAAAGGACATCGTGTGAGTCACACATCTCGAAGGATTCCTTGAATCCGTGTTGAATAATATCGTGTGTTTTCATAACCTTGATTGACCTTTACGTCACCATTTTAAGCGACACTTGAATATTGATTAAATATTATTTCATTGACCATTCTACGTTTCGACTTCGAATTACAACGTTCGTTTGTATCTTGAAAACATCATCGTCATCTTGTAATTCATATCCTATAAAATAATGTGGTGCTTGTTTGGGATACGATTTTACTCCTATAAACTTGTATCATCCCCTTTCATTAAACCTCCTCGCTCCAGGAGTGCAACTCGTTATTGTTCCATTTCTTTCTCGGTATGTTTTGTGTTTTTGGTAAATCACACCGCCAAGAGACCTTCCTACATTGCATCTTGAAATCAAAGACACGGATGTCATACACCATTTGTGGTTTCTTAGATTATTGTTGGTATTCATAAACCATTTTTATACTATGTTTTTCTTTATATGCTTAATTATACAATCTATTTTCTTTCGTCTTATGGAATCCACAAGTCATGTGTGTACATAAATTCCAAGTCGTTAAGAAGTTTGATTAAAATTCAAGGTGTGTCGAAAAATATACTTTCTATAGAAAAGTTTCATGTAAAAACGATGTTGAGAAAATATTTTTATAAACTTTAGACATAAAAATATATTTCTACTTGATAAGACGTCCGTTTAGGACATAAAATTCGAACCGTAAATCTTAAAAACGAGCAAGTTACGCTAATTTGAAATTGGAAAATTTAAGAACTTATTTTCTGCATATATGGAAATTTACTGCTGAAACAGAACTGCAGGGGGTAAAATCGTCATTTTTCTGGTCCGTTTAGGCCTTCGACCGAAATATGAAAGTTGTCTGGAATATCGTTTTACGTCTACCTTGAGGGAACTAGTGTTGAAACTGAATATTTATAAGTCTTTTATCTAATAAAGTCTGTCTTTTTTTAAATACCATTCTTTTAACAGATCTGATGCGAGGGCATTTTCATCCGTTTTAAGTCTCGAGTAAAACATGTTGGGAATAAAATGTAGCCAGTCCACTTGAGCGCTGACAAGAGGAAAACAAGCGTTGATAAGAAGAAAACAAACGCTGACAGATCAAGCGTTGACAGGAAGAAGTCAAGCGTTGATAGGTTGAAGACAAGCACTGATAGAAAGATATGGTCTACGCATATTATGTTTCTAGTTTGTTTCTAGTAAAGATAGGATCAACATTATATTTTCTATAATTATCTTTACCTAGAATAGTTGATACGTAGACTCTTGTACAAGGCTTCTTATGTCTATAAAAGAAGACCTTTAGGTTATGTTTCATATAAGTTTTTCATACGTTAAACACTTTCATTGTAAGCAAGTTCGATTCAATCAATCAAGTGACATTTTGTTTTACATCCTTTGTGTGTTCTTGTTTAAGTGTTAATTCCGCATAACACTTAAATTACTTTATACATAAACAAAGTTTCTCTACGTGTATAACTTGATCTAATCTCGTTTACACAAGCTAAATCATCTAAGTTTGGGATCAACAAGTGGTATCAGAGCTTGTTGAGAAACTTTGATCTAAAAGAACACAAGAACCCTAAATCAACAAAACCCTAAACCCTAAAAACATCATGTCCACTCCAGAAGTAACCTCCTCCTCCTCAAACCACAACATCAAGATTCCCATGCTAGATGTAGACAATTTTGAGCTGTGGAAGTTCAACTTTGAGAAATATCTGCAAATCCATGACTACACTCTCTGGGAAATTATTGAATATTGAAACACATTCAATAAAGCTCAAAAGATTGCAGATGCCATTGCTACAAGATCAGCTGTTCAAGGATGTTCTGAAGTAGATAAGAAAGAAAAACCTGAAGATGGTAGAGCTGTGTCTACTGATGACATAGCAAAGAAAAGGGTTGATATGAAAACCCTAAGCATTCTAAAACTTTCTTTGGGAAGAGAAAATCAGCATAAATACAGAGGTTATGAGTCTGCAAAAGACCTTTGGTCAGCCCTTGAAGTTGCATATGGTGGTAATGCTGATACTGTGGAAGAGAAAAGGAAGCAACTCTTACATGAGTATGCTGTTTTTAAGGCTCAAACTAATGAGAAGCTAAGTAGTGTGAGAAGCAGACTTCTTGACATTACAAGCAAGCTGTCCTTCATGGGGACAGTAATTGGTGATGTTGACATTATTGCCACTTTTCTTAAAAGCCTTGGTGATGCATGGAAGATTGAGGGAAAATCTATAACTGCCAACAACACTCACAAAAGTTCTACTTTTGATGATGTTTACAACAAACTGAGGCTGTTGGAGAATGAAACTCTTTTGGATCATGGAAGTAAGTCCACCAATAGTAACATGGCCTTCTTCTCACATAGTGAAGGCCAATTTGATCAGAAGGATTCATACATGCACCTAGTTACTGGATCAACATGTGTCAACGCTGGATCATATCCTGTTAACGCCTCACATTCAGACGCTGACACATACAAAATTGACTCTCCAAGAGTTAAGCCTGTTGGTTTGGATCTGGATACTGTGTGTGCATACATTACGTCATTGCCCAATGGTTCAGTGATTACATATGAGGACCTTGAGCAAATAAGTGATGAGCATTTGGAGGAGATGGATATAAAGTGGAACATGGCTCTTGCTAGTATAAGAGCAAACAGGTGGCATAGAAGATTCAAGAAGAAGATGACTTTTAATGCTAAGGACACTGCTGGATTTGATAAATCCAAGGTTGAGTGTTACAATTGTCATCGTATGGGGCACTTTATGAGAGAATGCAGATCTCCAAGAAGATCTGATGCTGGAAAACCCTCAAGCCAAATTGTTAAGGCTCAGGATCCTAAGGCCATGGTGACAGTGCAAGAAATTGATGGTATTGGATGGGACTGGAGCTATTTGGCTAAGGATGAGGAAAAGGATAAAGCTTTGGTTACTGAGATAGAAGAAGAAGAGCATGTTCAATATGCTCTCATGGCATACTCCTCATCTTCATCAGACAATGAGGTATATGGTGATGCTTTTTGTAGTAAGGGTTGTCGTTTAAATACTGAAAGACTTAACAAAGAGGTTTTAAGATTGTTAGGAGATGTGAGTACTGAGAGATGCAAGTTGTCTAACTATCAACTTGCTCTCACTCAAACTGAAAAGACCGTTTCTGCGTATAAGAAAATGGAGCTTGACCTAAAAGATAAAATAAATATCTTAAAACATGATTTAAATGCTAGTAATGATATTAGAAACATCATGGAAAGGGTCAATGTTGAATTACAGGCTAAGTTAGATGAGGCCATCAAGAATAAGGATAATGTAGACCTTAAAATTCAGAGATTTGATAAGGCCTCACAAACCCTAGGATAATGTGTTAGTAAACAGAGGGATTCTAGGGACATGACTGGGATTGGGATGAAAGAGTATTCTGGTGTTCCACCACCAGCTGGGGACTTCTATGGTGTCCAAAGAAAGGACTTATCTTGGACTGGTTTACCAGAACTCCAAGAAGAGGAATTTACTCCTCCACTAAGAGTCCTTACCCCAATAGAGGAATATAGGAAAAAGTTGACTGATTTGAATGAATAGAAGAAAGCCAACCCTACCTTGTTTGTCAAGGGTGTCATGCTTTGTGATAGTCCAAATGAGTCGACCCCTATCAAAGTAACAAACCCAATCACTGGCAAGACTGTTTAACTTGGCTCAAACACTGTTAGAAAACCTAGCAATAAGTATGTAGAAATGTATAGGAATACTAGGTCACCAAAAAGCCAAGTTAGTGATAATGGAACAGGTTTCTTTTCTTCTAGACCTAGAGTTGTGTCTAGAAAAGCCTGTTACATTTGTGGTAGCTTTTCATATTTAGCCTATAAGTGTGTCAACGCTTCCAAAACTTTTGTGGAGCAAAGTCTACAAGTTGTTAGACCAGCCCCATTCTTCACTAAGGGGTCTAACACTCATGGACAAAGACCTTTTCAGAAGACCAATACATGGTCTAATAGGCAATGGGTTCCTGTAGCAAACCCTAGGTTCAACTCTGCTAAGGGTAATTTAAGCGTTGACAAGACCAAATCAAACGCTGACAGAAACGTTGCCAGACCTAAATATCTACAACCATAGGGAAAAAGGTCTAAAGCTTCTTCTAGCTTGACATGGAGACCTAAGCAAGATCAAAACGCTAATTCTAATGGGATTTCTATGACTTGCAACAGATTTAATTACATTTCAAAGGTCATCACAAAACCAATTAGGGTTAACTAGGTGTTTCATCCAAAAAGGGACGAACAAGGGGTTGTTATAAGAACTAAGTCTGTTCTTGTTGAACAACCAGATGAATCCAAGTCTGCTCAGGCTTGGGTTCCCAAAGAAAACTAATTTGTTTTCTTTATGTGTAGGGCATTCAAAAACAGGTGAATGATTATGGCTATTGGGATAGTGGATGCTCTAGGCACATGACTGGGAAGGAAGATTATCTGATAAACTTCACTCCCATTAAGGATGGTGATAAAGTTTACTTTGGAGGCGGATATGGAACTATCACAGGCAAAGGAACTCTTCTCACCAAAAACTTGCGTTTTGAAAACGTGTTTCTGGTAAAAGAACTTGATTATAATCTTTTCAGTGTATCACAAGTTTGTGATAACAAAAATAAGGTTCTTTTCACTGATACTGAATGCTTGGTGTTGAGCAAGGATTTTAAGTGCCAGATGAGAAATTTATTGACTATAGAACACCTAGGCATAAGGACATTTATAATGTGAATCTTAATGGCATTAGGATGAATAATAATATGTCATGTTTTTATGCTAAAGCTTCAGTTGACTAGAGTAATCTATGGCACATGAGACTAGGGCACATTAACTTTAAAAATATAAACAGACTTGTAAGACTTGGTTTGGTTGATGGTTTGCCTGAAAAGGCTTTCCACAATGACCACTCTTGTGTTGCATGCCTTAAAGGCAAACAGCACAAGGTCTCATTTAAGTCTAAACATGTGCACTCTAGTTCTAAACCACTTCACTTGCTGCATATGGATCTGTTTGGTCCAGCTAATATAGAGAGTTTGAATGGTAAATCATACTGCTTTGTCATCATAGATGACTTTTCTAGGTTTACTTGGACTTTCTTTTTAGCTATGAAAAGTGACACTACTGATGCTTTAATTAAATTTATTAACCAAATAGAAAAGAAAAGTGGTAATGAAGTTAAAATGCTTAGAAGTGATAATGGTGGTGAGTTTAGAAATAAACTTTTGGATGATTTTTGCGCCAAGAAAGGAATTACTAGGCAGTTTAGTATTGCCAGAACCCCACAGCAAAATGGGGTTGCTGAGAGAAAGAATAGAACCCTAATTGAAGCAGCTAGGACTATGTTGGCTGATGCTCACTTTCCCATAGCTTTTTGGGCTGAGGCTGTGAATACAGCTTGTTATGTTCAGAATAGAGCATTGGTAAACAAGATACATAACAAAACACCTTATGAGTTACTTTGGGGAAGGAAACCTAATATTGGTTTTCTTAAACCTTTTGGCTGTCATGTAGTTGTATTAGATACTAGTGATGCCTTAGGAAAATTTAGTGCTAAAGGTGAAGAAGGCTACTTCATGGGTTATTCAGTGCAGAGCAAAGGATATAGGGTTTACCTTAAGAAGGAAAAACATATACTTGAAAAAGTACATGTTAGGTTTTTAGAAAGTAAACCTAGTGATCCTGAAAGTGGTCCAAATTGGTTGTTTGACTTGGAACCTCTATCTAGGACTTTGAATTATATGCTTGTTACTAATCCAGACATTGTGAAGGTAACTTAAAATGTTGTGGAAGAACCAGTTGTTGATGTTTCAAGTACACAGGTTAATGAAGAGGTTGGATCACAAGCAGACAAGTCATCTCCCATACTTGAGTATGTTACTGTTCCCATATGGATAGATTCTTTTGCTGCTGCTGCTGCTGCTGGAAAGGAAAATGGTGGTCCCCAAGTATCACCAGTTAACAACATGCATGGTCCTTCAGACGCTGACAAAGGAAAATCTAGCGCTGACAGGACAAATTCAGGCGTTGATGGCTCAAACGTTGACAACACCATCTCAGGCGTGGATGGATCAAACGCTGCCAATCTTGGTTCAGGCGTTGACAACTCTTTTGAGCATATTTTCTCTTCCAATTTTGAACAGGGTGAACCTTCAAGCAGAAATGTAGAGGTTCATACAAATATTGATGGAAGAGAGTCTGAAGAAGATATTGGTAACTTGGATGATGAGATTGGAGACAATAGACTTTTTGAGGGAGGAGTTCTCACTTCTACCATGAAGAATCACCCCTCTTATCAAATTATTGGGGATGCCATGTCTCCTGTTCAGACTAGAAGATCTCATCAGAGTCTTGGAGGATTTATTGCCAATATACACAAGAAGGTTGATACCCCTCTTGATCAAGCATGTTTGTTTGCCTGTTTTCTGTCACAACAGGAACCCAAGAAGATTTTTGATGCTCTCAAAGAACCAAGTTGGGTGGAAGCAATGCAGGATGAGCTACACCAATTTTCTATTCAGGATGTTTGAGAGCTGGTTGATTATCCCAGATATGTCAGACCTATTAGGACAAGATGGGTTCTAAGAAACAAGAAAGATGAAAGATGCATTGTGGTTAGAAACAAGGCATGTTTAGCGGCTCAGGGATATACACAAGAGGAAGGGATAGACAACGAGGAGGTCTTTGCACCAGTTGTAAGGATTGAGGCTATAAGGATATTTCTAGCCTATGCTTCCTGCATGGGCTTCACTATCTATCAAATGTATGTGAAGAGTGTTTTCTTATATGGCACAATTGTTGAGGAGGTGTATGTCATGTAGCCTCCTGGTTTTGAAGATTCAGAACATCCATACAAGGTGTATAGAGTCAAGAAAGCTATGTATGGACTTCATCAAGCCCCAAGAGCATGGTATGGTACATTGTCCACTTATCTGGTGGAAAATGGGTTCAAAAGGGGCACCATAGACCAGACATTATTTATAAAGAAGGCTGGTAAGGATGTCTTACTTTTTCAGGTTTATGTGGATGATATCATCTTTGGTTCTACCAATCCAAAGATGAGTGAAGACTTTTCCAAGCTTATGATAGACAAATTCAAGATGAGTGCAATGGGGGAGATGAACTTCTTTCTAGGGTTACAAGTTCAGCAAAAAGAAGATGGTATCTTCATCTCTCAGGATAAGTATGTGGCAGAGATTTTGAAGAAGTTTGGCTTTTCTACACATGAAAAGAGGGCCAGTACTCCTATGGATAGAGAACACCCTTGGGGAAAAGTTGGAGATGGAAAAGATGTGGATGTCAGGCACTATAGATCAATGATTGGTTCATTGATGTATCTCACAGCCTCAAGACCTGACATCATGTTTGTTGTGTGTGCATGTGCACGTCATCAAGTGACTTCCAAAGAATGTCACCTTCATGCTGTCAAGAGAATCTTTAGGTACCTTAGATGTTATCCAGATCTTGGATTGTGGTACAAAAAGGATTCACCATTGGAGCTTATTGCATATTCAGACAGTGAGTATGGTGGTGATAAGTTTGATAGAAAATCCACAACTGGTGGATGTCAGTTTCTTGGGAGTAGGTTGATATCTTGGCAATGCAAGAAACAAACAGTGGTGGCCAATTCTACAACTGAAGCAGAGTATGTTGCTGCAGGTGCTTGTTGTGGACAATTCTTATGGATTCAGAACCCGCTGTTAGATTATGGGTAGAATTTCATGCATACCAAGATTTTTGTAGACGATAACAGTACTTTATGCATTATTAAAAATCTTGTACATCATTCTAAAACCAAACACATAGAAATTAGACATCATTTTATAAGAGATTGTTTTGAAAAGGGTTTAATACAACCAGATAGGGTTGACACAGAAGAAAATGTGTCTGATTTATTAACTAAACCTTTTGATGCTAGAAGGTTTCAATACTTGGTAAAAAGTATTGGAATGATCAATCTCACATAATATGTGTTTTGGGGTCTTAATGTAAAAGTATGTACAGGATATGCATTGTTATTGGTCTTTTTGAGAAGTTAGATTTTCCACTATATTTGTCTAACGCTGACAAAGGTTACCTTAACGTTGACAAGTGTTATCGTGACGTTGTCAACAACAATGTTAGTTTTGTGGTTTTTGATCTAAGTGTGCAGGCGTTGATAGCATTGTACCATTGGATACAAAGTTGCTTATGGATCCTTGGAGAATCAATTGGAGCATGTTTCAATTTATGGATGATGGTTGGAATATTTATATTCCTATCTTGACATAAATTTTTATATTCATGCATATTATTGGGCAACATATGTATTACAGTTTAAGGGGAGGTTTTAGGAACCTTTAGGACTTTTGGGTATTCTTATAATACTCTTATCACAATTCTAGATTGTGTCCACAGGTGAGTATGAGTTAGTTTACTAAATCATGAGGCACTGTAGCATGCAAAGTTGATATACTATGCATGCTGCCAAGACATTTTTGGCCTAGAATTAGTTGTGGTCTGTTGGGAGATTTGGGAATAATTTATAATGGGTTTTACCTGGGAGTTACAAGGAATTTTATGAGATAACTTAGTTGTTAAGAATTTTGGTTAGCAAGGGACACTAGAGGACTGTTATGTCTATCTTGCATAACCAAGTGTGCATAACTGGACAGTGCTTGCCGCCCTATAATAATTATCAATTTATAGGTTATCTTCACTAGGATAAATTACTTTGTTAAGGTCCTTTTTCATTTTTATTACTTTTATTTTTGGACGCTGACAAGTATTTTTCCAAGCGTTGTTATGACTAATTTAGACGCTGACATGGCTTTGGCAAACGTTGACAAGAATATAGCCGTTGGGCGTTGATGGGTTATTTTTGACCGTTGACACTCATTGGGACCTACCTAGTTGTTATTTTTGACGAATTTTGGGGCCGTAATTTTGGAAGCAGATAACTTTTAATTAATGCACAGGATAACTTATTTTCTTTTCAATATTTTCATCATTATATTTTGAAAATAGTTGCCTAATTTTTGACCAATCACATGTGCCTATCTCTCCTATATATTTGGCTCCTATTTTTAAACAGGGTATCTCATATTCTTGTCTAACAATTTTCTCCTATAATTCATCTTTCTCAATAATTCACAAATAGCTTTCTTCAACAATGGCACCAAAGTTTAAACCAAGTGACTTGGTATTAGGATTCAGGAGTCAACACAACATGATTGCTTATTTGGACGCTGATGATACTCTGTTTCCACAATACACTCAGATGGTGGCGTATTTGAATGCATCCCCTATTAGGTATGCTCTTTCTCATGCTCCTCTCATCTCTGTCACTCATATTAAACAGTTTTGGAACACTGTTAGTTCCTCAACAGTTAATAATGTGACTACATTATCAGCTATTGTTCATGGGCGTACATGGGTGGTTACTGAAGCCTTGGTTCGCCAGGCTTTGCATCTTGATGATGCAGATGGTGTTGATCCCAAACTTAGATCGATTAAGCTTTGTGTATACGAGATTAGATCAAGTAATACACGTAGAGAAACCTTTGCTTATGAATAAAGTAACAAAGTGTTATGCGGAATTAACACTTGATCTAAAACACAAAGATGTTAAACAAACTTTCACTTGTATTAGAATGATCGTAATTGATTACAATGAAAGAGGTTTAACTTGCGAATACTTATGAAAACTGATATTAAACATTAACCTAAAAGATCTTCTTTTATAGAACAAGAAGTCTTGTACAATAAGCTACGAATCAACTATTCTAGGTAAAGATAAACATAGAAAATACATTGTCGTCTCTATCCTTACTAGAAGTATTCTAGAATATAATAAACGTGTAGCTCACATCTTCCATCAGTGCTTGTCTTCAATCTGTCAACGCTTGACTTTAACTTGTCAACGCTTATGCTATCAGCGCTCACTTTGCTCTTGTCAACGCTTGAGTTGTTCTTGTCAGCGTTCAAGTGATCTGGCCTTAATTTATTCCCAACAATCCTCCCCTAAACTTGATATCCACTCTTATGATCAAGTTTCTGAATAGACATTAAGAACTTGGAGGAGTCTGACAAACCTTATCATATTGGTAATAAATAAATCTGATCAAATTCTTTGCCACGTCACTTTTATAGTCTATCTCCAACTGGGTGTCCTTCATCTTTTCCAAAACAGCCTTGGATATGAAATACTGAGCATCTACAAGTAAATACTCAGCAAACTTTGTAGAACTCAAATGGTATACACCAGCAGCTGAATATAACCTCCACTGAAGACCACTGAGGTCATCTTCAAGATCCTTCCATATTTCAGGATCTTCTTCTTTTGTCCCACACATTCTTTTGAATGTGGTCCAAAGTTTTATTCCATTGACTGAAGTTGGTGCTTCAGCCTCATACTTGGTCTCTAGTAACCTCCAAAGGTCCACCAAGTCTTCTCTATCACAACTTGCAAATAAAGATATGAGAGTGGTAAAAGTGTGTACCTCTTTGCCAAATCTTCCAATTTTCCAGAATCCACATTCATCTTCATCATAACTCACAATTGGATTCCTGGAATCTAGTGGTAACACATGCACCATATCTGAAGCTTCTAATGGGGAGAGCTTAAGGCTCTTTCTAATAACTGCTTCACTTGGATATAGTTGATTCATATCTTTTGGAAACTCAAGTACAAATCCCTTCTTTACTGGTCTGGGAACTATCATAGCTCTCTTGATTTCCATCTCCTCTGCAAGTTGCTCCTTTCTTTCATCTGAAAGAAGTCTGAAAGTGTTTTCTTCCTGCACTTTCACCCAAATAGGATAAGCCCTATGTTCCAACTCATCAATTGTCAAAGCCTTCAGCTTCTGATGTGTCCATCCAACTCCATGACATTTGAGCAACATAAAGTAGAGCTTCCTTCTATCCCTTTTCAACTCAGAGAGAATGTTGCTTGCCTTGTGCTTCAAAATCACCTTACAATCCTTCTGAACTCTAAGAAGAATTTCCAAACCCCATATCTGATCTGAAATGGTCAAGTCTGGATTATCCATACAGCTTTCTTCCCAAGAATTGTACATCTGAACCACCTCTGGCATATCAAAATCAATCTGCAACTTCAAATCTCTCAGCTTTTCCCTAGCAAGCTCATCACCATACTCAAGTCTTTCTGGTTCAACAATCATCACACTTGAATCTGAGCTAGCTCCATCACTTTCTTCTTCAGAAGTCACAACAAATGGTGACTTTTCCTTTTCACCTTGTTCCATCATTTGCTCAGCCAATCTTCTATCAAATTCAACCTGAGCTGCATTCTTTGGAACAATTTCTTCTACCAACTTACCCTTACCCTTATCTGTTGGTGCAATTATTGGTAGGGTAGATGATAATACCTGAGTAGGAACATCTTTGATGATAGATGATGACTGGAATACATCACCTCCATATGCAGATCTGTCAACGCCCACATTTCCTCTATCAGCGCCCAAAATACTTCTCTCAGCGTCCAAACTTGTCTTGTCAACGCTCAAATATTTTCCCTCAACGCCTTGTGTAACCTCTCTCAACATATCTGTAAAGGATAAATTTAAATTGGTTGGAGAGATCAAGGACGTATCAAAACCTGTGTGTTCCTTCAAAGTAGTAAGAGCTTCAGCAACATCCAATGATTGACCATCTTGACTGCTCTTATCACTCAGATTTCTTTGATTTTCCTCCCCTTTGGAAGACTCCTCCATACCTCCCTTTGAATGAGCACTCTCTAAAACAACAATCCTCTCCCTCAATTCCTTGAGTTCAAGGCCTTGGTTACTGACAATTTGTACTAAGTCTGCATTCTGCTTTTGCAAGCTAATGCAGACAGCCGTCAATTCCAAAAGCGTCATAGGTTCCAGTCTGCCCTCTTCTGAAATGGGGATTTGACCTCCCAAGTCAGATTCATTGGGCATGGATGAGGACTTAACTATGGTGGGACTGCCTTGGCCAGCTTCTAAGCCAGAACCAATAGTCCCAGCCTCATCCAGGTCACCAGCCACACTTGTGGTGGTGGTTCTCTCTGCTTCATGGCTAGGACCACCAGAGGAGAACACTCCAGCAGTCCTTTGGCGTTTAAACAACCTATATTCAGGTGGTGTGGAAGATGGTGTAGAAGAAGGTGTAGATGTGGGTTGATTAAGGGGTGTTTGGGATTGTGATGGTTGGGTGTCAGCGGTGGAAATAGGCACATCAACGCCCACATTAGATGTGTCAGCGTCGAAGGGATTTTGGTCAATTTGCATTTGGTCAGGGGAAGGTAAAGGTTCAGGGATAGGTTCAAGTTGTGGTGATTGTTGAACCAGAAAGACTTGAGTATGGTGATGAGCTTGCTAGGGAAAAGCTGAGAGATTTGAAGTTGCAGATTGATTTTGATATTCCAGAGGTGGTTCAGATGTACAATTCTTGGGAAGAAAGCTGTATGGATAATCCACACTTGACCATTTCATTTCAGATCAGATATAAAGGTTCAGGGATAGGTTCAAGTTGTGGGTGAGGGTCAATATGAGGTTGGGGGTCTGGTTGGGGTTGTGCTGCTGCAATAACAGCAAGCATGGCTGGGGTTAAAGGTAGGTCTCTATGAGGTGGTGAATTCATCTTGGTAAACATAGCTTTCTTTTGTTCAGGGATTTTATAAAAATCATTGTGATCCCTTGAACAATATCTTTGAGCATCAAAAATCATTTGCAGAAAACGGGGATAAGCTAAAGTCATTTTTGTCCCCTTGTTTTTACACATTCCTTCAAAAATCATTTTAGACCAGTTATATTTTTGCCCTGTTGCAATACACACAATAGCAGTTGCAATGGATCTATTGATCTCATTGTGTGCAGTACATTTGGGACTCAAACATTGAAGGAGAATGTGAATGAGGTACTTCCAGGCTGGGGGAAATTCCTGCTTATGGTACTTATTAAGAGTACCTTCATCAGGAATAGGGTATCCCAAAGCCCTAAGCCCTTGTTCTATTTCAGATATGGGAAGAATGGTTATACCATCAGCATCATTAAGATGCAAGGCCTGGCGTACCAAGGCCTCAGTAACCACCCAAGATCTCCCATGAACAATAGAAGTTAATGTGGTCACTCCATTAACTGTTGAGGAACTAACAGTGTTCCAAAACTGTTTAATGTGTGTGACTGGAATGAGTGGCGCATGAGAAAGAGCATACCTTAATGGGGATGCGTTCAAATACTCCACCATCTGTGTGTATTGAGGAAACAAAGTATTATCAGCAACAAGATAAGCAATCATGTTGTGTTGAGACTTGAACCCCAAATCCAATTCTGCTGAGTTAAATCTTGGTGCCATTGATGAAAGCTGTTAATTTGAAGTATAAACGATGAAGGTTGATAAGAGAAAAGTTGTTAGACAAGAATTATAGATACCCTGTTTAAAAAATAGGAGCCAAATTTATAGGAGTGGATGAATGCATGTGATTGGCCCAAAAATAGGCAAAGATTTTCAAAAACTAATCATGAAAATATTGAAAAAGTTATAAGTTATCTCATGCATTTAATGAAAGTAACAACTCCTAAAATTACGGCTTGAAAATATGTCAAAAAGTAACAACTGGGTAGGTCCCATTGATTTGTCAACGGTCAAATATAACCCATCAACGCCCAACGGCTATAATCTTGTCAACGTTCGCCTAAAGCCATGTCAGCGTCCAATTTGGTCACAACAACGCTTGGAAAAATCTTGTCAGCGTCCAAAAATAAAATTGTTTTAAAAAGTGAAAAATGACCTTAACAAGTAATTTATCCTAGAGAAGATAACCAAAAGCTGATAATTATCATAGGGCGGCAAGCACTGTCCAGTTATGCACACTTGCATAAGCAAGATAGACATAACAGTCCTCTAGTGTCCCTTGCTAACCAAAATTCTTAACAACCAAGTTACCTTATAAAATCCTTGTCACTCCCAGGTAAAACCCATATCAAAATGATTCCCAAGTCTCCCAACAGACCACAACCAATTCTAGGCCAAAAATGTCTTGGCAGCATGCAAAGTTGATATACTATGCATGCTACAGTGCCTCATGGTTTAGTAAAACTAACCCATACTCACCTGTGGACACAATCTAGAATTGTGATAAGAGTATCATATGGATACCCAAAAATCCTAAAGGTTCCTTAAACCTCCCCTCAAACTATGATACATGAGTTTCTTAAAATATATATGAACATTAAAAATTTATGTCAAGATAGGAATATAAATATTCCAACCATCATCCATAAACAAAAACATGTCCAAACAGCTCTTCAAAGATCCATAAGCAACTCTGTATCCAATGGCATAAAGCTACCACCTACCTACACATTTAGATGAAAACCACAAAACTAACATTTGTTGCTGACAGCGCCCCGACAACACGTGTCAGCGTTGAAGGAACTCTTGTCAGCGTTAGACAATAATATCTCTAACAACGGCAAAATAACACTTGACAGCGTTACATTTACCTTTGTAAGTGTTAGAAAAGTAAAGTGGAAAAATCTAAATCATCACAAAGACCAATAACAATGCATTATCCTGTACATACTTTTACAAAAAGGTTCCAAAACACATTTTAAGTGAGATTAACCATTCAAATATTTGTTACCAAATATTGAAATCGTCCAGCATCAAAAGGTTTAGTTAATAAATCAGCCACATTATCCTCTGTGGCTACCCTATCTGGTTGTATTAAACCTTTTGTTACAAGCATTTTCAATGGGTTCAGATTTTTACTCTCTCGATATCCTCTCGAATTGATCTAGATCTTAAGTGGAATGATTGTTCTTGGTTACTAAATAAAGGAGTTTGGTTTTCTAGTCTAATAAAAAGTGGAAATGAAAGTTTAAATCAAAGACAGTTACTTTAATTAAGATTTAACAAAAACGTGGTTGAAAATTTAAAGTTCAAATTAAAATTAAAGTTAAAATGTAAATAGTGAAATATGAGCAGAGAAATAGTAAAACATCAACAGTAAAACAGTAACTTAAAAATACCCAAAAATAACTGATCCGGAACTTTAAACCTTGATTCAGAACTAACTGATTCGGAAGACACTATTCACTCATTCGGAACATACTCATCCGGAACTTTCCGGATGAAGGTGTTTGATTCGGAAGTCTGAGCTTGATCCGGAACTTTATGGCTCGTCCGGAAGTCACTGGTTCGGAAGTTTTAAACTTCCGAATGAAGAACTGGTTCGGAACTTATGGTTTGATTCGGAACCTTCCGGATGAAGGTTGATTCGGAAGTTGCTGATCCGGAAGTCACTGATCCGGAACTTAGTACTTGATTCGGAAGTTTCCGAATGAACCCTTCATTCGGAACTTTTTGTCTTGGTTCGGAACTTTGGAAACCCAGATACAGAAACAGTTAAAGCGAAGAACACGGAACACAGAATTAATCAAAATCAAATCAAACACTTAAAAAGGTTTTACCAAATTAAACACAAATCATTTAGACAATATAAGCAACAAATCCCACTAACAAAAACACAAATCCAAATAACTTTTGAAGATCAAATCAAGAAAAATAAAACTTAAGAACTTGAAGATAAAGATGATGATGAACAAGATGAAATGAAAGATTAAACAAGAACTTGGTATTAAATGATTGATGTTTTGACAAGATGAAACAAAGATTAAAATTACAAGATTAAAGAACTAAAGATAAAAATCACCAATCACCCTAGTGGTGATGGTGTTATACGAACCAGGAGGAAAGAAAAGGGAGGAAGAAAGAAAAACTACTACTTCTAAAATGTGTGTGGGATGGCCTATTTATAGGTGTTTCCTTTGGTTGGTGAGTGGGCTTTCTCCCGTTCTTTGTGTCTTTTCGTCTTTTCAGAAAAGTTTCCGTTTTCGATTCTGATTCGGGATTTGTTGTCGATTAAATTCAACTCGTCTTTTAATTTCTTTGTTTAATAGACTTGAGTTTCTTCGACTTATATAAATCTTCCATCTTTGGTCCTTTTCTTCGATAATTCTTCGAATAGGCCCAGCGACTTCAAATCTTTTGCATCTCTTGGACAATAGACTTTATCTTGAGTCTTTTTCTTCAGTAAAACCCGTGCAATCCCATGTTTTCTTCAATATTTATCCGGCTTCCTCTGAAAACACAATAAACACAAAAACCACGCATAATTCCAAACAAATGATATTAAATACGTGTTTTGGTCTTGTTTTAGCCCGAATTAAGTGGTAAAAGGATGGGTGTTTACACACCTATCAAATCCCCTACACTTAACCATTGCCATGCCCTCATGCAATGCTTAGTGATAAAGCAAGTTTACACTTTTCTCATAATTAATCAACCTTGGCCTTATTTAAAATTCTACTAAACAAAAATTAAAGAAATAAAACTTCAAAGGTAACAAAGGGATAGAAAACCATTTTCACTTGAAAATAGCTACATGGAAATAACTTGTAGAGAAATCGATGACTTACATTAGGGCTTTGGTGCTGCGAAGATTTATCACCCTCAAGTTTCACGTTCCCCAAACTAAGCTTAAAAACGAGATCATTGTTATTATAAGTTAGCAATTCAAACACTTACACACATGGCTTAATTAAATGCTTAAACTCCCTTATTCCTAGGTGTATCTCTTATATTTTATTTTTGTCTTAGAATGATCATGAAGATGCATTTTTGGACTTATTTCGATAGTTTATTAGGGCTGAAAGCAAAGTAGGACGATTTGATCAATAGTTAGCTAAAGGACAAAATCTCTTAAAACTGCTTCTCGGGATATCAAAAAGTTCATATCTTGGCATAACTTGGTTCACGATTTGAGACCTTTCTCGGGCCGATATTTGGCATGTACTTCATACTTCATATCTTCGAGAGACGTTCCTGAGATAATGGTCTTCTCATCATAATAGAGTTTCTTCACTTGGAGACTTTTGAGGGGTTCTCCAACTTTGTTGACCACGACTTCATGATTATTTCTTCGATCTCTAATTGGGATTTTGAGATACAACGATCCGCCTCCTTTTCGGACTTGGATCTATTTATCCTCATACCTTGTTAGGGTCTTTTCGGATAGACTTCTCCATGATCTTTATGGGAGTTGATTGCTTTTCGTCGTGAGTCTTGATCCTTCATATTGACTTTAGGAATAATGCTTTTCACATCACTTTGGATCTTCAGCAATAAAATTGAATCCTCATGCCTTGTTAGGGCCTTTTCGGACTCGCCAATCTTCGCGCCCCGCTTCATAAGTTATGCCTTGGCTATGAACTCTTATCATTACCGAGCAACTTTTAAACGATCTTGGGCTAGAAGCTAAGTAACTTTTCAAATCGTAAGACCTTACTTATTGCAGATAAATTATTATCAAGTGATGGGAGAATAGGCAAATAATTACACCAAGTGAGCTTGCGCAAGAATACCGACTTATAATTGACTCTATCATTTCTCGTCCTCCACAATTTAAAATCTCAAGTAATGAGACTCGTGGACACTTAGCCTAATAAACCAATTAAGGTCTACATGGTTAAGGATACTAGCTAGAACAAACTTGGATAAGTCTATTCGGGTTGAGTCAAAATAAACGCAACGGGCCTAATATGTCAAAGGCTTCTAAACTAGCTACACCACTTTATTAAAATTTTTGATTTTATTGCGGAATATATACATATGAAAGCAACGATAAAAATTTAAAAATTACGACTAAATGGCCAAAGTTAATAAAAAATTTGAAAAATGTTGAAAAATATGATTTTCCGGTTAATTGAAGGCATTTTCATGGAAAAGTCCACTTAAAACTTCGATAGAAGTCCCCCCTACACTTAAGATAAACATTGTCCTCAATGTTTAAGCATGTGGGAAAAGGTTCCCCTACACTTAGGACATTGTGCACGTTGGTTAACTCAAGTTAAGGAAGAGACGACTAACGTGATCAATTTCAAATGTGAGTATGAAGAAAATTGAATCACGATAGTTGAGAGATAGAACCGGATTTCGGATAAACACGGGAGCACGGTTCTTTAAAGATTCCAAGAGTGCACTTATCCCTGTAATCACATCACCACAAAAAGGCAAACACATATAGAAGTCCCCGGCAGCGGCGCCATTTGTTACAAGCATTTTCAATGGGTTCAGATTTTTACTCTCTCGATATCCTCTCGAATTGATCTAGGTCTTAAGTGGAATGATTGTTCTTGGTTACTAAATAAAGGAGTTTGGTTTTCTAGTCTAATAAAAAGTGGAAATGAAAGTTTAAATCAAAGACAGTTACTTTAATTAAGATTTAACAAAAACGTGGTTGAAAATTTAAAGTTCAAATTAAAATTAAAGTTAAAATGTAAATAGTGAAATATGAGCAGAGAAATAGTAAAACATCAACAGTAAAACAGTAACTTAAAAATACCCAAAAATAACTGATCCGGAACTTTAAACCTTGATTCGGAACTAACTGATTCGGAAGACACTATTCACTCATTCGGAACATACTCATCCGGAACTTTCCGGATGAAGGTGTTTGATTCGGAAGTCTGAGCTTGATCCGGAACTTTATGGCTCGTCCGGAAGTCACTGGTTCGGAAGTTTTAAACTTCCGAATGAAGAACTGGTTCGGAACTTATGGTTTGATTCGGAACCTTCCGGATGAAGGTTGATTCGGAAGTTGCTGATCCGGAAGTCACTGATCCGGAACTTAGTACTTGATTCGGAAGTTTCCGAATGAACCCTTCATTCGGAACTTTTTGTCTTGGTTCGGAACTTTGGAAACCCAGATACAGAAACAGTTAAAGCGAAGAACACGGAACACAGAATTAATCAAAATCAAATCAAACACTTAAAAAGGTTTTACCAAATTAAACACAAATCATTTAGACAATATAAGCAACAAATCCCACTAACAAAAACACAAATCCAAACAACTTTTGAAGATCAAATCAAGAAAAATAAAACTTAAGAACTTGAAGATAAAGATGATGATGAACAAGATGAAATGAAAGATTAAACAAGAACTTGGTATTAAATGATTGATGTTTTGACAAGATGAAACAAAGATTAAAATTACAAGATTAAAGAACTAAAGATAAAAATCACCAATCACCCTAGTGGTGATGGTGTTATACGAACCAGGAGGAAAGAAAAGGGAGGAAGAAAGAAAAACTACTACTTCTAAAATGTGTGTGGGATGGCCTATTTATAGGTGTTTCCTTTGGTTGGTGAGTGGGCTTTCTCCCGTTCTTTGTGTCTTTTCGTCTTTTCAGAAAAGTTTCCGTTTTCGATTCTGATTCGGGATTTGTTGTCGATTAAATTCAACTCGTCTTTTAATTTCTTTGTTTAATAGACTTGAGTTTCTTCGACTTATATAAATCTTCCATCTTTGGTCCTTTTCTTCGATAATTCTTCGAATAGGCCCAGCGACTTCAAATCTTTTGCATCTCTTGGACAATAGACTTTATCTTGAGTCTTTTTCTTCAGTAAAACCCGTGCAATCCCATGTTTTCTTCAATATTTATCCGGCTTCCTCTGAAAACACAATAAACACAAAAACCACGCATAATTCCAAACAAATGATATTAAATACGTGTTTTGGTCTTGTTTTAGCCCGAATTAAGTGGTAAAAGGATGGGTGTTTACACACCTATCACCTTTCTCAAAGCAATCTCTTATAAAATGATGTCTAATTTCTATGTGTTTTGTTTTAGAATGATGTACAGGATTTTTAATAATGCATAAAGTACTGTTATTGTCTACAAAAATCTTGGTATGCATAAAATTATACCCATAATCCAACAGCTGGTTCTGAATCCATAAGACTTGTCCACAACAAGCAGCTGCAGCCACATATTCTGCTTCAGTTGTAGAGTTTGCCACCACTGTTTGTTTCTTGCATTGCCAAGATATCAATCTACTCCCAAGAAATTGGCATCCACCAGTTGTGGATTTCCTATCAAACTTGTCACCACCATAGTCACTGTCTGAATATGCAATAAGATCCAATGGAGAATCTTTTGGGTACCACAAGCCAAGATCTGGATAACATCTTAGGTACCTAAAAATTCTTTTTACAGCAAAAAGGTGACATTCTTTGGGAGTCACTTGATGGCGTGCACATGCACACACAGCAAACATGATGTCAGGTCTTGAGGCTGTAAGATACATCAATGAACCAATCATTGATCTATAATGCCTAACATCCACATCCTTTCCAGCTCCAATTTTTCCCCAAGGGTGTTCCCTATCCATAGGAGTGGAAGTATCCTTTTCATGTGGAGAAAAACCATATTTCTTCAAGATTTCAGCTACATACTTGTCTTGAGAGATGAAGATACCATCTTCTTTCTGCTGAACTTGCAATCCTAGAAAGAAGTTCATCTCACCTATTGCACTCATCTTGAATTTATCTGTCATGAGCTTGGAAAAATCCTCACTCATTTTTGGATCAGTAGACCCAAAAATGATGTCATCAACATAGACCTGCACAAGCAACACATGTTTTCCTTTCTTCTTTGTGAATAGTGTCTGATCTATGGTGCCCCTCTTGAATCCATTGTCCACTAAATATGTAGACAAGGTACCATACCATGCTCTAGGGGCTTGATGAAGTCCATACATGGCTTTCTTCACTCTATAAACCTTGTCTGGATTCTCAGGATCTTCAAAACCAGGAGGTTGCATGACATATACTTCCTCAACAATTGTTCCATAGAGGAAAGCACTCTTCACATCCATTTGATAAACAGTGAAGTTCATGCAAGAGGCATAAGCTAAGAAAATTCTGATAGCTTCAATTCTTGCAACTGGTGCAAAAACTTCTTCATAATCTATGCCTTCCTCTTGTGTATATCCCTGAGCTACCAAACGTGCCTTGTTTCTGACCACAATTCCCCTTTCATCTTTCTTGTTTCTTAGAACCCATCTTGTCCCAATTGGTCTCGCATATCTAGGACAATCAACCAGCTCCCAAACATCCTGTATAGCGAATTGGTGAAGCTCATCCTGCATTGCTTCCACCCAACTAGGTTCTTTGAGAGCATCAAAAAATTTCTTGGGTTCTTCCTGTGACAGAAAACAGGCAAACAAACATGCTTGTACAAGAGGGGTATCAACCTTCTTGTGTATATTGGCAATAAATCCACCAAGACTTTGATGGGATCTTCTTGTCTGAACTGGAGCCATAACATCACCAATGATCTGAGATGTGGGGTGATCCTTTGCTGTGGAAGTGAGAACTCCCCCTTTAAAAAGTCTAGTGTCCTCAACTTCACGCTCCATGTTGCCAATATCTTCTTCCTCAGACTCTCCTTGATCAACAGAAATCTCTTCATGAACATTGGAAGGTCCACCTTGTTCAAAATGGGAAGAGAAAAGCTGTGTAAAGGTGTCACCAAAGTCTGAACCTTGTTTGTCAGCGCTTGGGCTAACAACGCTTGAACTGTTGTTGTCAGCGTTTGAGCCATCAGCGTCTGAATTGGTCTTGTCAGCGCTTGATTTCCCTTTGTCAGCGTCTGAAGAACCATGCATGTTTGTATTTGGTGGTATTTGGAAACCACCATTATCTTTTCTAGCAGCAGCAGCAACAGCATAATACTCATCTGTCCATATAGGAAGTGTAACATATTCTTGTGTGGGAGATGATTTAACTGCTGGTGGTCCATCCTCCTTAGCAACCTGTATACCTGAAACATTACCAATTCTCTTTTCCAAAACACTTGAAGTTACCTTCACAATGTCTGGATCAGTAACAGGCATATAATTTAAAGCTCTAGATAAAGGTTCTAAGTCAAACAACCAATTTGGACCACTCTCAGGATCACTAGGTTTACTTTCTAAAAACCTAACATGTACTTTTTCAAGTATACGTTTTTCCTTTTTAATGTAAACCCTATATCCTTTGCTCTGCACTGAATAACCCATGAAGTAGCCTTCATCACCTTTTGAATCAAATTTACCTAGGGCCTCACTAGTTTCTAGAACAACTACATGACATCCAAAAGGCTTGAGAAAGCCAATATTTGGCTTCCTTCCCCAAAGTAATTCATAAGGTGTCTTATTATGTATTTTGTTGACCAATGCCCTATTTTGAACATAACAAGCTGTGTTAACAGCTTCAGCCCAAAAGGCTATAGGAAAGTGGGCATCAGCCAACATGGTTCTGGCTGCTTCAATAAGGGTCCTATTCTTCCTTTCAGCAACCCCATTTTGCTGTGGGGTTCTAGCTATGCTAAACTGCCTAGTAATCCCTTTCTTGGCACAAAAATCATCTAACAACTGATTTCTAAACTCACCCCCATTGTCACTTCTAATAATTTTGACCTCATTACCATTCTTCTTTTCAATCTGGGTAATGAAATTAATCAGACTTTGGGCAGTTTCACTTTTCTTGGCTAAAAAGAAAGTCCATGTAAACCTGGAAAAATCATCAGTGATAACAAAACAATATGATTTACCCTTCAAACTTTCTATATTAGTTGGACCAAAGAGGTCCATATGCAATAAGTGAAGTGGTTTAGAACTAGAGTGCACCTGTTTAGACCTGAATGAGACCTTGTGTTGCTTGCCTTTAAGACATGCAACACAAGTGTGGTCATTGTGAAAAGCCTTTTCAGGAAAACCATCAACTAAACCAAGCCTCACAAGTCTATTGATATTCTTAAAGTTTATGTGCCCTAATCTCCTGTGCCAAAGATTACTTTCATCTACTGAGGCTTTAGCATAAAGACATGACATCATTTTATTATTTACCTTAATTCCATTAAGATTCACATTATATATGTCTTTATGCCTTGGTGTTCTAAAATCTATGTATTTTTCCTCAGGGAGCTTATAATCTTTGCTTAACACCAAGCACTCAGTATCTGTGAAAAGAACCTTATTTTTGTTATCACACACTTGTGATACACTGAACAAATTATAATCCAGTTCTTTTACCAAGAAGACATTCTCAAACCGTAGATTGTTGGTGACAAGGGTTCCTTTTCCAGTGATGGTGCCGTAGCCCCCTCCAAAGTATACCTTATCACCATCTTGAATAGGAGTGAAGTTTGTCAGATAGTCTTCCTTTCCTGTCATGTGCCTTGAGCATCCACTATCCCAGTATCCATAATCATTGATCTTCTTCTGAATGCCCTGCACATAAAGAAAACACATTAGTTTTCTTTGGGAACCCAAGCCTTGGAAGACTTGGATTCATTTGGTTGTTCAACAAGAACAGACTTGGTTCTCATAACAACTCCATTTTCATCCCTGTTTGAATGAAATTCCCAGTTAACCCCAATTGATGTTGACAATGCCTTTGAAATATAATGAAACCTGTTGCATGTCATAGAAATACCAGTAGAATTAGGGTTTTGATCTTGTTTTGGTCTCCATGTTAAGCTAGTAGAAGCTTTAGACCTATTTCCCTGTGGTTGCAAATACCTAGGTTTGGCAGTGTGTCTGTCAGCGCTGAAATTGTTCTTGTCAGCGCCCCGATTGCCTTTATCAGCGTTGAACCTAGGGTTTGCTACAGGAACCCATTGCCTATTGGACCAAGTGTTTGACTTTTGAAAAGGTCTTAGGCCTTGTGTGTTAGACCCTCTAGAAAAGAATGGGGCTGGTCTAACAACTTGTGAACTTTTGTTCACATAAGTATTGGGTCTGACAGTGTTTGACCTATGTTGACTTTTGTCAGCGCTGAAGTGGTTCCTATCAGCGTTGACATTGGAAGCGTTGACACATTTGTATGCCAAATGTGAGAAGCTACCACATGTGTAACAAGCTTTTCTAGACATAGTCTTAGGTCTAGAAGCAAAGAAGCCTGTTCCATGATTACTAACTTGGCTTTTTGGAGACCTAGTATTCCTATACATCTCTGCATACTTAACACTAGGTTTTCTAACAGTTTGTGGGCCAAGGTCAACAGCTTTGCCAGTGGTAGGGTGTGTGATCTTAATAGGTTTAGGATCATAATTAGACTCCACAATTGGTATCATGTTTGGTGTGGGCTCATTTGGACTTTCACACAACAACCCTCCCTTAACAAACAAAGTGTGGTTAGCTTTCTTCCACTCATCTAGGTCAGTCAGTTTTTGCTTGTATTCCTCAACTGGGGAAGTCACTCTAGGTGGAGGAATAAATTCCTTCTCTTGAAGTTCTGGCAAGCCAGTCCAAGATAAGTCCTTTGATTGGACACTATAGAAATCCCCAGCTGGTGGTGGAACACCAGTATAATCTTTCATCCCAATCCCACTCATATCCTTAGAGTCTCTTTGTTTACTAACACACTCTCCTAGAGATTGTGTGGCCTTATCAAATCTCTGGATTTTAAGACTCACATTATCTTTATTTTTGTTAGCCTCTTCTAACTGAGCTATCAAATCAAGATTAACCCTATTTACTATATCTTGAACATCTTTACTCTGATGTAACTCATGTTTTAAGATATTTATTTGATCCTTTAAATCAAACTCCATTTTCTTATACTCAGCTACTGTCTTTTCTGTTTGGGTAAGAGCAATTTGATAATTAGATACTTTGCATCTTTCAGTACTTGCCTCATCTAATAATTTTACTATCTCTTGATTTAGTTTTTTCAGAATTTAAACGACAACCCTTAGAACAGAAAGCATCATCATATACCTCATTATCTGATGAAGAGGAGGAGTGTGCCATGAGAGCATATTCAACATGCTCTTCTTTAACTTCAGCAACCAAAGCTCTGTCCTCTTCCTCATCCTTGGCCATCCAGCTCCAGTCCCATTCTCCAACACCATCAATTTGTTGAACAGCAACCATGGCCTTGGGATCTTGGCTCTTAACCATTTGGCTTGAGGGCTTACCAGCATCAGATCTTCTTGGAGATCTACATTCCCTCATGAAGTGCCCCATCCTATGACAGTTGTAGCACTCAACCTTGGACTTGTCAAAGCCAGCAACATCCTTAGCATTAAAGGTCATCTTCTTCTTGAACCTTTTATTAAACCTGTTTGCTCTTAAAATTACAAGAGCCATAGTCCACTTGATGTCCATCTCTTCCAATTGCTCATCGCTTATCTGCTCAAGATCTTCATATGTAATCCTTGAATCACTGGGCAAAGAAGCAATGAATGCACACACAGTATCTAGATCAAAACCAGCAGGCTTAATTCTATCAGCGCCAAAGTTGTGTGTGTCAGCGCTTGAGTATAAAGCGTTGACAGGATATGATCCAGCGCTGACAGACTGAGATCCAGCGTTGACACATTGAGATCCAGTGGCTGGATGTCCATAGAAGTTCATGGAATCAAATTGGCCTTCACTTTGTGAGAAGAAGGCCATGTTGCTACTGGAAGATTTATTATCACTATCCAATTGCCATTCATTCTCCAACAGTCTTAGTTTGTTGAAGATGTCATCAAACCTGGAGGTCTTGTGGGTATTATTGACAAGAATGGATCTTGTCTCAATCTTCCATACATCACCAAGGCTTTTGAGAAAAGTAGCATTCAATTCAGGGTCATCAATCTGTGTTCCCATGAAGGAAAGTTGACTTGTGATGTCAAGAAGTCTACTTCTCACACTGCTGAGATTTTCATTGGGTTGAGCTTTAAAGACAACATACTCATGCAAGAGTTGCTTCTTCTTTTCTTCTTTTGTGTCAGCATTGCCACCATGTGCTACTTCAAGAGCTTCCCAAAGCTCTTTTGCAGACTCAAAGCGTTTGTACTTGTGTTGATTCTCATGACCTAGGGCGTGTTTCATGATGTTCAAGATTTTCATGTCCACCCTCTTCTTGGCTATATCTTCAACAGCTACAGCTCTCCCATCTCCAGGCTTTTCCTTCTTATCAGCTTCAGGACAATTAGGAACAGCTGTCCTTGTGGCAATTGCAGCAGCAATCTTTGCTGCTTTGTCGAATGTGTTCCCATATTCGACAATCTCCCAAAGAGTGTAGTCATGAATAGCTATATATTGCTCAAAATTTGACTTCCAAAGCTCAAAGTTCCTGGCATCAAACATGGGAATTTTGATACTAGGATTTGAGGAGTTGTTTTGTAGCAAAGCAGCAGGTTGATCTGTGCCAGACATGATGTTTTTAGGGTTTCGAGAATTTTAGGGTTTTTAGGGTTTTTGGTGTTTTAGGGTTCTTGCGTTACTTAAAGATCAAAAGTTTCTCAACAAGCTCTGATACCACTTGTTGATCCCAAACTTAGATCGATTAAGCTTTGTGTATACGAGATTAGATCAAGTAATACACGTAGAGAAACCTTTGCTTATGAATAAAGTAACAAAGTGTTATGCGGAATTAACACTTGATCTAAAACACAAAGATGTTAAACAAACTTTCACTTGTATTAGAATGATCGTAATTGATTACAATGAAAGAGGTTTAACTTGCGAATACTTATGAAAACTGATATTAAACATTAACCTAAAAGATCTTCTTTTATAGAACAAGAAGTCTTGTACAATAAGCTACGAATCAACTATTCTAGGTAAAGATAAACATAGAAAATACATTGTCGTCTCTATCCTTACTAGAAGTATTCTAGAATATAATAAACGTGTAGCTCACATCTTCCATCAGTGCTTGTCTTCAATCTGTCAACGCTTGACTTTAACTTGTCAACGCTTATGCTATCAGCGCTCACTTTGCTCTTGTCAACGCTTGAGTTGTTCTTGTCAGCGTTCAAGTGATCTGGCCTTAATTTATTCCCAACAGATGATATAACCACCCTTCCTAAAATGAAATAGAACAAGGACTTCGGGCTTTGGGTTATCCTTTCCCTGATGAGGGCACTTTGAACAAGTATCATAAACAAGAGTTTCCCCCAGCCTGGAAGTACCTCATACATGTCATCCTACAATGTTTGAGTCCCAAATGTATTGCACACAATGAAATTAATAGATCAATTGCTAGTGCAATTATGTGTATTGTAAATGGGCAAAAGTTTAATTATTCAAAATTGATTTGTGATGGCATGTGTAAAAACAAAGGGAATAAGATGACTTTGGCTTATCTCAGATTTTTGCAAATGGTTTTTGATGTGCAAAACTACTGCACAAGGGATCATGATGATTTTTATGAGATCCCTGTGCAAAAGAAAGCTATTTTTACCAAGATGAACTCACCCCCTCACCGTGAATTACCCCTCACCGTGAATTACCCCTCACCCAAGTTATGCTTGCTGTTATTACAGCAGCACAACCCCAACCAGACCCACAACCACAACTTGACCCAATACCAGAACCTTTGCCTTCACCTCAACACATGGAAATTGACCAAGAACCCTTCAACGCTGACACCTTCAATGTTGGCATTGACACAAGTAATCCAGCCGTTGATACCTTTCCTTCACAGACCCAAACACCCCTTAACCTTCCAACATCCATCCAATCCACATCATCTTCTACCCCACCTCAATATAGGTTGCAAAAACGCCCAAGGGCTACTGGAGTGATCTCCTCTAGTAGTCCTAGCCATGTAGCAGAGAGAACCACTACCACAAGTGTGGTTGGTCTATGGATGAGGCTGGGACTATTGGTTCTGGCTTAGATGCAGGCCAAAACAGTCCTAACATCTTTAAGACCTCATCCATGCCCATGACTCTAACTTGGGAGGTCAAATACCCATTTTAGTGGAGGGCAGATTGGAACGATACACATTAATGGAATTGACGGTTGTCTGCATTAGCTTGCAAAAGCAAAATGCAGAGTTGGTACAAACAGTCAGTACACAAGGCCTTGAACTCAAGCAATTGAGGGAGAGGATTGTCATATTGGAGAGTGCTAGCACTAGGCGTGGGATGGAGGAATCTTCCAAAGGGGAGGATGAGCAGATTATTGTGAGTGATAAAGGCTCACATGATGGAGAATCTTTGGGTGTTGCCGAAGCCCTTACTGCATTGAAGAAGCAACCAGGTTTTGATAGATCTCTGGTTACTCCTACAAATTTAAACTTGTCTTTTACAGCTATGTTGGAGCAATTTACAAGAGACGCTGAGACAAGTAAGTTGGGCGTTGACAAGCAAAATTTGAACGCTGACACACCAAGCGCTGACATGAGTAAATTGGGCGCTGACACAAGGAATTTGAGCGTTGATAGACCTGCAGATATGGTTGATGTATTCCAGTCATCAGCTATCATCAAAGACGTGTCTTCACAGGTATTACCATCATCTTTACCCATCATTGATCCATTAGATAAGGGTAAAGGAATCATGGTAGAAGTATAAGTTCCAAAGGATGCAGCACAGGTAGAGTTTGATTCAACGTTGGCTGCACAACTCATGGAACAAGAAAGTAAGAAGATTGGTGAATCACCATTTGTTGTCACTTCTGAGGAACAAGAAGGAAGTGATGAAGAAAGTTCATATTCAAGTGTGATAATAATTGAACAACCAGAAAGACTTGAATATGGTGATGACTTGGCAAGGGAGAAGCTTAGAGAGTTGAAATTGCAAGTAGACTTTGATATGCCAGAAGTAGTTCAGATGTACCATGCTTGGGAGAATAGGATTAAGGAGAATCCAGATTTGACTATTTAAGACCAGATTTGGGGATTGGAGATTCTTCTAAGAGTTCAAAGTGACTGCAAGGTAATTCTGAAACACAAGGCTAGCAATGTTTTCTCACTACTGAAGAGGGATAGAAGAGAGCTTTAATACATGTTACTCAGATGTCATGCAACTGGATGGACCTTCAAGAAATTGCAGGGATTATCTTTTCAAGAATTGGAGTACAAGGCTTATCCCATTTAGGCAAAAGTGCAGGAAATGAACACTCTAAGACTTCTTTCAGATGAAAGGAAAGAAGAACTTGCAGAAGAGATGGAGATTCAAAAGGCAATGATTGTTCCAAGGCCTTTGAAGAAGGGAGTTCCACTTGAGTTCCCTAAAGATATGGATAAATTGAATCCCAGTGAAGCTGTTATAAGAAGAGCATTAAGCTCTAACCCATGGAAGCTTCAGATATGGTACAAGTGTTACCTCTTGATGCCAGAAACCCTATCATAAGCTATAAATAAGATGCAAGTGGGTTTTGGAAGATTGGCAGGTATGGGAAAGAGGTACACACATTTACTACTCTTGTGTCTTTCTTTGCAAGTGTGGATAGAGAAGACTTGGTAGACCTTTGGAGGTTGTTGGAGGCCAAGTATGAGACTGAAGCTCCTACTTCAGTCAATGAAATAAAACTTTGGTCAACATTCAAGAGAATGTGTGGACCAAAAGAAGAAGATCCTACTATTTGGAAGGATCTTGAGGATGATATCAGTGGTCTTCAATGGCGTTTGTATTCAACTGCTGGTGTGTACTACTTGAGCTCTACAAAGTTTGCTGAGTATCTTCTTGTAGATGGTCAGTATCCCATGTCCAAAGAAGTTTTGGACAAGATGAAGACAACACAGCTGGAGATTGACTATTCAAGTGACATGGCCAAAGATTTGATTAGGCATGTTTATTACCAATATGATAAGATTTGTAAGATTCCTCCTAGTTCTTAATTTTTATTCAGAAACTTGATTACTAGAGTAGATATCAAGTTTAGGGGAGGATTGTTGGGAATAAAATGTAGCCAGTCCACTTGAGCGCTGACAAGAGGAAAACAAGCGTTGATAAGAAGAAAACAAACGCTGACAGATCAAGCGTTGACAGGAAGAAGTCAAGAGTTGATAGGTTAAAGACAAGCACTGATAGAAAGATATGGTCTACTCATATTATGTTTCTAGTAAAGATAGGATCAACATTGTATTTTCTATAATTATCTTTACCTAGAATAGTTGATACGCATACTCTTGTACAAGGCTTCTTATGTCTATAAAAGAAGACCTTTAGGCTATGTTTCATATAAGTTTTTCATACGTTAAACACTTTCATTGTAAGCAAGTTAGATTCAATCAATCAAGTGAAAGTTTGTTTTACATCCTTTGTGTGTTCTTGTTTAAGTGTTAATTCAGCATAACACTTAAATTACTTTATACATAAACAAAGTTTCTCTACGTGTATAACTTGATCTAATCTCGTTTACACAAGCTAAATCGATCTAAGTTTGGGATCAACAAAACAAAAAAGTTGTTTAAAATGCCATTTTACCTTTACCGCGTAGGTAACCAAGTCTGAAAACTAGTATAAACGGGTCAAACATTAAAAATAAAAACCTGCGTTTTAGGATAATGTAGTCAAACTGCGCAGAACGTGCACGGGCATTTAGGTCATTTTACGTTAGGTTTCAGATCGTGTGTAAAACTAAAAAGTTGTTCGAAACATTGTTTTGCACTAAACTGATTTAGAGTCCGAGTCTTGTAAATGTCATTTACCGGGTTAATTGATCGGGTCATACCTAAAAGGCAAAGTTGACTAAAAAGTCAAAGCTGATAGAAATTTTGAAATATGGTTTTTAGGCATTTTTGAGCTTGTAGAACTTTAACAAATGATATTTTACAACTAACAAACATTAGTTACATTTGAAGACGTTTAAATATAGTAACTTTGGGTACGAGTTATACATACATATATCGTGAAATTTTGAAACCGAGTGTTTGGATAAAACCGATGGTGAGCTATAGTTTTATCGAAAAAGTTGTGCATTTTAATGTCAATTAGTTTACGATGTGAACGCATATGGAATTCCTTTATCCTTTATTTTATATATGTATGAATTGTCATTCTATATTATCTTTATTTTCTCTCATCGTACCACTGATTTGGGTCGAGATTTGAAGTTCTTGTTTTCACATATTTCGTTATCATTTTTGACACGTGTCTCATGACGATTCCGGCTAAACCTTTTGAAACCTTATCACCTTGTAACCATTTCATCGATTGTCTTAATAATTACTTTGTATTACCCCCCTGTAACCCACTTGCTACTTTATATGTCACCATATAAACTCAAACTGGTATTGTTTGCAATCATTTTACAAAATGTTCCACTTGTGCCTTATTAAATACTTGAATGTTGCCTTATAAATGTAATTGACATTAATTTTACGATGTATTTTCTCAAATTGTTCTACTTTGGTCTTATAAAGAAACCTTGTAACATTAAAATTGTTGAATTAAATATCTAGCCAGTTACTTGCGAAAAGTTTCATAAATTACATCGATTTCTATTCTTGGCATTATATACATATTTTAAATCATATGACATGTTTTACTAGTTTGACGAAACTAAGCATCACATTGCTAGTTCTAAATTATGCATGGCCTAGTCACCTATGCGTAATTTAGAAGGAGCCATGCGAGGCCGAATAGTAGTCACTTAAATATTTTGTCAAAGAACCAATTTTTACTTGTGTTTCGGAAAAGCTAGATAAAAATAAAGTTTGAAAACTTTTACATATTATGTGAGTAGCACCCATTCATGATACAATTATCGTTACCACTCGACTAATTACTGACCATTGATACCAGACTTGAAAGTTTCAACGTTGTTATGCTTCTACATCGACCAACCTTCTTTATGTATTTTCGTAGACCTTCGAAATGTCTCCGGACGCGAATAATGATTTTCTATATCTGTCATGATGTGTGTCAGACTATATCGTCTCGAAATTCATTCGTGTGAATCATGCGTTGATTTCGCTCTCAAATTGCTAATGTTGTTCATTTTACTTGAATTTACACAAGTGACTTATTAAGGTTTTTCTTTGGTTCGAAAATTCATTGTGTGTCTTTTCTCTTTCGATCGTGTATCGACCATCGACAACTTAATAAGCCGTTATTGGTGACACCAACCACGCTCGTGAATTAATCATTTGCTATATCCTTTGTTTCTTATTGTCCTTATCATTGATGTATATATTCTATCATGTTCGTTAAGAATTTGGTACGAATTTCGTTTTATTCCCTCATGCTATTGCTTGCATACTAATTGTTGATTATTATTCGTTTGATATTTTGTCACCTTTTGAAAACCCGAATATGTCCCATGTTTACCAGTTGATGCATTAAACACTTTATTGGATTTCTAAAACAAATTGGTATAAATTTTTAAGAACGTTTTACGCATTTTATCAAGTGGTTAAATTACCAAAATAACCGTTTCAAGTTAAATGTCGGATCTATACATCCTCTTTGGTAGATTTATAACTAGTGTTTAAAAATACGTCATGCTTTATCTTTTAAACTATTTGATTTATAATACTTTACTTTCAAGTTAATGAAATTACCGAGGTAATTTATACTTCTATTAATGATTATAAATAATTTGAAAATTTAATTTTCTCCAATCATAACAATGAACCCAAGTTTTAATAACAATTTCATACAATCATCCAAAAGTTCTAAGCCGACCAAAATAATTATTTTGAACTGAGTTACTTTTACTTTGAAATCCTTATCAAGAAAAAGACTTAGTGATTTTTTTACTCACTAAATATTCAATTTCTTCTTAATCCATATATAACATAGTTACAATTTTTCGTTACTAGTAGTTCTGATTTCAAATCACCAAACGCTTTGATAAGCAACTGTAGCTATATTGACACAATTTTGAAAATGTCGTAACATTTTAAAGCCACAAACAAACAAACCTTACATTTTTAAAATCCAGCAAGCACCTAAGCTTAATTTTAATGTAATACCAAATCCATGACGGATAATTATGGCAACTCGTATTTCAAATGTCTATATGTAATTCGTATTCCCCCTCTATTTCTCTAGTAAATATATTGTTACGTTTTAGGATTTGTCATGTTTTACAGTTTGCACGATTTGCGATTCCTTGCTTATTATCAATCGTAACTCGTTTTAGCGCAACTTGTCCGTTTAAGCAATTCTCGTGTTCATTCTATCTCTTTATATTTCTTCATACTGAACCGTTATTATTTCAATCCGAGTTTGAAATAAATTCGAAAAGGAGCTAAGAAGCTGAAGCCTAGTTGGATTCCAATTATTAAGGTTCGTCATGGTGTAGAAATTACCTAGGAAAGTGATAAATCAATTCTAAACTAGGTATCTTCATTTGTTCGCATCTTCTCCCTTCTCCAGTTGAACTCTGAGGGACCAGAGTTCCTTTAGGGGGGGGGGGGGGTCCACTGTGTGAACTCGTATTTTTCTCGGTAATTAAATTATTCTTTTACTCATGATTCTCAATTTTTTCAATATGTTACTCTTTCTTGTATCCTTCATACGTAAATCCTGAGATCCTGAGAATTTTAATTAAATTATATTTTAATTATTTTTATGATCATTGAAAATATATTATTTGGAATTATAAAAGTTTTAAGTTATTTTTCCATATTTATTTAAATCAAGTTTTTTGATTTTAAATCACTCTCGCGCGTTTTATAAAAAGTATACCCGAATCGACGGAACGAGAACCGATGGCTAAATATTTCGACTTTATGAAGTCTGATATTTCTATAAAATATTTTGCTTTCGTATTATAACTTGCATTGAGTCGAAATGATTAGCGTTTTAAGAAATCGAGTCGGGCTAAAACCAGAATGCATTTTCTTTTTGGGCTTAAGTTATTAGTAAGAATCTATGTAGGATATTATAAATCTTGCTTATGTTTTAGAGAGAGAAAGAGATAGAAATATGGTAGATTTCACACACACTCTAGAGAGAGAAAGTAATGGAACTATGTGAAAAATGAATGAAAACCACACCCTCTCATCTAAGGAGAGGGTGTATATACGCAAGCCCATGAGATGGGCTTGGGCTTACAAGTTGGGCCGGCCTACACATGTTGTAGGCTTGGCATGACCTTAGTTGTTTAATATTAGTAAAACTGAACTACGAGCTATTACTTAGACTATTTTTGGAGTGACCGATCCTTTCTAATACGTAAAACGTATTTCTAACAATCTCCCCCTAAGGGAGGTCACTCCAAACAAGGGCGTTACCCAAGTTACAATAATAAAATAAACCTAGCATACTATGCTTGTCTTGAGCTTGTAGTCTTCGTCTTTCTTTTCTTTTTCTTTTCTGGTGAACATGCTGATGTGATCTTTGATATCAATCTTTAGCATTAATCTCTTGCCTTGATCTAGTGCATCCATCACTTGTGATTTTGGCCTCCTCGTGACCGCATGTTCCACATACTTATACCTTCGTAATTCTTGAAAGCTTCAGAGTTCGATACAGCGAAAGACTTGACTTTTAGGCTTTCTAGAATTAGATGAAGTAAGTGTATAAAGTATAAGCATGCGGGGACGACTTCTTCTCGGATTCCGCAACGCCACCGTCTTCAAATGCCGCAACATAAATAGACATGAACGAAATGGCTTTGAACATTTCATTCTATTTTGGTAGCATTTTACCTCCGGTCGGTGAAGACCATTGGACGATATTAAATATCATACTCATGGCAACTAGATTTAATTAAAAATCTGCTCGATAAGATTTCGCGGGTAAACCCGTTCTCTTTACTCGACCGTCCAAAGCTGAATGCGAACGTAAAGAGTGAATCATTTGGATAACATTATCCGCATGATTGAAGCCGTCAATTTCAATTCCTGGAACAAGTTTGATTCATTAAAGAATCGCACCATCGTTTCTTTCCAATTTTCATGAGCTTGATTCGTATAGAATCTTGCAAGTTACCTACCAAGTACTGTTTGAGGTTAACACTAGAAGGATTTCCACTCATCACTGTGAAAACTATGGAGTGTCACTCTGAGTGTTCTAGCAAGATCACTGAGATATTGCGTAGAGGCCTGGAACGTGTTTAAGTTCAGTTAAGAATTAAACCACTGTTGCTTTCCAGTTATCACAAGCTTGATTCATAAAGAATCGCACAAGTCACCTACCATGAGCTTTTGAATGTTCGCTCAAGAAGGATTTCCATCTTCATTGTAAATACTTTCGTATTACTCGGACATTCAATGAATATCATGAAGATTTTGCGTAGGACTCTTAATATCTTTCTTACTTTTCATAGTGTGTGAAGAAGCAAGGAAAAATGAAAGTGCGTCCTAATGAGATATTTGATGATCTCAAATGGCTCTAGACTCGATCGTGCATTTTGGATTTTAGTGATCGGAGGCTGGAGAGGAGTGCCACCATTTCAATACCAATTTACTCGGAGTGAATAAATCGATAGATAATGCGTTGTCTCCGTGCGAATAAAACAAATACCTTTTAAGAGATATCTAAGTTAGATGGGATGGGTTGTGCAATGCATCACTGGGTCCATGATGTCTATCTTCAATATCGAGCATCATTAAAATGATCTCAATAGCATATGTGTTGACCCGGTTTCTGCCTAAGTTGTAAGGAGGGCTTTTTTCTTTAGACCCTTTATCTTTACAATTCTTTTTCATTCTTCAACCCCTTCAATGCTTACCAATACGTCATAACTAGCACCTTGTTGTGATTGTTCCAGTGCTAACTTAAGTACTTGGTCCGCATTCAGCTACGTTCACAATCTTTCCCCATCTTTCCTAAGGACTACTATTTCTAGCTATGGAATGTCCTTGGGAAGATTCCTCCGGTATTGGAAGAATCAGTGGACTTAACCTATCCTACCATCCTTATGTCACCACAATCTTCATCGTCGTGAAATAAATTGGTATAGGATAAGTAAACGTCACCATGAAATCCATTTTGAATTACAAATCCATTTTGCTCCCCCTTAACATATGTCGTGATATTCGAAAACATTTCGTACATGTCGGGATGAGCTCTGATACAAGCTTTTTGAATGGGGCCAATTTAATTCTCGGTATCTTCTCGAATTGATCACGGTTCAAAGTGGAAAAGTTGTTCTTGGTTACTAAAAAGGGGGTTTGTTTTCTATGCTACTAAAAAATTAAATGCGTGAAGTAAATAAAGATAAACTAAAAGCAATTAATTAATAAAACTAAAACTTGAATTAAAATAAAACTTGAATAAAACAATTAAAAACCTTAACTCAGAAAAACAGAAAAACAGTAAAGTAACTTAACTTGGAAAAATTGCTCACTCGGAATAATTAAAGTTCATTCGGAATAAACTGCTCATCCGGAAGATCCAAAAACTCATGTGGAATAATCAACCAAACCACTCATTCGGAATATTACCTTCATGCGGAATATCCCTTCATCCGGAACAAATCGTTCATTCGGAAAGTAGGCTCATCCAGAATATCTAACTGAAAACCTTTCATTCGGAATAAAATGCTGATTCGGAAGATTTGACCTTCATTCGGAACATTTAAAAAAAACTGATTCGGAATATTTTGTTAAACCTTGATTCGGAATATCTAATAAAATTACTTGATTCGGAATAAATTGCACTGACTCGGAATATTAACTAAAGAGCTTTATTCAGAACAGAAAACTGATTCGGAATATTTGGACAAACCTTGATCCGGAATATAACTACTCATCCGGAATATTGATTATTCCGGATGAACAATTTGATTCGGAATGACCGAATGAAAAATGTTGATTCGGAATCTTTTGAAACTCCTTGGTTTGGAATAACTGATGAAATTACTTGATTCGGAATAAATTGCACTGACTCGGAATAAAAAATAGGAAACTGTCATTCGGAATAATCTAACCAAACCTTCATTCGGAACATTTAACTAACCCTTCATCCGGAACAAATTTGTTTCATTCGGAATCTGGGGACTATGAAGATGCGAAGAACAGGGAGATAAAAAAGCTATGAATTTAATCAAAATCAACCAAGTTTTTAACCAAAACTTAAACCAATTTGACCACTAATCATCTACTAATCATAATCATCAAACCAAAACAATAAAAACACAAAACCCACTTACTTTTAGAGATTAAAATCAACCAAATAAGAACTTAAGACTTTGAATCAAAAAGAGAAAGATGAACAAGATTAAAGGAAAGATTATATTGAAGGATTAATGTTAAACAATCAAAATGAAGGATTAAAACTTACAAGATTTGTGAATCAACAAAAATGAAAAATCACCAACACCTTAATGGTGTTGGTTACCCTACGAAACAAAGAAAGAAAAAGACTGTAAAATAAAAACTGGATCCCAAGTTGTGAAGGGGAGGCTATTTATAGTCCTTGGCTTGGTTGGTGAGTGGGCTTTCTTCCTTTCTTTTCGTCTTCTCGTCTTTTCAGTAAAGTTGACGTTTTCGATTCTAATTCGGGATTTGTCGACGAATAAATTCAACTCGTCTTTTAATTTCTTCGTTTAATAGACTTGAGTTCTTCGACATATGTAAATCTTCCATCTTTTGTCCTTTTCTTCGATAAATCTTCAAATAGGTCCATTGACTTCAAATCTTTTGCATCTCTTGGACTATAAACTTCGTCTTAAGTCTTTTTCTTCGATAAAACCCGTGCAATCCCATGTTTTCTTTAATATTTATCCGGTTGGCTCTGAAAACACAACAAACACACAAACCACGCATAATTCCAAACAAATGACATTAAATACGCGTTTTGGTCTTGTTTTAGTAAGAAATAAGTGGTAAAAGGATTGGTGTTTTCACACCTATCAAATCCCATACACTTAACCATTGCCATGCCCTCATGCAATGCTTAGTGATAAAGCAAGTTTACACTTTTCTCATAATCAATCAACCTTGGCCTTATTAACATACTACTAAAACAAAAATTAAAGTACTAAGAGAAATTAAAACTTTAAAGGAAACAAAAGAATAGAAAACCATTTTCACTAGAAAATAGCCACATGGAAATAACTTGTTAGCCTCAAAATATTGAGCCAAACAAGAATGCTCGGTCATATGTTTATTATGTATCGTATTTTAGAACGTTGTAATAGGTAGTATATTAGTCGTGTTATTACGGGCTTAACTTTAAGCTAAGGTTCATTAATAAGTAACCAAAGCCCAAAAGGAAAGCCCGGCCCATGATCATATAGCCCATTAAGCTACATGTAAGCAAAGGCTATATAAACCCTTCCTAGCATGTTAGGAAGGGTGTTGGTCATTTTCATTTTCTCTAATCTAATATTCCACAAGTTTCACCAACCATTTTCTCTCTACTTTCTCTCACTACTTTCTCTCTCTAGAATTCTTCTCATTTCTTCCTTTCTTTCTTCTTTAATTTGTGTATAACATCACATATATTAGGGACAACAATTGGTATCAATCGCCATGGGGTAGTTTTTGTGATTCGTTGTTGATTTACTACTTAATTCGTATGATTTTACCATAAAAATCTACTCGGATTCAAGTGTTTTCTTATGTTTTTCGTACTCTAAATCTTCCTCCTTTAATCTCTACATCTTTCATACGTGTGGTAAGATTTTGGTTACTTTGGTTTGGATTGAATCACGAAATCCAAGGTAAAAATCCAATCTTTCTTGTTTTTCTAAGTCTCGGCTTAATTTTAGGAGTACGATCTAACTCTGTGTTTGCATAAACCATTGGGGTTTCTACTTGCGATCCTGAGTTACGATCCATCAGTGCGATCCAGCTACGATCTATAGGTCCGATCTGTTGTTCATTACCTAGTGCGATCCATCAGTGCGATCTAGTATCACGATCCGGCTACGATCATCACCACGATCGGAGTGCGATCTGGAGTACGATAGGTACGTACGATCAGACTACGATCAGAGTACGATCCAACTGCGATCACGGACTACGATCAGGGTGCGATCAAGTTTACTACGATCAGGGTGCGATCAGGGCACGATTGTTCAGTACGATCCGACTGCGATCTAGTAGTACGATGAGAGTGCGATCTGACTACGATCAGAGTGCGATGGACATCTAATTTTTTGTTCGAGTATTTTTTAGACTTAGCCACTATCTAGACTAGTCTCAGAACGTAGCTTACACGAAGATTAAAAAAAAAAAAAAAAAGAGTTAAAATTTTTAGGTCAAGTAAAATCAAATTTTTCCCATACTAGTTTTAGGCTATTTCTAGCTCGATTTCAAAATTTAGTGATTACAAATTTTTTTAGGTCTACCGTTTTGTCGGACTGAGGAATTAATTGTCGGACTGGGAAAAAATCGCATTTTTCGGAAATTCAACAACCAACCAATCACAACAAATCTACTTAAGATCCATATTCACTTCATCTTTTCAGAGAATATTGAGATGGATTCTACTGCCGAATATCGTGTGACGAACAACAACATAATGGTGGCGGGTAACAAAGAGAGACCACCAATGCTTGTGTCGGGTCGATATGATCAATGGCAATCCCGTTTTATACGTTACCTTGACACAAAACCTAACGGTGATGCTTTAAGGCAATGTATTATGGAAGGACCCTATAAACTCTCAAGGATTCAAGTTCCTGCAGTACCAGCCACAGACACAAGTGACGCACAACCCGCATATGAACGTGATGAAAAGAGGACCGACCTCACCCCAGAGAACCGTGCGTGGTTTGATGCAGAGAAAGAAGCAATCTACTTAATTCTCAGTGGCATTGGAGATGATATCTACTCTACGTTTGATGCATGCCCTACTGCTCAAGAAATGTGGACGGCCATTGAAAGATTGCAACAAGGTGAATCACTTAACAAACAAGATGTGAAAACTAAGATGTTTTGGAACTTTGGCAAGTTTACATCAAAGGATGGGGAATCAATTGATTCTTATTACTCCCGATTCTACAAGATGATGAATGATATGACCCGAAACAACTTGCAAGTTTCCACCATGCAAGTCAATGTCCAATTTCTACAGCAACTTCAACCAGAGTGGACACGGTTCGTCACCTTGGTGAAACAACAACAAAAGTTAGACGAAGTTTCATATCACAAGCTCTTTGACATCTTGAAACAATTTCAAAATGAGGCAAATGAATTTCGAGCTGAACGAATTGCAAAGATTTCCAATCCACTTGCTTTGGTGTCTACCACTCAACATTACCCAGATTATCACTCTCGTACTTCAAAGACTTACTCTACTCAATCATCATCACCACGATCATCCATTGTCTCCAAGTCACATGCTCCAACACGATCCCGAGGCAAAGAAGTTGCAAGAGCACCATCACCCACACCTGAGCAATCATCCGAAGAAGACAGTGATGAAGAAATAGCTCAAAAGGATAGGGAATTTAAGCAACAAATGGCTTTTGTTATGAAGCAATATAAGAAAATCTACAAACCCACCAACAACAACCTTCGCACATCTTCAAACTCGAGGAACACCCATGCACAGAGTCCTCCAAGGTATGACACACGAAGACGTGCTGAGAGTCCTCCAAAGTATGATCGACAACCTAAGTATGATAATCAGAGGGTGGCTACTGTTGTTGGAAATAGGGAAACTGTTGGTACTCAGGTTGTGCAACAAAGTGGGATTCAGTGTTATAACTGCAGAGGTTTTGGGCATTTGGCTAAGGAATGCAGGCAGCCAAAAAGGGTTAAAGATTATGGCTATCATAAGGAAAAGATGCTGCTGTGCAAGAAAATGGAAGCTGGAATCAAGTTATCAGCTGAGGAAGGAGAAATGCTTGACGACACATATGATGAACTCTCCGACCAAGAACTCGAGGCACATTATTCATACATGGCAAAGATTCATGAGGTCCTCAACGTCACTGAAGATGACAATGGTCCTATCTTTGATACCGAGCCAATTGATAAGGTACAAGATAATGCTGAATATAATGTGTTTGGTGATACACATGAGCATAGTGATCTACCAACAACAATTACTGACAGGTGTATGATGGAAACGGTTGATAGTAATACCACACCCGATTCATCAAACATGTGCAATAATGAGTTTGAGGATGATCAACATGCAAATGAGTATGATGACGAGGAGCGTGTCGCGCTTGCTAATTTAATTGCTAGTTTACAAAAAGATGTCAATGAAAATAGAAAGAATCAAAAGCAATTAAAGAAGGAAAACGCAGCGCTCACTCAAAACTTTGAAGAATGCAAAGCCGCTCTTATAAAATCTAGTGAGACAATTGATAGTTATAGGGCTGAGCTTCTTCAAAAGACCAACGAGCTTGAGGGGTACAAAAGTCGTGTCATCAACGTTAAAAAGGACGATTTTGAAAATAAATACAATGAAGCTCTTGCTTTGTTAACTAAAGAAAAACGTCAATTTAATGTTTTATTAAGTGATGAACGTCAAAAAACGTACCTTGCCACAACAAAAGTTAATGAACTTGAACAGAGGCTTTCTATGAACACCACCGATTCTGCTAAAATTCTTGACGAGAAGAAACAAGAGGTTGAAACATTAAAACAAGATTTCAAAAATAGACAAAGCAAAGATACTGAAAAAGTAAAGGATCTCGAAGAACAAGTCGAATTTTTGAAAAAAGTTGTTTATAATACACATGACTCTATTCAAACCGTTAGAATGATAGCACCTCGGTCGTTTTTCAAGGGTCAACCTAGCTTTGCCACACCCAAGTACCTCGAACAAGCTCAAGCTGCTAACCCTCACTTATATCTTGATGAGTCCGAATGGACTGATAATGACTGCCCAGTAGCTAACCTCGATAGGGAAGAGACGTCCCTTTGGGATGAGGAGAGTAGATCACAGGTCAATAAAGATTTTGTGAAACCATATAACTATACTTATGAAAACAGTCTTTATGGTCTTTTCACTCCACAAAAACAGAAGTCTCGTGAGGAATTATTTTTAGAATGCAAACAAAAGAGAATTCAATGGAAAAAAGCTTTTGCCACTAAGAGGAAAACTAATGTTTTTAAATATATTAACTATTTGCCTCTAGATGCTTCTAAAAGCAAAAGTAGAAAAATACTTGGTTTTCTTAAACACCACGTTAATAATGTTCAATCAATTGTTGAAAGCGATTGGGAGAAACGTCAAAAGGATAAGTGGAAAACCGAGATTTCTCACGACATAACTGTGCTTGTGAAAGAACTTTTAATACCAAATACGAAGATAATAAAAGAACATGTTCTTGAGTTTGAGAATTTAATTCAGTCTGAAATGTTTGATGATTTGAAATATGTTGAGTCTCTTGAAAAAGAAATTGATGACCTTCAAAATGAAAAATTAGAATTTTCAAACGAATATGATCTACTCTTATAAGAATGTCTCTCCAAAGATATTTTGTGTGTTACTCTTCAATCTTGTGCTGATATCGATGAATATTCTGATGTTGCATGCAAATATCTTGATAAAATCAAAGAGTGTGAGCGTCTTGAACTTGAGCTTTCGAAACATAAAGAAAATGTTGATAAAAAGGCTTTTGAGTTACTTCAACACAAAACTGATTTCCTTCAAAAACATTGTCATTCTCTTGAACTTGCTTTGCAAAAAGACGTTGGTAGTTTTCCACATAATAATAAATTGCAAGAAAAACTTTCCCAAACGTTTCGAGAAATGAACGAACAGAATTTGGAAATTAAAGGGTTGAAAGCTCAGTTACAAGACAGGGACAAAGCGATAGCAGAGTTGCAGAAACTCATTGCTAAGATGGGTGGGAAGATTGTGGAACCTAGTGTTAAGAAACCTGTTGTAAGACAACCCAATGCTCAAAAAGTGACTAGACCCTCTGTCTTGGGAAAACCATCTGTTTTCTCTAATTCTGCATTTGCAAAACCTGCGTTTGCCCCCAAGACGGATGGGAAGGATAGGTTACCACAAAACACTCTAAAAACAAATATTCGATCACAAAGCATTAAGAACACAAATGTGGTTAAACCAGGGATGTATAGATTGACCACTAAACCCATACAAAACAAAGAAAGTCAATCACCTCAGACTTCTAGAAACACTAATAGACGTGTGTCTTTTACAACAGGAGTAGTCCCCACTGCTAGTGTTAGCCGGCCCCAGCTTAAGAGCACTCGCATGAATGAAAAGGTCTGGCAAAACAAAAGTCAAGGGAAGATGAAGGAAGTAGAAGAACACCCTAGGATTTTCAATGTTTCTAAGAATAAAACGTCTGTAATCGCGTGTAATGACGATTTGAATGATTCGACTTTGAATGCTATGAAAGTTAAGTTTGTGTGTGTGAAATGTGGAAAGTGTGCTAATGCTAATCATGCTATGTGTGTTTCGAATAATGTCAAAGGCGTAGAAACTAGAACTAAGCAGCAAACTGTGATGCCTATTAGTGCTAGAAAACCCAAACGCAAAGTGAACCATTCTGGTGCAACCCCCCCTAAGAAAATATTACATCAGACTCCACCACTAAGAACCCTAGAAGCAGAATTAGGGAATTATATGAGTCTGCTACAAAGCCTTGGAAATGGTGGTTTGCTAATCAATGTCCTCCAGGATATAAATGGATGCCTAAGGTTAGGACAGAAAATGTGACTACAAGCGTTAGTGTGCCTCTAAGTGATGAAACTAGGGAACCTAATGAATCGGAAATCACAACTAACACAGAATCCAATTTAGCAAATGCTCCATCGTGTTCTAATTCTTCTGCAGGTGATCGAAATAATTCTCTTCATAATGGACTCCGGATGCTCGAAGCACATGACGGGGAATCTCAAGCTTCTAATTAACTTCGTGGAGAAGTTCCTGGGTACGGTCCGATTCGGAAATGATCAATTTGCACCGATCCTAGGATATGGAGACTTGGTTCAGGGGAATATCACTATCAAAAGGGTTTACTACGTCGAAGGGCTCAATCATAATCTTTTCTCGGTTGGTCAATTCTGTGATGCGGATTTGGAGGTTGCTTTTAGAAAGAAGACATGTTTTGTTCGTGATTATGATGGGAATGACTTACTTACCGGAACACGGGGTACTGATCTCTACACTATTTCACTACAAGACTCCACATCTTCCACTCCAATCTGTTTCATGGCTAAAGCTTCAACGACTCAAGCTTGGTTATGGCATCAACGTTTATCTCATCTTAACTTCGATACCATCAACTTGCTTTCTAAGAAAGATATTGTGCGAGGCCTTCCTAACTTGAAATTCATCAAAGATCATCTTTGTTCTTCTTGTGAGCTTTGTAAAGCTAAACGGAGTAGTTTCAAGACAAAGACTACACCTAGCTCTAAAGGACGGTTAGATCTTCTTCATATAGATTTGTGTGGTCCCATGCGTGTTCAAAGTATCAATGGGAAGAAATACGTTATGGTAATTGTCGATGACTACTCAAGGTACACATGGACTCACTTCTTGAGGTCCAAGGATGAAACACCCGATGTTCTCATCAACTTCCTTAAAGTGATACAACGTGGTCTTCAAGCTCAAGTTAAAGTGGTTCGTACTGACAGAGGTACTGAGTTTTTGAATTCAAAACTGAGAAACTATTTTGAAGCTGAAGGAATTGAACATGAAACATCTATTGCTCGAACACCCGAACAAAACGGCGTTGTTGAAAGACGAAACCGTACTTTAGTTGAGGCTGCTCGAACATTATTATCCGCTTCAAAACTTCCACTATACTTTTGGGCCGAAGCCGTGTCAACCGCATGCTACACACAAAACCGCTCCTTAGTTATCCCAAGCCACGAAAAGACACCATATCACATAATTAATGATCGCAAACCTTCACTCAAACACCTTCATGTTTTTGGATGTACGTGTTACATTATTCGAGATGGTGAAAATCTGGACAAGATGAAAGAGAAAGGTGATGCATGCATTTTAGTGGGATATGCAACTCAGTCTAAGGGATACAGAGTATACAACAAGAGAACAAAATTGATAGTCGAGACTATTCATATCAGATTCGATGAATTACAAGAAATGGCACTTGAACAAAGCAGTTTAAGTCCCGATCCACAACGACAAACGACTTCCGTTCACAACCGCACGGAACTCGGAACTCAAGACCACAGCAATGAACCGTCAAGTTCAAAGCTGGTTCCTGAACATGTTCCTAGAGCAGCTATGACAGTGGACACGACACTTGAAGAGTTGGAAATGTTATATGGACCAATGTATGATGAATATTTCACGGGGGAGAAACAAGTTGCATCGAAGTCTTCCGCTGTCACTCATGATAAGAATGATGATACCGTTCATCGTCAACACAAGGATACAACTTCATCTACTTCAACACGGGTTGTTGCAGATTTACCTCCTCAGAATATCACATTAACAATAGATCCTACAACATCCACAACTACTGTCATTGCTCCAGAGAACACACATCAAGCAGACGATGCATTATCTGATGATGACGATTTTCACAACCCATTCGGTACAACAATACATGAAACTGGAGAGTCTTCTACTCGCTATGTTGATCCGTCAAATATGCATACGTTTTATCAACGACATCCTTCAACACATCATTGGACCCGAGATCATCCTTTGGTTCACGTAATTGGAAACCCTTCACAGCCTGTTCGTACAAGACGACAACTAGCAACCGATGGCGATGTTTGTATGTTCGCACTCGCCGTGAGTACAGCTGAACCGAAAAACATCAAAGAAGCCATGGCTGATCATGCTTGGATTGAATCGATGACGGATGAACTTCAACAATTTGAAAGACTTAAAGTCTGGGAACTTGTTGACAGACCATACGATGTGACTCCATTAAATCTTCGTTGGATCTGGAAAAACAAGATGGATGAAGAGAATACGATCATCAAGAACAAAGCTAGGCTAGTGGCTAAGGGGTATGGACAGAAAGAGGGTATTGATTTCGAAGAATCATTTGCACCAGTAGCTCGAATGGAAGCGGTCAGGATTTTTCTTGCTTATGCTGCACATAAGGGATTCATTGTCTATCAAATGGACGTAAAGACGGCGTTTCTTAACGGTACTTTGAAGGAAGAAGTCTATGTCATGCAGCCGGAAGGATTCGTCAATCCTCATTATCCTGACAAGGTGTATCGTCTCCACAAGGCACTATATGGACTCAAGCAAGCTCCAAGGGCGTGGTACGACGAGCTCTCGAAATTTCTGGTATCCAAAGGTTTCTCAAAAGGTTCCATTGATCTAACTTTGTTCACTTATAAATATGGGGATGACATTTTGCTTGTGCAAATTTATGTTGATGACATTATTTTCGGGTCTACAAACCCAAAACTTTCAAAATGGTTTGAAAAAGTAATGCACAGCAAATTTGAAATGTCAATGATGGGCGAACTAAAATTCTTTCTAGGAATTCAAGTTCACCAATCCCCAAGTGGTATCTTTATAAACCAAGCTAAGTATTGTCAAGAGATAATCAAAAAGCATGGTATGACTTCATGTGATCCCGTTGGGACACCATTATCAACCACATAGCTAGATGCTGACTTGGAGGGATTACCCATAGATCAAACGAGATATCGTTCCATGATCGGGTCCCTCATGTACTTGACAGCAAGCAGACCTGATATTCATCATGCTACATGTTATTGTGCACGTTATCAAGCTCGACCCACTGAAAAGCACCTCAAGGAGGTTAAACGGATCTTTCGGTACCTCAAGAATACCATTCATTTGGGACTCTGGTATCCGAGGGAAACCGGTTTCTTTCTAACGGCCTATTCAGATTCTGATCATGCAGGGTGTCTTGATACACGAAAAAGTACTTCTGGTGGTGCATAATTTCTAGGTCAAGATAAGCTTGTGGGATGGTCTTCCAAGAAGCAGGATTGCACGTCACTTTCATCAGCCGAAGCGGAGTATGTGTCTCTATCTGCGTGTTGTGCTCAAGTTCTATGGATGAGAACACAACTCACGGATTATGGCTTCCACTTTGATAAAGTACCTATGTACTGTGACTCAAAGTCGGCCATAGCCATCTCCTGCAACCCGGTACAGCATTCCCGCACGAAGCACATTGATGTCCGGTATCACTTCATAAAGGAACAAGTTGAAAGAGGTATCGTTGAACTATACTTTGTTGGAATGGATTACCAATTAGCCGACTTGTTTATGAAAGCTCTGTCGAAAGATAGGTTTGAGTACCTCGTTAGGCAAATTGGTATGAGATGTTTGACTCCAGCAGACCTGGAGATTCTGGCAAAGGTGCCTGCTTGATTTATCTTTCAAACATCAACTTGTAAATATCTTTGAAAAAGCAAAATACAAAAATATAAAACACTTAACGCTAAAACGATCCGACATAAGATTCACTTTAACGACAAGGCTAGTTTTGATTCTACAAAGACAAGTTATCACGAAGTGGATTTGGTATTCTTTATTTGAAGTTGAAGTGGGATTTCATGAAGGCGTCTACTTATTTCATCATCGAGCCTTCCTTCTATTTTTCTACCCCTTTTCTTCAAACCCAGTCTATCGATTGATGACTTGCTTGGGCGATAAAATTTATGATTGAGACTTGAATTATCTAGTTTCCACTGTCAAGGGGTGGATGATCGAAGACATGGATAACTATCATTTTTGGGTGTCACACGCAGTTGCTCGTGTGGATAACTTCAAGAGGTATAAGAGACTTGTTTCTGCACCGTTCTTCAATCGACATAAGTGCAAACTTAAGTAACAAATTTGGGGGATTGTACTTCAGTTTCAAGTTTGGAATATCGAATTTACTTCACATGTGGTCACAACAAATAGCCGAATGGATTCGAGGTTGGTTAGTTAGACAGAGAGAGATGGAATCAGCAATCAATTCTCACGGGATATTTATGAGCCACACAACGACAATGGTACTTCATAGTCTAAGCAAAAATATTTCAAAGTTTCTCAATGACTTTAAAAACTTTTCAAGACATTTGCTTAAGACTAAGAACTTCTCGAGTATATGGACGTCCACGATAATGATGCTTCCGAGAGTTCGAAATCATCATGGGGGAAGATCGTGTACTTTGAAGTAATCGGATCAACTTCCAGGGGGAAGTAGTGTACATGGAATGGTATCTACTTACTTTATATGATTTTTATGAAGTATTCTGCAGGCGTGAGAAGAATTGTTGCTGATTTCCTGCATGTTACCCCAAACGGATTATCACCAAAACCTAAACGACATGAAACAGTATAGAAGCAGTGTTATTTGGTGTGGTTCTTCTACAAATTTCCGTTGTGCACTTGAACTGATGAGCTAGAAGATTGTTCAAACTACATCAAAGTGTCAAAATCTGCTTATGATACAGATATTGGTTCGGGGGGAAGCTGATTCAGAAACTTCGTCAAAAAGAAGTCTATGAAGAAAGTTTTTTTAATACATGCTGCATGAATTGGGGGGAAGTTAATCCAAATCATGCATATTACAGTTGTTCCACAACAAGCAAAGACAAAGAGGATTCAAGCTGAGGTACAAGTTATGAAGACCAGAGGAATTAAAAGACATCCTCAGCATTGGAAGCGCCTTGGAAGACTTTATTTTGTTGTATTTTTACTTGTTAGGAACATTTTAAGTAATTCCGTATGTCTCCACATTAGGGGAAGATTGTTAGCCCTAAAATGTGAGCGCCATTTACGGAATTACATTTTATTCAGATAGGCAAAAACATGGAGGACTACTATTGACATGTTGTCAAAGTGACCTCTTATCTAGCCTATATATACCCCTCCATACTTCCATGGAGGGGTGAGGATTCTTCTTACTTGTGTATTTCCCTTTCTCTTTCTAAATACACACACTACATTCAAGCTTTACTCTCTCTCTCTAAAAATGTCTAAACATTACTTTTATCTTCCCCGACCTCCGGATCACCTCTTGTTAGCTTGAATCATATGATGTTAACATAACTCGCAAAGAGATCTAAGACTTACATTAGGGCTTCGGTGCTGCGAAGATTTATCACACTCAAGTTTCACGTTCCCCAAACTAAGCTTAAAAACGAGATCATTGTTATTATAAGTTAGCAAAACAAACACTTACACACATGGCTTAATTATATGCTTAAACTCCCTTATTCCTAGGTGTATCTCTTATATTTAACTTTTGTCTTAGAATGATCATGAAGATGTATTTTTGGACTTATTTCGATAGTTTATTTAGGCTGAAAGCAAAGTAGGACGATTTGATTAATAGTTAGCTAAAGGACAAAATCTCTTAAAACTGCTTCTCGGGATATCAAAAAGTTCATATCTTGGCATAACTCGCTTCACGATTTGAGACCTTTCTCGGGCCGATATTTGGCATGTACTTCATACTTAATATATTGAGAGACGTTCTTGAGATAATGGTCTTCTCTTCATTAATAGAGTTTCTTCACTTGGAGACTTTTGAGGGATACTCCAACTTTGTTGACCACGACTTCATCATTATTTCTTCAATCGTTAATTGGGATTTTGAGATACAACGATCCGCCTCCTTTTCGGACTTGGATCTATTTATCCTCATACCTTGTTAGGGTCTTTTCGGATAGAGTTCTCCATGATCTTTATGGGAGTTGATTTGCTTTTCGTCGTGAGTCTTGATCCTTCATATTGATTTTGGGAATAATGCTTTTCACATCACCTTGGATCTTTAGCAATAAAATGGAATCCTCATGCCTTCTTAGGGCCTTTTCGGACTCGCCAATCTTCGCGCCCCGCTTCATAAGTTATGCCTTGGCTATGAACTCTTATCATTACCGAGCAACTTTTAAACGATCTTGGGCTAGAAGCTAAGTTATTCAATAAAATCGTACGACCTTACTTATTGCAGATAAATTATTATCAAGCGATGGGAGAATAGGCTTATAATCACACCAAGTGTGCTTGTGCAAGAATACCGACTTATAATTGACTCTATCATTTCTCGTTCTCCACAATTTAAAATCTCAAGTAATGAGTCTCGTGGATGCTTAGCCTAATAAACCAATTAAGGTCTACATGGTTAACGATACTTGCTAGAATAAACTTGGATAAGTCTATTCGGGTTGAGTCAAAATAATCGCAACGGGCCTAATATGTCAAAGACTTCTAAACTTTCTACACCACTTTATTAATACTTTTGACTTTATTGCGGGATATATACATATGAAAGCAACGATAGAAATTTAAAAATTATGATTAAATGGCCAAAGTTAATTAAAAATTTGAAAAATGCTTAAAAAGATAATATTCCGGTTAAATGAAGGCATTTTAATGGAAAAGTCCACTTAAAACTTCGATAGAAGTCCCCCTTACACTTAATATAAACATTGTCCTCAATGTTTAAGCATGTGGGAAAAGTCTCCCCTACACTTATGACATTGTGCACGTAGGTTAAATCAAGCTAAGGAAGAGACGACTAAAGTGATCAATTTCAAATGTGAGTATGAAGAAAATTGAATCACGATAGTTGAGAGATAGAACCGGATTTCGGATAACACGGGAGCACGGTTCTTCAAAGGTTCCAAAAGTACATTCATCCATGTAATCATATCACCATACAAACACAAACAACCTATAGAGGTCCCCCTACACTTAGGAGGTAAAACAGAAAAGGATAGATACTCGGGCTGCCTCCCGAGGAGCGCTTGTTTTTGTTAACCGAGTCACGAGCCTGACTCGACCCAAAACTTGTTCATGGGAAACATGGTGAGGGATGGAATCATCTCATTAGAGATGTTTTCACCAAAGTACAACTTCACTCGTTGGCCATTCACCTTAAAATTAGGTCCATTAGGTTGAGCGAGCTCGAGAGTACCATATGGAAAAATTTGGGCAATGGTGAATGGGCCGGACCAACGAGATTTCAGCTTGCCCGAAAAGATTTTCAACCGAGAGTTGAAGAGTAAAACTTTGTCTCCAACTTGGAACTCTTGGTTTTTAATCTTAGAGTCATGAATGAGCTTAGTCTTTTCCTTATAGAACAAAGAATCTTCATAAGCTTCATTCCTGAGTTCATTAAGCTCATTGAGTTAGATTTTGCGTAGGTCACCCGCTTTGTTGATGTCGAAGTTAGCCCACTTCAAGGCCCAGTAAGCCTTGTGCTCCAACTCAATGGGGAGGTGGCATGCCTTTCCGTACAAGAGACGATATGGTGTACAACCAATCGGAGTCTTGTATGCGGTACGAAAAGCCCACAGAGCATCATCAAGTTTATCGGCCCATGAGGCACGATGCTCTCCCATGGTTCGTTCAAGAATTCGCTTTAACCCTCGGTTAGAGATTTCAGCCTGGTCATTAGTTTGTGGGTGGTATGCGGTGGAAAGACGATGATTTACACCATACTTAGCCATGACTCTTGCGAATTGATCATTGCAAAAATGAGTCCCGCGATCACTAATAATGGCACGAGGCACACCGAATCTAGCGAATAGCGACTTCAAAAAGTTACAAACCACCCTTGCGTCGTTAGTGGGTAAAGCTTTGGCTTCAACCCATTTAGAAACGTAGTCAATGACTACAAGGATGTATTTGTTTCCTTTAGATGAAGGGAATGGCCCCATAAAGTCGATGTCCCATACATCAAAGATTTCACATTCTTGTATGAAATTTTGAGGCATCTCATCTTTATGTGTAATCTTGCCTTGTCGTTGGCAAGCATCACAATTTTTCACCATTTCGTGAGCGTCACGATAAATGGAGGGCCAATAAAATCCCGAGTCAAACACTTTCTTTGCGGTAAAGTTGGGACCAAAGTGACCACCGGTGGGTCCTTTGTGGCAAGCTTCGAGAATGTCTAAAGCTGCCGGTCCATCAACACATCGGCGAATAATCAAATCAGCGCATTGTTTGAAAAGATACGGGTCATCCCAAAAGTAAGTCTTAATATCTTTAAAGAACTTCTTCTTTTGTTGGGATGTTAACCCGTCAATGAGAATTCCACCCGCCAAGTAGTTTGCAATGTCCGCAAACCACGGGGTTTCATCAAAATTCGAGTTGATAGACATTAAGGTCTCTAGGGGAAAAGAGTCATTGATCTCTTTGTTCGGATGATCCCCTTGATAAGGATCCTCAAGTCTACTAAGATGATCCGCGGCTAGGTTTTCGGCTCCCTTCTTATCACGAATTTCGATTTTAAATTCTTGAAGTAGCAAAACCCAGCGAAGAAGTCTTGGTTTAGAATCTTGTTTAGTTAACAAGTACTTCAACGTGGAATGATCCGTATACATGATGGTGGTAGAAAGGACAAGATAGGGGCAGAACTTTTCAAAGGCATAGACAACAGCTAAAATCTCTTTTTCGGTTGTCGTGTAATGCAATTTGTCTTGCTAGCGTAGTGGATTGGTTGGAAGTGTTTGTTCACTCTTTGGCCCAAAACCGCTCCAATAGCAAAGTCGCTAGCATCGCACATCAACTCGAAAGGCAGCTCCCAATTAGGGGTAACCAAGACTGGTGCCTTAGTTAGCTTAACCTTAAGAAGCTTGAAGACTTCAATACACTCTTTGGAAAAGATAAAAGGGGTATCTTTTCCAAGAGGTGGGTCATCGGGCGAGCGATTTTAGAAACATCTTTGATAAATCGACAGTAGAAGCCCGCATGACCGAGGAAACTTCTCACACCCTTCACGGTTGAAGGTGGAGGCAATTTTGCAATAACATCGACTTTAGCACGGTCCACTTCAAGACCGGCTTTGGAGATTTTGTGTCCTAGCACGATGCCCTCTTTTACAATGAAATGGCATTTTTCCCAATTTAGAACAAGGCGAGTGTCTTCACACCGCTTAAGCATACGTTCTAAATTGGCAAGGCAAGCAGAGAACGAATCACCATAAACCGAGAAATCATCCATGAAGACTTCCATAGTTTCTTCAACCATGTCATGGAAGATAGCCATCATACACCTTTGGAACGTCCCAGGAGCATTGCATAAGCCGAAAGGCATTCTTTTATAAGCAAATGTTCCATAAGGACAAGTGAATGTGGTTTTCTCTTGGTCTTTTGGATCGATGGGAATTTGAAAATACCCGGAGAAACTGTCTAAGAAGCAGTAATAGTCATTACCCGCTAGACGCTCGAGCATTTGATCCATGAAAGGAAGAGGAAAATGATCTTTTCTCGTGGCATCATTAAGTTTGCGATAGTCGATACAAACTCTCCACCCAGTAACGAGACGAGTAGGAATCAACTCGTTGTGTTCATTGGGAACAATGGTTATTCCGCTTTTCTTTGGCACACAATGGACGGGACTTACCCATGGCGAATCCAAAATAGGGTAAATCATGCCGGCATCCAGAAGTTTGATAACCTCTTGTTTGATGACGTCATGAATTCGAGGATTAACCCTTCTTTGGCTTTGGATTGCGGGTTTAAAGTCATCTTCCATGAGAATTTTGTGAGTACAAAAGTTTGGATCAATTCCGCGGATATCGGAAATTTTCCAAGGAATTGCCTTCTTATGATCTTTAAGCACGACGATAAGGCGAGATTTTTCTTCTTCTTTCAAGTCCTTAGCGATGATGACTGGTGACTTCTTCTTATCTTCAAGGAACACGTACTCGAGATGGGACGGTAACTCCTTAAGCTCTAAATCCGGAGGATTTTCGGTGGAAGGCGCAGTCAAATTCGGTTCATCGATAGCAATATCCTTGGGAGATGGTGGGGAAATATGGTCCTCATTGAGAAGTTTCTCAATGGTACGAATGTCTTCATCCCAATCGGTGGGAGAATCTTCATAATGTAAGTTCACATCTCCCAAAGTTGCTTTAAATTCTGTCAAAAGGAAATCACTTTCTCCAAATAGAGTTACTGATGGAGCAAGGGAGGCAACGGTCTCAACATTGGGAAGAGAGGTAAGACTATTTTTGCAAGCATCTTTAAAGTGTTCTTCACAAGCCTCATCAAGAACGTCGATACAATTAACACTCTCGAATGAATAAGGCTGTTTAGAAATCTTACCCATGTTGAAGACAATTTGATCGTCACCAACTCTCATGATAAGCTCACCCGCTTCTACATCGATGAGAGTGTGACCGGTCCTCAAGAATGGACGTCCAACGATTAATGGAACACGAGGGTCCATCTCGTAGTCGACTACGACGAAATCGGCGGGAAAAGTGAATTTGTCAACTCCTACAAAAACGTCTTCGGCTATCCCCACTGGATAAGCAACCGTACAGTTAGCTAATTCCAAAGTCATTTTGGTGGGGACTAGCTCAGGGAGAGATAATTGCTTCCAAACACTTAATGGCATTACGTTTATACTAGCACCTAGATCGGCTAGGGCCATGCAATTCTCTACTCCCGAGAAGTTGCAAGGGATTAAGAAGCGACCCGGATCACCAAGTTTGGTTGGCAATTTCCTTAAGAGAACCGCGGAGCAATTCTCATTAAGTTGGGTATTAGCAATATCAAGAAGCTTTTCCTTGTCACTAAGACGATCCTTAAACATCTTCGCATATTTAGGCATATGAGCGAGAGCCTCAGCGAAGGAGATGTTGAAGTTCAATTGTTTAAACATTTTGAGAAAGTTTGAAACTTGAATATCGTCCTTGCTTTTGAGCTTCTCTTTCCTCAACCTTGAGGGATAAGGTATATCGCAAGAAGATGAAGTCTTTGGGATAGTAGGATCACTCACATCCTTGGGTGGAGGAGGGGTAGAAGTAAGAGGTGGAGGAATTGGGGAAGTGGAAAGTTGAGAAATATGAGTAGGTGACTCGTTTTCCTTTGTCACAATCACCGGTGGATGTATAGGAAGCTCGGGTTCCTTGGTACCTTTGCCACTACGAGTGGTGATTGCTTTCATCTCCCCTCTTGGATTAGAAACGGTGTTACTCGGAAGAGTACCCGAAGAAGAGGGTTGATTACCATGGAAGAAACCAGCCATCATGTCCCTTAGGTCATTCGTTTGACTACTCAAAGAATTTCGCTTATCGGCTCTAAGATCATTCCCTTGTTTCACCATATCGCCCTTCAAATTAATAATCTGGGTCTGTAGATTCTTCACCAACACATCATTCGTCCGCATGTACGTTTCGACCTCGTGGTTGAAAACGGTGGGTTGAGTAGGAGGAGGTGCTTGATAAGCAGGTGGTTGGTAAGGAGCGGGTTGGTAAACTTGAGTAGGATTTTGAGGTGGATATGGTTGTCTTTGAGGTGGTTGGTAAGGTGCTCGAGGTTGGTTTTGGTTGGTTCGGTTAAGGTTTTGTTGTTGGTTTTGATTGGTTGGGGGAAAACCGGGCGGGGAAAGAAAGTTGTTTGAGCGATAGCTGAGCAAGTTGCGGCCACCTTGAGGACGTGCTTGATATCCGGCCGGAGGATAGGTACCGTATGTTGCGTTAACATTCTCACAAGGATAGTCTTGGGTGGAGGTGCAAGTAGTGTAAGAGTGAGGACCCCCGCATATTTCACATGGTTGGCTTACAGCATTGACTTGAGCGTTATGAGCGTTGATGCTTTTGGTGTTGTTAGCGGTGTGGGCAGCAAGTGATTCAAGAAGCGAAGTAATTTTGTCAAGTCTCTTGTCGTTGTCACTAGTACTAGCACTAGCGGCATTGGTCCGAACACTCTTGATTTGCACTCTAGACTTATTCTCAATAATATCCCAAGCGGCATTAGAAGACTTAACCAAAATATTACCCCCCGAGGCACTATTTAGTGAATCTTGGTCATTTATGCTTAAACCATTATAAAAAGTATTAATTTGGTGCACTTTGGTAAAACCATGTTGTGGGCACTTTCTTAAAAGGGCTTTAAAACGGTCCTAAGATTCACTAAAAGACTCATCGTACTTTTGTTCAAAATTAATGATTTCATTCCGCAAAGCGGTAGTACGAGAGGGTGGGAAAAAGTAGTTTATGAATTTGGTCTCTAAGTCCGTCCACGTAAGAATACTTTGTGGTGGTTCCTTTGCAAGCCAATGTCGGGCTTGTCCCTCTAAGGAGAAAGGAAAAAGTTGTAAGCGGATTACCTCTTGTGGAACACCATTGAATTTGACCGTATTTGTGAGTTGCAGGAACCTTTTGATGTGGTCATGAGGATCATCAATGGTACGCCCCAAGAATGGTTGAGCAGAGACCATTTGAATAAAGCCGGATTTGAGCTCAAAGTTGTTGGCTGCAATCTCGGGTATGACAATTGGATCGTTGTTGCCCTCTACATGTGCTTGCAAAAGTTCGATCATAGGACGATTCTCCGGTAGAGGTTCATTGTTGCTATTATTCATGTTGTTTTGAGGTGGATTGTTATTGTTGTTGTGTACACCGGCCATGTCTAAGTTATCGAGAGTCTCGGGCTCTTGATAAGACGTTGGTCGAGTGCGCATACACCTGCAAACGAACTAACAAAGCAAGAAATATTTTTTGTTTTTTATGTTTTTTTAAATTTTTTTGTATTTTTGAAAATTTTCTATTTTTTTGGGTTTTTGAAAATTTTTAAGAAAAAGTAACGTTCACGGTGAACGGATCCCAAAATCCAATTTCTCACAAAGTTCCGTTAATCTCTACGAAAAGAGCCGGCAGCGGCGCCATTTGATACAAGCTTTTTGAATGGGGTCAATTTAATTCTCGGTATCTTCTCGAATTGATCACGGTTCAAAGTGGAAAAGTTGTTCTTGGTTACTAAAAAGGGGGTTTGTTTTCTATGCTACTAAAAAGTTAAATGTGTGAAGTAAATAAAGATAAACTAAAAGCAATTAATTAATAAAAATAAAACTTGAATTAAAATAAAACTTGAATAAAACTATTAAAAACCTTAACTCAGAAGAACAGAAAAACAGTAAAGTAACTTAACTTGGAAAAATTGCTCACTCGGAATAATTAAAGTTTGTTCGGAATAAACTACTCATCCGGAAGATCCAAAAACTCATGCGGAATAATCAACCAAACCACTCATTCGGAATATTACCTTCATGCGGAATATCCCTTCATCCGGAACAAGTCGTTCATTCGGAAAGTAGGCTCATCCAGAATATCTAACTGAAAACCTTTCATTCGGAATAAAATGCTGATTCGGAGGATTTGACCTTCATTCGGAACATTTAAAAAAAACTGATTCGGAATATTTTGTTAAACCTTGATTCGGAATATCTAATAAAATTACTTGATTCGGAATAAATTGCACTGACTCGGAATATTAACTAAAGAGCTTTATTCAGAACAGAAAACTGATTCGGAATATTTGGACAAACCTTGATCCGGAATATAACTACTCATCCGGAATATTGATTATTCCGGATGAACAATTTGATTCGGTATGACCGAATGAAAAATGTTGATTCGGAATATTTTGAAACTCCTTGGTTCGGAATAACTGATGAAATTACTTGATTCGGAATAAATTGCACGGACTCGGAATAAATATTAGGAAACTGTTCATTCGGAATAATCTAACCAAACCTTCATTCGGAACATTTAACTAACCCTTCATCCGGAACAAATTTGTTTCATTCGGAATCTGGGGACTATGAAGATGCGAAGAACAGGGAGATAAAAAAGCTACAAATTTAATCAAAATCAACCAAGTTTTTAACCAAAACTTAAACCAATTTGACCACTAATCATCTACTAATCATAATCATCAAACCAAAACAATAAAAACACAAAACCCACTTACTTTTCAAGATTAAAATCAACCAAATAAGAACTTAAGACTTTGAATCAAAAAGAGAAAGATGAACAAGATTAAAGGAAAGATTATATTGAAGGATTAATGTTAAACAATCAAAAGGAAGGATTAAAACTTACAAGATTTATGAATCAACAAAAATGAAAAATCACCAACACCTTAATGGTGTTGGTTACCCTACGAAACAAAGAAAGAAAAAGACTGGAAAATAAAAAATGGATCCCAAGTTGTGAAGGGGAGGCTATTTATAGTCCTTGGCTTGGTTGGTGAGTGGGCTTTCTTCCTTTCTTTTCGTCTTCTCGTCTTTTCAGTAAAGTTGACGTTTTCGATTCTGATTCGGGATTTGTCGACGAATAAATTCAACTCGTCTTTTAATTTCTTCGTTTAATAGACTTGAGTTCTTCGACATATGTAAATCTTCCATCTTTGGTCCTTTTCTTCGATAGATCTTCAAATAGGGCCATTGACTTTAAATCTTTTGCATCTCTTGGACTATAGACTTCGTCTTGAGTCTTTTTCTTCGATAAAACCCGTGCAATCCCATGTTTTCTTTAATATTTATCCGGTTGGCTCTGAAAACACAAAAATCACACAAACCACGCATAATTCCAAACAAATGACATTAAATACGCGTTTTGGTCTTGTTTTAGTAAGAAATAAGTGGTAAAAGGATGGGTGTTTTCACACCTATCAAGCTCACGTTAAGTCAAACCATTTTCTATTAATAATTTCCCATATTAAATCACATTTTCTCCCACATATTAAAAATATTAAGCCAATCGATGTTCTTAATATCAATTGATTTAATAAAGTTTTAACAAAGCTTTTGGGAAGAAAAATGCAAGTCTATTTTATCTTCATGATACCAATGTTGAGATATGATACTGATTAGTAAAATGATCACAGATTCACCATATAAATTGACAAGGTTGGACCTGATTGATGAGAACATCATATCGTAACATCTAATGGTTCTTGTCGGCAAATGTTGGTCGCCTCGTCAAGTCTGAAGTTATCTCTTGACATCTCATGTACGATTGGTATTTTTGTCTTGACACCAATTTGTGAACTTGGCACGTTCGGCATCAAAAATTCTGAATGCTTGACAATTGCTCCCCCTCAATTCTTGACCCGTGTTCTATTGAAAGAGCTGTAGTCACCGTTTGAGTAGTCGTATCGGCGAGTATGTAGATACCAATTGTAGATTGCTATGGTTGTAGAGATGATAACTTCATAAAAACAAGATTTCTCTTGTTTAAACAAAAAAATGAACTGATGTGTACATATATTCGTGTTAGATTGTGTTAACGTAAACACAATCCCTTACATGGTTATAAAGTAAACCATGCCCGAGAAAATTAATTCCCGTTGTGAGCCAATGCTTTCATAAGAAATACTTGACTTTAATATGAAAAACGGGTTACTATCTGAAATAATAGCAAGCTATATAGAGCATGTTTTAAATCGTTTAAACTTCTGCTCGAACTTTATTTACAACCCCGTGTCATTATTAAACAATATTTCTAGGATCGTAAATATTATCGATTCCAAAAGACATGCCCTTTTTTGAAAACCAATTACTTGAGCTAATTATTTTCAATATCTTACGAAACAAGCTCAAGTCCGAGAAGTTATAAACTTCCCGTTGTAAGGATAAGTTTATCATCGGCGATAAACTTTCCTTAAAATTGAAATCCGAGTTACAGTCTAATATTTAACTGCAAGTCATTGTGCATGAGCTTAAAAACGTCGAATTTTTTAATAAAATCTCATGCCCGAGAAATATTAATTTCTCGTTGTGAGGATAAGTTTATCATCGACGATAAACTTTCTTTTCTTTGAAGAACGGGGCATAATCTGAAATGTGATTATACACCATTGTGCATGAGCTTAAAAACTTCGAATGTTTTTAATATAAGCTCATGCCCGAGAAAAATTAATTTCTCGTTGTAAGGATAAGTTTATCATCGGCGATAAACTTTCTTTTATTTGAAGTCTGCGCCATCGTCTATCATTTAATAATTAACCATTGTTGTATGCTTAACTGCGAGTCCCCTGAGACACTTGGTTCTTAGAAATTAGCTTCTTTAGCAACCAAACTCTGAGAGTTTCCTTAGTTGAACGGTATACAACGATTGGACCATTGTGTTCTTGTTGAACATTGACTTTGGTACCTGCATTCTCATTAGGAGTTTGTATGCTTTGATATGTGTTAGCGATATCTATTTTAGAAACATGTGGGGGTTCATAGTCAACCTTGGTAGTGTTAGAGTGAAACATCCTTCTAGTAGGAACCCATTGAAGATTAACTGAATTGATAATCCTACCCGTGGGTTGCCACCTAAGATTGGATCTAGGCGACATGGTTTTCTTATGCACAACACAAGAGTTAGCGGTAGAAGACCTATTTCCTTTAGGAATCCCTCTTTTAGCACTTGAGTTCAGCTCCTTCAAGACTTTAGTTACACAAGCCGCATGATTTGTCGTGAAGACATTTTTCATGCATACGGAACAAACACCGTGTTTGTGGTCCGATTGAGATCTAGAAATCCTAGGTCTAGCTTGTGTCATTTTCTTAGATGCATCTACATAGTGATTATTAGGCATGCTATTCGACCTATGTTGTGGCATATTCTTAGAACTATACCTAGAATCACTAGTAGCAGTCTTGTTTGTAAGTTTTGCACAGGCTGGTTTTATCACATTAGGCCTAGATGGTGGAGTGACTGGTCTAGAACTATGAAATGTCTTTCAGTATCGATAATATGGACGTGCCTAGAAATGTCGCTCAATAACGACACGGGTGTGTACATAAAGCTCGAATGAAAGTTGTAAATATTTTTCAAAACATGTCATTTCTTCTTTTAATAAAGGAAATTGTCTATTTTGGACAAATATTTCCAAACAACGGGTAGAGCAATCTATCACGGGTTGATCTTGTCACAAAACATTCAACGTTTTGAGCTCAACACAATGGCTTGTAATCACTTTCAGATTGCAACCCGGTTCTATATTCACGGGGGAGTGTACGATTTCGTGCTCTTACCCTCAGCAAAAGAAGAGAAATCTTCTTACACTTGAGTGGATTCGTCAAGACATTCAAAGTCTATGAACTCAAGTTTATGCTTGAGAAAAACCTCTTCGACAAAAAGAAATAGGATTTTTTTCAAAAAGCGTTGAACACAATTTTTCAAGAATTTCTCAATGATTATTCAAAATCTTTCAAAAATTGTGTGTTCAACAACTCCCATCCTCAAAAAGCGAAATGTGGATCATATCCTCACAATGACAATTCAATTGGATCAATTTTTGAGGGGGAGCATTTTAACTTCATGCAAAAGATTAACACATCTTTCTTCCAGAGATTTCAAGACTATTTTTTCAAAATACATTTTAATCAAATTTGGTATCTCTAATATCAAAAGATTTTATATGTTAGAGATAGGGGAGAAAATGTGATTAAAATGTGATCTAATATAAGACTCAAGCACTTTAACTCTTACCTACATGTGCGAAACACTTTCGATTATCGATGCACATGTGAAGGGGGAGCATTTCTTAAACGACAAAACTAGCAAGGTGTTAAATGTTTCTCAAACACTTTGTTAGAATTTAAAGTGGTTTTCATGGTTACGATCAAATACCCACAACATCTTTAATTCACGACGTTATTGGTGTCAAAAGGGTGGTTAGGTTTAAGTCCTATGATCCAACCAGAACCGGAGGGATCTTCCCAGGGACAATCCAATAGATTATTAGAAGTCCTTAGGAAAGATGGAGTAGAATGTGAACGTAGCTGAATGCCGACTAAGTACTGATGCTAGCACTGGAACAATCACAACAAGGTGCTAGTAATGATGTCTTGGTAAGCATTGAAGGGGTTGAAGAATGAAAAAGAAATGTAAGGATAAAGGGTGTAAAGAAAGAAGCCCTCCATACAACTTAGGCAGAAACCGGGTCAACTCATCATGAAGACAAACTCATCATGGACCCAGTGATGTGAAGCACAACCCTTTCCTAGCTACTCAGGCTTCTCTCAAAAGAAGTTTGTTTTATTGTCACGGAGATCAACACGACTTCTATTGACTTTCTCACTCCGAGATAGTTGATATTGAATAGGTGGCATCTGCTCCAGCCTCCGATCACTAAAAGTGCACAAATGGGGTCTAGAGCCAAGAGATCAATCAAATCTCGTTAGGACACACGGATGAAGATCAAGAGAGTCCTACGCTATATCCTTGTGATATTGCTAGAACACTCAGAGTGATACTACTTAGTATTCACAATGATGAGTGGAAATCCTTCCAGTGTTAACATCAAACAGCACTGCGGTAGGTCATATGCAAGATTCTTTATGAATTGAACATGTGCAAAACTGAAAAGCAACAGTGGTTTGATTCTGAATTGATTCAAACTCGTTTCAGGTTTCTACGCAATATCTTTATGGTCTTGCCAGAACATTCAGAGTGATATTCATTAATACTCGCAGTGACGAATGGAAATCCTTCTAGCGTCAACATCAAACAGCGCTACGGTAGGTGACTTGTGAGATTCTTATCAATCAAACTTGTGTCAACTGGAGAGCAACAATGGTAAGATTCTTTTAGAATCACACTTGTTCCAGGAATTTGAATTGACGACTTTAATCAAGCGGATATCTATCCAATTGATTCACTCTTTATGTTCGCAGTCTTGCTTTGAGACGGTCGAGTAAAGAGAACGGCTAGTACAGCCGCGAAACCCTGTCAAGGAGATTCTTAATTGAATCTACCTGATCACAGGTACGATATGTAATATCGTATAACGGTCTTCACCGACCAGAGGTAAAACACTACCGATTTAGGACGAATGTCAAAGCCATTCAGTCCGTGTCTATGTTTTGTCTCGAGAAGGTGGCATCACGGTGTACACAGCAAAGTCAATGATTCAAAAACCACATACTCATGCCTAAAGACATATTCAACAATTAATAGTGTGAGCATGTGGATAAAGACACAAGATCGTAAGATGGCAAAGATAAGTCAAGGATGATTTGAAGATCTCAAGCTTAAAGACAAAGTCGAAAGACAACGACAAAGGCTCAAAGATCACAGCATGAAGGAACAAGGCTACGATTACACGTTCAAGACTCATTTATGGCGAGATTAGTAATCTCTACAAATTTCCTAAATGACCAAGGTTTATGACCTCTCATTGGGGGAGATTGTTAGCCTCAAAATATTGAGCCAAACAATAATGCTCGGTCATATGTTTATTATGTATCGTATTTTAGAACGTTGTAATAGGTAGTATATTAGTCGTGTTATTACGGGCTTAACTTTAAGCTAAGGTTCATTAATAAGTAACCAAAGCCCAAAAGGAAAGCCCGACCCATGATCATATAGCCCATTAAGCTACATGTAAGCAAAGGCTATATAAACCCTTCCTAGCATGTTAGGAAGGGTGTTGGTCATTTTCATTTTCTCTAATCTAATATTCCACAAGTTTCACCAACCATTTTCTCTCTACTTTCTCTCACTACTTTCTCTCTCTAGAATTCTTCTCATTTCTTCCTTTCTTTCTTCTTTAATTCGTGTATAACATCACATATATTAGGGACAACAATGAACTATATCAACTTGGGAGGTAAACCGCGGTCTCGAAGATTTTGGTCGCTCGGATCTAAATGCAGTCGGTTGTCGAACGGACTGATTTTTAGGCAGTTTCCCCAAGATTGATGGTTTTTCAAGCTTAGTGTCCACACTAGTGCCCTTAATTTTTCTTAGCTCGTTTTTCAGAGCAGCTATAGCAAAAACCTTTTTCTGAACCTGAGCCTTTAATTCAGCATTTTCAGTAGTTAACAAGGTCGTTGACTCTAGAGTTTTAGACCTCATCACTATGATAGTATTATTTAACTCATTACAACGCTGTTTTAAGGTCTCGTTTTCCTTTTATAACATGTCTTGGGATGCCAACTTAGATTCTAGCAAAGTTATTTGTTTCACAAAATTATCTTTTCGGCTTTAGAATCTTGAATTTTTTTATTTAATTTTCGTTCAAGAACAACGTTTGAATTTTCAAGTTTTTCAAAATACTTTTCAAATTTATCCGTTTTCTTCGAAAATTCAATTTTGGCATCCTCAAGATCTTTTAATTGTTGAGTTGCGATCGTTTCGAGCTCTTCAATCTTAGAAGAAGCAGTCATACAACATTTTTCATGATTACTTACAGCATTTTCAGAATGCTCAACATGTGGTATTTCATCGGCATAAACATCATATGCAACATTCGATTGTACCGTATATGTAGGTTCTTCGTCATAAACGGATTTTTTGTCATCATAAGAGATCTCTATAACAGTCCCTGACGTGTTGCTGGTATCATGATGTGATTCTATGCAAATGCAATCATTATCAGCTTCCAATTTGTCAACCACATAATCATTCTCCTCTTGCATCTGCATCGTAGAATCTTGCACTCCATTATCATACTCTTGCTGAAGTCGGGATCTTTCATAAATCGAAAACGAGACCGATGTCATGAATTTCAACAGTGTACCACGGAACTCTTGAACCTCCGTATGTGTGTGTTAAAGAAATGACTGATATATCCCTGAATTCTTAGACTTAACAATGTTGAATTGGAAGAAGTGCGTAAGTTGTGTCACTAGAGCTTTATATGTAGATACTGATGCAGAGTGATTAAAGTCTTCTTTGTGAAGTTGCTCAGCTAGTTGGTTCATGTTGAGGAATATTGAGTCGATGAATGTATAACGATCTTGACCAAAGAGTGTCACAAATTCACTACCTCCTTGAAGCCATGAAAGGGTTACAAGATGAGACTAAAGTAGTCGAAATAACGTTATACCACTTTCTCTAGTTGTGTTTTGCATTAGATGCAATTCTCCATCTTGAGATGTCGAATTCAATGATTCCATTGAAGTTTGATGTGAAGATTTACAAAATATTGATCGAACAATGAGAGAAAGTAAATGTGTTTGTTGTTGTGTGTTGAAGTCGAGAAATAATGTTAAAATCCCCTAATAATTGTTCTCGATAAACCAAAAATTCCAAGTCAGAAGTATTAAAAATTTCCAAAAACACGTTTTTGAAAAATGTTGGATCGTAACTCTTGATCGCAGTGGGTGATCGCAACTCTTGATCGCAACACCTGATCGCAACTCTTGATCGCAATCACAACCTTGGATCGCAACCTTGGATCACAACCTTGGATCACAACGTTGGATCGCAACCTTGGATCGCAACCTTGGATCGCAACCTTTGATCTCAAGATGTGATCGGAATATTCGATCGCAAGTAGAAACCCCTGGTTTATGCGATCGCAATATTCAGATCGTAATATAGAACCCTTCAAACATTCCGATGGAGTCGATCGCAATATGGAATCAAAAGTACCACTTTTCTCGGATAGTACACAATAATTTCGAGATTCTTAGCTTAAAATTGAATCAAACACCCAAAAATTTTGTGTTTTTAAATAAAGTAACAATACCAAATCACTACAAGTATATAAATGATTTGTATCAAGATTAAACCATAAAAACACAAAAAAAAAAAATTGAACGTATGATTTTGATCAAAATAGGCGTATGAATCAAGAACACAAACACATAAACCAAACAATCATCCCATAGCTCTGATACCATTTGTAGGATATTGTAAATCTTGCTTGTATTTTAGAGAGAGAAAGTGATAGAAATATGGTAGATTTCACACACACTCTAAAGAGAGAAAGTAATGGAACTATGTGAAAAATGAATGAAAACCACACCCTCTCCATCTAAGGAGAGGGTTTATATACCCAAGCCCATGAGATGGGCTTGGGCTTACAAGTTGGGCCGGCCTACACATGTTGTAGGCTTGGCATGGCCTTAGTTGTTTAATATTAGTAAAACTAAACTACGAGCTATTACTTAGACTATTCTTGGAGTGACCGATCCATTCTAATACGTAAAACGTATTTCCAACAATCTAGTATTGGGCCAAAGCCCATTTCTTTCCTTCTTTTGCTTGAACCGTCGACCCACCACACTCACATTAAAACAATAGTAATATTTTTTTCTTAACAAAAACATCAAACTCCTTCTCCGTCTTCTGTGGTGCGACGAACACCAAGCCAACACCACCATCATCTCCATTTTTCTTTATTAATTGCGCAATTAAACAACACCAAATTATTCCTTGATTGATTTTGATCATAAACCCACTTAAAAATCCATCACTAGTGAAATCAAGAAATATGGAAATTGGATATTTTAGGATTTTGATCATTCCAATAGGTTTGTATTGTGTTATTTAGGGTTAGGCATTGATAATTTTGTGTTTAGAACCGTAGTTGTGATCTTGGATTTAATCATAATTTGATTAAACCATGAATGTTAATGATTAATAGTTCTTTGATGAATTTTGGTTAATGTGTTGAGGATTTTGATTGTTATAGGTAGGATTGAAGTTGTTTTGTGTAGTTTTTATAGTGTCAAAATTCAGACAGCAGGTTTATGAGCCCAAAACTCACATATTTCCCACTGTTGGCTGTGTTTTTATAGCTTCGATAGATTCACTGACCCTTTTACATGTTAGTAGCGAGTTTGTTGGGTGATGAACTCCTCAGGATGAGTGAGTTATGGCTGATTTACGGTTGTGAACCCAATCTGACCCAACAGACTTGTATAGCTTTTTTCTCCAGGTCATGGACCATATATGTAAAAACCGCATTAAAATACCATGAACAGTACACATGAACAGTAAATACATGAAATAAATCAAAAAATTTCATTTATAATATTATTACACGTGACAGGAAAAAATTAATAACAAGTACATACGAATATCATAAATGTGACATGTTCACGATAACCAAATTCACGATAAATAAAGCATGAACGTACACGACCATAATATTTAAACTTAACAAAGCTACGGTTTTTGCTTGTTGGACTAATATGTGTCGCGGCTATGGAGAAAGAAACAAAAGAATTGGGCCTTTTGGCCCATGACCTAATACAAGCCTAAGTTCATTAAAACTCCAGGAGATTCATTATTCAGTTTTATTAAAATCAAAAACCCTAATATCTCTTTTGTCTCTCTCTCTCTGCCATCGACCAACAAGGGACACCAAGGCGTTTTTGTGAGTTTTGATCTTCAAGGTTTACGTGTTTGTGTTCGTGTTTGAAAACCATAAACAACTACGCGATTGGTATAATCATAAACCTTTCTTTTTCTTTCTTTTTATTTTCTTTTTATGATTCATGTATTAAAATCAAGAACAAATCATAAAAACATGTGGGGATTAATTAAAACATGATTTAAGGGGTGTTTGGTGTTTGTTATTCGACCGAGACCCACAAACCGAGAGCCGAAGCTCTCGGCGTGGCTACAACACCACCACCGAGACCATTAAAGGTCTCGAATTGGGTTGGTTTGGCTCGGACGCAGGAAAGGGAACCCCGACCAAAGGTCGGGGTGTGGTTTTGGTTTGATAAATCATGTCAACCGAGACCAATAGGGTCTCGGTGGTACTTTTGTTTTGACAGTGGGAACCGAACAACAAAAACAGTGGGAACCGGTGTGAACCGAGCCCTGTAGCGGCTAGCCTTGGCTCGGCAGTAGGAAAAATGACTCGGACAGTGGCAAACGGCTAGGCCGGGTAGCCAATGTCAAGGGTGTTTGGCTCGGCTTATATGTGGAACACGGGGACGGGCTTGGGTTAATTTTAAATCATGGGTTCGGGTTTCGGGAAAGTATTAAAATCAGAAAATATGTTTAATTAAATTATTTCTAGACTATTTAATTTAATTAAATGCATGACTTAGGTTTAAATATTAAAATTAATATTTCATGTATAACCTAAGTATTTTACTTAGCTTAATTTAATTAAAACATAAATTTTAATTAAATTCTTATAATGTATAGTTTATTTATTTAACCAAGTTATTTATTTAATGACCTATAATACTTGAACCATGACTTGTATTTTACTAATTAAACTTTACTTGACATTAATAATCTAGCTTAATTCTAATTATGGAAACTTACTATTTTTTGAAACTTTCTAATTTTTTGAAACTTACTATTTATGGAAACCTGCTATTTTTAGAAAGTTACTTAGTATTACAATACAAGTATTATAATACCATACTACATGAATAATAAACAACAGAATACAAGAATAACTACAGTAAACACTTAAAACATATAAAACATGATATAACATGAATTATAAGCTAAGAACACAGAAACAGTAAAACACATGTAATTCAGACAACTCATTCATGTCCCTATTCTTATGTAGTATTGTTGGGTCAAAAGGTTGATGTGGCAGAAACTCAAAATGAAGAAATATATTGACGTTTGTTATTCAACGCTGACATGTGAAGGTTAAACGCTGACACATGTAATTTAGACGCTGACAGAATGTCAAGCGCTGATGGACGTCTACGGGGCTGATAGAATCTTCTATTTAGAGGATATATTGAATATATTAAGATTGATATATTTAGTATATAGTTATTTAAATAGAAGATATACATGTTATTCATAGTTATCTCTTGTAAAACCCTAATCCTTACGCTATAAAAGGAACCAAGGGTTATTAGGTTTTTCATAACTTTCATTGACAACGTAAACCTAAAGCGTGTGTTGCACTAGATGTGGGATTAATGTATACACGTCTAGTGGTTGTTGATTATTAATATAATTAGCAACCCTTTGATTATTTATGTGTTCTTGTGCCCCAAACACCTTGTTTCTTTACTATTGTTCTTTTCCGCTTTGATTGTTAATCATATGAACAATGGTTATGCCTAGCAGCTAAAAGATTCGAGGAAACCAATGTTTCAACAGTTGGTATCAGAGCCTCGTGGCTCGTGATGCTAGGACCAACAAGGTGTTCGTAATGGTGAGAAGAAGAAAAATCCATCTAGGGTTTTTCTGGACATTTTTGTGTGCGCAACAGTATTCAGAAGGCCGTAACTGTTTATAGAACCGTTGGATCGCCATGAAATTTTTTGTGTGTGTTCTACACACAAATATCTAAATATTCACCGGAGGGATTGTCAAGATCTATCCCCAAGAAAAAGTTATTAAGCGTCGAAGTCAGCAGTGATCATATGATGTTTTCTGTGAATAGTAATAGTAAAAACGCGATTTCTCCTTCGTTAACCGTTGGATCGTCGTGAAATTCGCGCTATAGGTTCTTGACACTTGTCTCTAGGATCTAACCGAAGGGATCTTCAATCTGAGCTCTCACGAAGAAGATATTCGATGTCGAAGTTCACTGCAGTTTATGGTTTTCACATAAAATCATGATTTAGGGTTTATAAAACCCTAGATCAATTAGCCGCTGATGTATGTTATTTAGACGCTGATAGACGTTGGTGTGACGCTGATAGATATTGGTGTAACGCTAACAAGGCATGGATGAGACGCTGATGGCCAGGCGCTGACGGGTTTAAAGTTGGCGCTGACAGGAATAAAGTTGACACTGACAGGAGGCGTTGACACTTGTTGTCTGATATATACATTTTCAAATGCTGACAATTGTTGTTCGATATTGGACAACACACAGTGTTGATATCTTGGACAAAGGAAGATGTTGGACAACAAAAGGAATAGTTGTTGTTTGGAAAATTGATACGATTTTGGCACACAAAAAGAGGTATTCACACGCAAAGCTATATGGAATCTCCGTTTTTATACAGAATATCAATTTGATATTTATGGCTCAGATATTTTACAAGGGGTCAATGATTTTTAAGTAAGTTAACAACAATTCGTGAAGAATTTGATGGATATTTTAGATTATGTAATCGGGATAGCCTTGTGAAAGAGTTATCCAATCTAAGACTTTTACATATGGTATGAAGATGTTATTTCATTAAAATTCGTCATGAAGAGGTGTTGGCTTAAGGGGAAGAATTCTTATGGTAAGTTTGATGTTTGAAGAAGATTTTCGCGAGTTTGTGTTTCATCATATTGTTAAAGTGGTGGACATCAGCCATTGACTTTAACAATAAGTTATTTGTGCTTATATGGTTGGTGACGAAGACTTGTCAAATCTAGCAAAAAGACTATTGTTATCACTTGAAGGAGTTACATTATCGTGCTCAGTGTCTCACAAAGGATGAGGACTTTGACATTGGGATCGAGGTCTACTTATATTTTTCTCTAATAGTATAAGTTTGACGTCACATGGATAGTACAAGACATGGAACATAGGTTTGGGTTACTCTACTTCTACGTCAAGATTACTTTATTTATTTTTCTTCAAGATCATTACATAGAGCCTACATTTGGAGAATCTTCGATTGCATACTTTGTTTCCTTCCCTATTGATGTCACAAAAAGGGGAAGATACGCATGCTACATTTGAGGGGAAGCAATCTGAAGATGATGTACCACTTACAAGAGATACATAAAGAGTTTTGCCGACATCAACTAGGGGAAGATTGTTGGGTCAAAAAGTTGATGTGGCAGAAACTCAAAATGAAGAAATATATTGACGTTTGTTATTCAACGCTGACATGTGAAGGTTAAACGCTGACACATGTAATTTAGACGCTGACAGAATGTCAAGCGCTGATGGACATCTACGGGGATGATAGAATCTTCTATTTAGAGGATATATTGAATATACTAAGATTGATATATTTAGTATATAGTTATTTAAATAGAAGATATACATGTTATTCATAGTTATCTCTTGTAAAACCCTAATCCTTACACTATAAAAGGAACTAAGGGTTATTAGGTTTTTCATAACTTTCATTCATAATGTAAACCTAAAGCGTGTGTTGTAGTAGACGTGGGATTAATGTATACACGTCTAGTGGTTGTTGATTATTAATATAATTAGCAACCCTTTGGTTAATTTATGTGTTCTTGTGCCCCAAACACCTTTTTTCCTTACTATTGTTCTTTTCCGCTTTTGTTAATCATATGAACAATGGTTATGCCTAGCAACTAAAAGATTCGAGGAAAAAGCTTCGAGGAAACCAAGGTTTCCACAAGTATTATCCGTCAAGGCGGAGTAGGTTCTTCAGTGTTTCTGTTAGCTTCTACTGGACATAAGGTACGAATTTATCGTACTTCAGTAAGGAGAATCTCTTCCTTTATTAGGATTTCATGTATGCAGCCAACTGTTTTCCCCAGTACATACAGATTTAAATGCTTATGTTTTATTAGTTACCTTAGCCATATACATGCATGCCAGTTTCACCTAGTTATGGAGGTACCATAACCATAAAACTAGAGACACTAGTGTTATGACTTCACCACGGCGGAGTGATAGCTCGTGGCGACCCTTCCAGTTTATTTGGCCTTTATTATTATATTATCATGTGGGGCGTATGTGTGCATCCTAGTTACAGTGTCAGTCAGGATTTCATGGTGAATGTGGTGTGTGCCTTGCATCCTTCACAAGGAGCTGATCCCTCCTACCCATTACCATTTAATTAGTGGCATACCCTCTAGTTTGCATGACGAGGTCACCCCTCCAAGTATTCATGCACGTTGTTGACCTCATGACCTATATTGGCTTTTGGTATATTAAACTGTTGATGCAAAAGTTCGTTGATCCTTGCTAGACCCGAATTAGGCTTAATTCGGGTTGGCTGGGCTCCGGCTCCTGCACCAAGTGAATCTTTTGGTTGGGATCCTGCACACTAAACAACACGCGTTAGGCTTACCGTGGGAATGTTTCCCACGATTAGACTCCGGCGTGAGAGTAAGTAATCGATTTAGGGTTTATGTGAGTTTAGAGTACAAGTCGTAATACCTTTGTGGAACCCTTGGGGGTTCCTTTTATAGGCAGTGAAACCCTAGTGGGCTTCCACTGATGCTTCGGCCCCAAGGAAGAGATAATCACCAGAATTTAGAATGATTGTTATCTTCTAATCTTGGTAGCGAATATCCTCTCTTATTGGGATAAAGATATTCCAGACAGAATATGATTCTGTCTAATCTTATGTCGACCGCACTGGGCCGTGAGCCGCACGCATGTGCGGTTACTGTTCATTCAAGCCCATAAGCCTGAATGACATTTATCCACCCATCTGTGATGGACCGGATACGGGTAGTACCCGTGGGCCGGGCTCATGACCCGGTTAGGGACTATACGTCATCATGTCCCCCCAGTCTAATTGTTACAGTCGTAGACGTAACCTCTAGACTATCAAGGTGCTCTCCGGACATACCAAAGAAAGACAGGAAATGAGACATTGAAATTTTTGTTATCCTGGCCGCACGTGGCGACCCTGCGTGGGAATATTTAATGAATACTACCTCAGTCCGCACACAACGGCCGAGACAACTTAAATGTGACATTAAATACGGTCTTACGTAAGAGCCGCATAACCTGACAAGAATATAAAAACATTAATGATAGTCAACAAACCAGTCGCATGCCTGCAAAAGTGCATCATTAATGCCCACCCTTGAGCCACGCAAAACTGTTGAAGAAGTGACCCGTGGGTCCCCCTCTGGCGTTGCAGAAATGTCAGAAACCCTATCCGTTGGATAGGCAAGGTGGCTGACACGTGTCGAAGATCCAAGGTACCTCGGAAACCGAGGCAACCCTATATAAGAGTGGGTATACGTGTTTGTTACACACACACCCCACTCCTTCTTCCGCCATTGTCAACCTCAAGCTTTTATCTCCCAAATTTTTTGCCTTCTTTTCCACGGATTTTCGTCGCTGCAGGTTAGATCATCACGCCCTTAAAGACCTTTTTATAAAATATGGTAAAGGATAATCCCCTTATCACGGATGTCCTGAACGTGATGTCTGCGGAAAAATACCTCAACTTTCTGTCGAAGTATTATGTGCCCGAAAGCGTAGACCCCACCTATCCGGGTGATGGTGAGGCTATTACGGATGCACCGGCGGGGAAAGTAGGCATATATACATGCCTGTTTGACTCAGCCAACTACCGTATCCCGTTGTCCAAGTTCTTGGTAGACCTTCTTTTGTATTATGACTTTCATATCACCCAGCTCCACTGCATAGGGGCGTGTAAAATCAACCAGTTTGAGATTACATGCCATACCTGCGGAGTAACGCCCACCGTGAACCTTTTTAGGGCTTTCTACTTTCCCCAGTTAGTGAACGGGTGGTTGTCGTTCAAGAAACGACCCGGGAATGCCCCGATGACATATAGGAAACCTCTTGACTCCCTTAAGAATTGGTACGACCATTACTTCTTTGTAGATGAGAAAGTATTCCCTACCCACTTCGTACTTAAAACCAAAGCCCCAAAAGACTATCCGCCCAAATCCAAAGATTATAGTAGCCGGGACCTAAAAATACTAGATACCCATCGCACGGAATTCCATAGAGGGTTGTCGGAACACTTTCTGTGCTTAGTAGGGATAAGCCGCCGTTACTTTGGGAGGGATGACTTATACCCGTGCTTCTTAACAGAACAGGGCGAGGGTAGGTCCAATATATATTTTGTAAATTTGATTTATCACACATGCGTAGAACTTTACTAACACATATACCTCTACAATCGTTTGCAGAGATGAACCTTCACGGACTAATCCGTCAGGGCGACCCCATGAAGGTGGCGGAGGGATTCCGGCCGTTAAAGCCGAATGAGCTCCCCTTACTAGAAGCTTTAGCCGACCGCACGATACCGCTCGAAGAGACAACCGAGCCCAGGTCAGACGAAGGAGAGACTGTTATCGAGAAGTCCCCATTGGATTTTCATAACGAAGACGGCGACGACCCATTGCTGGAGGGAGGCACCATCAATCAGGAGGAGGAGCGTGATCCCAATGAAGACACCACGCAAGCTCCCGGATCCACCCCACTTACCTCCAAAAAGAGAAAAACAACCAGGCGGGTGGCGAAGAAAATCGGGGAGGATGCCGGAGTTGCAAATGCTCCTCCCAAGAAGCTGCGGAAAGACCATCCACAATACCAAGAAGGAAGCAGCACCACGACTGCCCAAGCCGACCCCACCCCGACCATGGAAGGGCCAGTTCTGCGAGTCGCCCCTGTGAGCGCCGTAGCTCCCATCGGCCCAGACCCTGACATTGGCACCTCGTAAGTACCCCTTATGATTATGATTTATACCTTCGTATGATATATATAGACTAATTTTTTAAACAACAGGGTGAATCCGGCAGCCGCAGCGCAAGGAGAAGAAGTGGGGAGAAATCCATCCCCCGCGCCAACCAATAATCCCCCATCACCTGCTACCGCACGTGCCAACGAACCGCGCCCCGAGGGGCCAGAAGAGAGCTTGCGCTTAGCATGGAACTTATCGAGCTTGACACGGCTGGAGGCCGAATCCGAGTGTTCAGAATTCATCGAACACATCACCCCGCCTGCCCTCGCACAGGATTTAGATGAACTAGATCATGAGGCCCTGATTGAACAGTTTGACGTATCATCCGCACATCAGGTGACGGTGGGTGCCGCGTTAAGACGCCGTCTGATCCAGGCCCTCACTAATGTGAGCCGTGCTGACAAAAGGATAGCCCGCCGTGAGGCGATGGTCGTGAAAAACGAGAAGACCATCGCATCCTTACAGGCGGCATTATTGACCACCGAGGCGACGGTGAAGGAGCAGGCGCTTCACGCTGATACCAGAGAGAAGCGTATTGCTGAGTTGGAGGCCCTTGTAGCCGCATCAAATGAGAAGGTAAACTTTCAGAATTGTTGTACATACACTCCTACTTCTTGTATGCGTGTAGCCCGAAAAGTATATATTCTTGTAATAACTCCAAATTTCATACGCAGATGTCTGCGGCTGAGGCTGCTACTAAGGCGGTGACCGTGCAATCATTCAGCATTGCCCAGGAACGTGACGCACTGAAGGAAGAATTGACGCAGGCCCAAACCAATCTTGAAAATCAAGTTGCCTTAGCTGATGAAGAGTTAAGCAAGGTGGTTGTAAGCTGCGCGGAGAGAGTATGCCCCCCTCTACTAACCGCTATAGCCGGTCGTAGGTGGGTTATCGGGCAGGGACTGCGGCTTGCCGTAAGTGGGGCTCTGAACGCTCCACACCTACTGCAGGCCTTTGCAGGGGTCGTATCCGATGGGATCGACCGTGGTAGGCATGAAGGCCTGGTCAAAGCTGCGGAGATGATTGCAAAAAATGAAGATATCACACAGCATCCGTATCACAACCCCTCCGCAGTGGGTAAGATGACTGCGTCTATGGATGCCTTGGCAGAACTCCAACACCCCCTTCTGGACGAGCTTGAAGCAATGAAAGATGATCCGAACGAAACAATAATGTCCCGGCTGAGTGCCGATTCTACTCCCTTGACGTTGGCTACTTACGATTCCGCATCCAAAGCCATGTCAGGAGAGAAGCCGCTTGGAGAAGCTCTAGATGCTCTCGCAGTCAAAGTTCAGGACGGGAAAGACGCTCGTGGGGAGGTCCTTCGTGCTTTAATTGAGGAAGGGGAGAAGGATCTAGGGGAATTCCTACCCCCCTTGTAATTTATCTGTTGTAAACACTTGTGATTATATTCGTCCGCGTATGTACACGGCTAAGACATATATGTAATAACTTGTCTTTTTATTTAGAAGTCCGTGACAACCACAGCCATTTTGTTTATTGTTAATTTTGAAACTTGTGTATTTCATTGTATTTCAATGCCGCATGATGTATCACGTCTTACACACAAAAAGAGAAAATACATACAAGTCTATAATTTACTAGACATGCGACGTGCGTCTTTACTATGCAGAGTACCGTGTGGATACGGTGCACAAAAAACTTATCACAACGTCTTGTGAGTAAGGCATCTAGTAAGGATACATGATCCGTGCGGCTGGGGTTGCATCCCTCTTACGCGGCAAGTTGAATTAGTAGGTTCACTTAATCCTCTTACCCCGCCTGGAGGCGTACAGTACATGTACGGTAATTTTGAAAGAATGCATATGAATAAAACATGGCATATTATAACACAAGTAAAAAATTCATACGACTTAACGAAAAATCTAAAAAATGATTTGCACGAAACAGGCCGTGGAGCTAGCTAGGCACCACGGCATTTTATTTTAGAACATTTACATTTTGTTTGAACAATAATGACAAGTCCTAAGAAACAAGAAAGGAATCTAAACAAACATAAGACAAAACAAAACAGATGAACCCGCATGGTTCTTCAAAGATAGCACTTTTAAGACTGCACATAGCGAAGTACCCATGCGGAAGCCGTAGCTTTCAAAGATAGCACCTTTTGAGATTGGAAATATTCCATGTGCGTTCTAGGTCGCGCCCATCCATATCACGTAACCTGTACGCGCCCCGTCCTAAGGCTTCAGTGACTTCATACGGTCCTTCCCACTTAGGGCCCAGCTTTCCTGTGTTCTCTGCTCGACTTGCTTCATTAACACGATAGACATAGTCTCCCGGTCGAAAAGAAGCACCCTTGACCTTGGCGTCATAATAAGCCTTCATCTTAGCCTTGGACTTAGCCTCATTGATGGCTGCTATTTCCCTCTTTTCTTCCAGCAGATCCAGGTTGATTCGCAACTGTTCATCGTTCGTGACGACATTAACCTCCGATGTGCGGATGGTAGGCATTCCTATTTCTGCTGGAATAACAGCTTCAGTTCCGTAGGCCAATGCAAATGGAGTATCCCCGTTGGCTGTTTTGATCATAGTTCTATGCGCCCATAGCACATGTGATAACTCATCGACCCATTTGCCACTTCGTTCATCCAGACGCGCCTTGATGCCATTCCCCAAGCTTCTATTTGCTCGTTCGACGAGGCCGTTTGTTTGTGGATGCTTAACAGATGCGAAGCGCCGTTTGATGTTCAATGATGCACACCAATCTTTGAATGGGTTGTCCGTGAACTGCTTGCCGTTGTCCGAGATGATTTCTCCTGGTAGACCAAAACGGCACACAATGTGTTCCCACAAAAACTTCTTGACCTGCTTACCTGTGATAGACTTGACTGCCTTGGCTTCTATCCATCGTGTGAAATAGTCCATTGCAACAATCAAGAATTTAACCCCCCCGCAGCTACAGGAAATGGTCCTGCAATATCAATTCCCCACTTATAAAATGGCCATGGGGACGTGATAGGTGTAAGCTCCTGCTGCGGGTGCCGCGGTACTGGCCTATGCACTTGGCAATCATTGCACTTGCGAATCATATTGTGCGCGTCTCTGTGCATGGTAGGCCAATAATAACCTGTTCGTAAGGCTCTAGCTACCACGGATCGTGGGCCTGCATGCATGTCGCACAACCCTTCGTGTATGTCACTGATTACGTAAGCTGCCTGGCGTGGTCCAACACACCGCAGCCACGGCTACAAGAAAGAGCGCTTGTAAAGGATGCCTTCTCGAAATTCAAAATGTTGCGACTTCCTTTTAATGCGCCTTGCTGCTTTTTCCTCGTCTGGAAGGGTCTCATTAGTCAAATAGTTGATGATTGGGGTCATCCACGTAGGTCCCTCCTCTTCAACTATAGCGGCAACCTCCCCTTCCGTTATAGATTTCTCCTTGAGTATTTCCACCAAAACTTGTTTAGACAAGTGAGCGAAGCTCGTGGATGCGATCTTGCTAAGAGCGTCCACTTTCTTGTTCTCGCCCCTTGGCACCTGCTTGATGGAAAACTTACTGAAAGTCGCGATTAACGACTTGACTTTTTCCAAGTACTTGACCATGTTGTCCTCCTTAGGCACATACCCACCTAGAATATGGTTCGCGACAAGCCGTGAGTCCACGTAGGCCTCAAGGTTGCGGACTCCCATTCTAGCAGCGATTTTTAAACACGCAATTAATGCTTCATATTTCGCTTCGTTGGTGGTGGCCGTGAACTCAAGACGGAGGGCGTACGTGAATTCCATTCCTTCTGGATTTATGAGGATGAGACCTGCCCCGGACCCGTCTGTACACGATGATCCGTCCGTGAATAGCACCCAAGGTTCCGTTGGGATCTCGTCTTGCTTAATGGTTGGTCCTTCCTCATCCGGCTTCTCGATCAGGAAATCTGCCAAGATCTGGCCTTTAACAGCCGTCCTTGGTCTGTAAGATATATTATGCCCCCCAATAGGATGCTCCATTTTTGTAGCCTCCCTGCCACATCCGGTCTAGAAATAACCTGCTTGATTGGCTGATTAGTAATAACCACAATTGGGTGCGCCTGAAAGTACCGGCGCAACCGCTTTGTAGCAAACACTAGTGCTAACACCAATTTTTCCATGGAGGAATAATTCAACTCCGCCCCTTGTAGTGTTCTACTTATAAAGTAGACCGGAGTTTGTATTGTATTTCTATCCGTCATAAGTACCGCGCTTATTGCGCCATGAGTAGCTGAGAGATACATAATGAGTTCCTCCTTTGGCCGGGGAGCTACTAGCATAGGGAGAGATGCGAGATGCTGCTTGAGTTGGCCGAAAGCTTCCTCGGCTTCCTTCGTCCAGCGGAAGTATCCCTTTCTAATACACTTCTTGAGTGTCTTAAATAGGGGTAATGACTTCTCTGCGGATTTAGATAGGAATCTATTCAGCCCGGCTAACTTCCCATTCAGGGACTGCACCTCCTTCCGTGTCTGAGGGGACGGCAGTTGTATCACTGCATCCGTCTTCTCTGGGCAAGGTTTGATGCCATTTGGGTCAATCAAATATCCCAGGAACATTCCCTCAGTTTCTCCAAACGTACATTTCTTTGGATTTAACTTCATGTTAATCCTTCTCAGCGTGTCGAATGTCTCTTGGACATCCCGGAGAAGTGCCTCCTCCGTGTGACTTTTTATCACCAAGTCATCAACATAGACTTCCAGGTTGCGTCCTATTTGTGATTCAAAAGCTTTATCCACCAACCGCTGATATGTAGCGTCGGCGTTCTTCAGTCCAAACGGCATTTTCGTATAGCAATATACGCCCTGGCTCGTATGGAACGCCGTTTTTTCTGCATCCTCCTCCGCCATCTGGATTTGGTGATACCCTTTATATGCATCCAAGAAGCATTTGAAAGGATATCCACACAAGGACTCCACCTTCCAGTCGATTTCTGGTAACGGGTAACAGTCCTGTGGGCAGGCCTTGTTTAGATCCATGAAATCCACACACATGCGCCAACTTCCGTCATGTTTCTTGACCATGACCGGATTAGATAACCACTCGTGGTAGTATACCTCGCGCATGATGCCTGCGTCCACTAGTTTCCGTACTTCCTCCAGTATCACTTGGTTGCGCTCGGGCGCCTGGCCGCGCTTCTTTTGCTTAACGGGTTGGTACCCTTGGCGGATCTGGAGCTTATGCTCTGCTATCGCGCGTGGCACACCTGTCATATGCCTTGGCTCCCATGCGAATATATCTAGGTTTGCACTCAAGAGAGAGCACATGGCCCTTTTGCCGCTATCCGAGAGCGCCCCTCCTATGGATACCTCCTGTTCCGGATAGTCGGGGTGAATTGCTACCTTCTAATTGGGAGGTGGTGATCCATCCTTGGGTGGGACAGGTGGAGCCGGTGTTGTCACGGTATGACACTCGGATGTTGGTATGACTGTGTTGTAAATAGTAACGATTCCCCCCTCAACGGGGAATTTGATCATTCCGTGTGCCGTAGAGGGTACTGCCCGGATAGCCAAAATGCCTGGTCTGCCTATGATCCCATTATACGGAGAGTGTGAGCGTATCACCATGAAGTTCATCCACGTCGTAGTGGAATGTTCCTCATTCACAATGGTGACAAGCAAACGCAATTGCCCTATCGGCCAGATAGTGTCTCCACTAAAGCCAGTAAGCGGCGACGTGGCCGGTACTAATTGGCTTCTTATTTCTGGGCATAACTGCACAGAACAGTGTTCATACAGTACCTCTGCTGACGATCCTCCATCCACATACATGCGACGAACGTTGTGTGTTCCAACGCTTATCTCAATAGTGAGAGGCGCATCAATCACATCGCTTGCTGTGATGGGAGGGAATGAGATTTCCCTGCCGCGTGAAAATTTTTGGCCAACTTTCTGCCTCGTGCGGCGCTGTCTGGATTGGATCATGTATATGGTCGAAGGCTTGTCCTTTTGGGGATCCTTCTTATGATACTTCTTGTTGTTGTCTTTTCCGTCCTTCCAATCCTTAACTAGGTGCTTGAGTTTGCCTGATTTGATCAGCGACTCAATATGCTTCTTGAGCTGGATACACTCCTCCGTGCCGTGTCCTTTGTCATTATGGAACTCGCAGAAGCGACTTCCTTGCCGACGTTCCGGGGGAGTGGTCATTGGGGGAGGCCTTGGAAAGTTCGCCCCTTCAGTCAGCAAGATCTCCCGGTATGACATCTTTAGGGGGGGTGAACTTATCGTCCGACCGTCCGCCTTTGCTTTGGCTCTTATAGTCTGAGCCCTTGTTATTGTTCTGATTACCTAGACCTCCCGACTGTCTCCGGGACTGGTCATTTGATCGGTACCCATTTCCTCGGGATGGGTAGGCCGCGGCAACAGCTGTTTCTCCCTCTATGAAATTTTTGACCCTTTCCATGAGGTCATCATATCTCTCTGGACGCTTGTCATTGAGGTGCCTGATCAGTTCTCTGTCTGTTATGGCGTGCATGTAGTCAGAGATTTTCAGGATGGTTCTTGTGCGTGTGCACTCATCATTGAAGCGCTCAGTGAAGGTATCTGTGGACTCCCCCGGCCGTTGCTTGACGGTTGCCAATGAGACCGGATCCCTATTATACTTCTTCCTTTGAGTATAGTTGTTCTCAAACGCAGTGCCTAGTTCCGTGAAACTATCAATGCTCCGTGGGGGGGTGCCTTGAACCAGTCACGGGCGTTTCCAATCAAGGTCGAATTGAACATTTGGCACCATATGGGCATGGGCCATCGCTCAATTTTAGCCTGTGTATCAAATATTTTGAGGTGATCCACAAGATCACCGGACCCATCATAAGTCTTGATACACGCCGGCATGTGACGTTTGGTGTCCTCAGAATAGTTCCGTATGCGGAGGGTGAACGGGTCTTCCCTGGGATCCGCCCATGGCCGGGTGAGCCTAGGGTCATCCCATGGTTCACACCATGGACGCGAGAGATCCTCTGCTTCCGTATCTCGATAGTAAGGGCCACCATAATACTCCTTATTGTTTGGTGGTGGAGGGGTGCGCCTAGGCCGGCGGCGCTTAGGCGGATGGTCGTCTGAGTCCTCCCCAGACGGATCTGGGGACGGTGGTGGTGCCCCATCTTTTGAATAGGGACCACTTTTTTGAGACGAACCAGGAGCCTTTCTCCCAGTGTTCATTCTGTCCCACACACTCGGGCGGCGTGTGGTTCTGGCCAGCTCTCGATCTGGCCGTTCGGGTGAACCATCTGACTTTTCTCCCTCTCGTGATTGCACCAGTTCCTGCACGAGGCGATCCCCTATGCGTTCAAACACATTCCGGGGTTGAGGAATTTCCTCAAAGGTGCCCTGTTCCTGAGGTCGAGCTCTCCTTTTTCTCTGAATTTGGGAGGAGGTGATTGGTCCAGTGTCACCAAAGTTGAGTCTGGACTGGAGGTTCCTCCCCAGATTCAACCTCGACGCGATTCCCGGGACGATCCTATCGAAGTTCTGCGTGAGAACTCGAGTAAGATCCTCCTCGCTAAGTGGTAGGACCTCTACCTCTTCCTCTACTGATGGTCTGCGCGGCTCCTTGTTAGGAGGGTTAGGCGCACTCCCTGGGTCTGGATTGTCCAGGGTTGAGGTAGGTGGGGGCGTTGTGGAGATCGTGCTCGTTACCCCCAAGGGCTGGAAGCCGCTACGGTTGCCCGGTCCGCCTGCAAGGCGGCTAGGTGATTGGGTGGGGATGAGTATCCCTTCCCCTTGGGACTTCCGGTTTCCAGGATTCATATTCCTGGGATTGGCTTGCTGATGCCCTTTCGTCATTGGAATTTGAGATGAGGTTTTGTTCTAGCTTAGTGTTATGGTCCCACGGATGGCGCCAACTTGTTGATGCAAAAGTTGGTTGATCCTTGCTAGACCCGAATTAGGCTTAATTCGGGTTGGCTGGGCTCCGGCTCCTGCACTAAGTGAATCTTTTGGTTGGGATCCTGCACACTAAACAACACGCGTTAGGCTTACCGTGGGAATGTTTCCCACGATTAGACTCCGGCGTGAGAGTAAGTAATCGATTTAGGGTTTATGTGAGTTTAGAGTACAAGTCGTAATACCTTTGTGGAACCCTTGGGGGTTCCTTTTATAGGCAGTGAAACCCTAGTGGGCTTCCACTGATGCTTCGGCCCCAAGGAAGAGATAATCACCAGAATTTAGAATGATTGTTATCTTCTAATCTTGGTAGCGAATATCCTCTCTTATTGGGATAAAGATATTCCAGACAGAATATGATTCTGTCTAATCTTATGTCGGCCGCACTGGGCCGTGAGCCGCACGCATGTGCGGTTACTGTTCATTCAAGCCCATAAGCCTGAATGACATTTATCCACCCATCTGTGATGGACCGGATACGGGTAGTACCCGTGGGCCGGGCTCATGACCCGGTTAGGGACTATACGTCATCATAAACTAATACATATTTTCATAAGTAACATAAGATATGTTTTCAGAACTAAAACTAGTAAACATGACATACATCTAGGTTTCCCAGGATTTATTCATTTCCGCTACCTTTCATGCTTTATATGCTCTTTTATTCTTTCATTACTCTATGTTTCTATGCTTTATTGTATATCCGTGCACTGGGCGTTATGCTCAACTGTTTTTCATTTCCATGTTCCCAAACAGCAGCTACCCAAGGTCGCAAGTAGGATCTCAAGAGTATGTGCATTCGGATGGAAGCTATCCAACCTTATATATCTTATGCATTTATCATACTTTGACTTACTTTATTTTATGTTGGACATTGTTTAGTCCTTTTTCTTTTCTATACTTATAATTGCTTGTGTTGAGTTACTTAGACTATCGATGTTTGTTTCCGGTATTTCTATTTATGGTCATGAATGTTTAGACATTTACCTTGCATGCTTTGATGACACACCATACATTACTGTGATATTTCATTTTAACAAATACGGTGTTACAATTATGGTATCCTAGACCAGGTTTCGACCTATAGCTCTGTAAAACATGACCTGTGACTTACGGGTAGTCACCAGCGTCTTCCTAGAACTGACAGTTGGTTTTCATGCATTCATTTCATTTTTATTTCATGTATTCATTTCATGCATTCATCTCATTGTCGTAGGAATTTTGACTAAGTAATGGTTGGTACAGGACTGACCCTATTTAGTCGCATGTGCTTTTATCGAAACTTTTGTTTGTTTAGTGGACCGACCCATAGGCATCCACATTTGCCTTTTTGTTTTGTGAACCGACCCATAGGCGTTCACTCATGGACATACCATCATATTTAATTTACCATGCATTTTAAAACTGTTTTATGCATCATAAATAAATTCATGTTTTATACATTGTTCATGCATTTTCTATTCATGTCATATTTTATCAGACTTGTTATTTATGTTGCATTCTGTTTTAAACTGTTAGATGGTGAACACACACAATGCTCAAGAATTGGCTACAGCTGTCAATGCAGCTTTGCAAGCCATCCTTCCCCAACTTCGTAATGAAATCAGGGATGAAGTTCATGTTGAAATTCACGCTCAAGGCTTTCAATTTGGCCCTCATCTTAAGTACCACCACAACAATCCTCCACCTCCACCGCTTGTTACCCTTATGACTTGGTTGGAACGATTCAACAAACAGCGATCCCGTTCGTTTGAGCAGACTGACAGCCCCCACGAGGCTGAAGCTTGGATTCTCACATCGAGAAGATATTTGATGCGATGGGTTGTGACGGAGTTTTCAAGGCAAGACTGGCTTGCTATAAGTTTGAAGGTGATGTAATACAGTGATGGAAGTCTGTCAAGCAGTCCAATGGTGGTGATAATTGGGTTGCACTATTGACTTGGGACCAGTTTACGGAGATCTTCCTTAATCAGTATTTCCCACATGCTGAGCAGGAGAAGCTTAAGAGGGATTATCATAATATCTGACTGGTTGCTGGGGAGAACAGCAACGAATTCATGCAGAGGTTTCTCCATTTGGCTGGTTTCTTGGGAGCAGCAACTGGTACTGTTGAGGAGCAAGCTGAGAAGTTTCGTTAGGCTCTTCGCACTTCGGTTTCCAACAGTTTGGTTTGTGCTACGTTCACTACAGTGGCACAGGTGTCCGATGCAGCCCGAAAGCTTGAGATGCTTTAGGAACGAGAGGAGTTTGGTGATGATCGATCAGTGAAGAGGTATATTCAATAACCAATTGTAAACCAATCATTTCTTTCAGTATTTCCATTTTCATATCATCCTCTGTTCAACTTTACATTTCAGACAGCAGACTGACGATCGTAAGCCTGCGGTCGTTCAGCAGCAAGCATCTAAGGGAAACGGTCAGACCAACGACCGTTCTGGTTCATAGAGGCGTGGAGGTAATGATAATTACCGTAACAACGCTAATAACTCGAACAACAGCAGGTCCCTACATTTACCTTCTTTCATGTTAAACTATCTTATGTTATGGTATTCTGACACTCGAACGACTCTGTTAGCCTCAAAATATTGAGTCAAACAAGAATGCTCGGTCATAGTTTATTATTGTAACATTTATTAGAACGTTGTAATATGTAGTATAATAGTCATGACATTACGGGCTTGATGGCTAGCTTAAAAGGCCTCTTTCAAGGTACTAAGCATTTATTCAAGCCCGACCCAATCAAACATATAGCCCATTATGCCACATGTAAACAAGGCTATATATACCCTTCCTAGCATGTTAGGAAGGGTGTTGGTTATTCATTTTCTTAATCTAATCTTCCAAAAGTTTCACACACTTCTCTCTCTTTTCTCTCTCTACTTTCTCTCTCTAAAAATCATCTATCTTTTATCTACCTTTTTCTTTAATTTCTGTAGAATCATCACATAATCTATGGGACAACAATTGGTATCAATCGCCATGGGGTAGATTTGTGATTGTTTGTTGTGGTTTTCATTTGATTCGAATGATTTGATCCTTATTTTATCTCTCGAATTCAAGATTTTTGTGTTTTCCTTGCTCTAATCTTGATATACATCTCCTACATAGATGTGGTAGAGATTTGGTTGCTTTCGGTTGGTTAAAATCACGGATTTCTTGTAAAAAATCTCATTTTTTTACCAAAAGTTTCGGAACTGCACAAGTATTCCGATAGAATTCCATCGGAAAAGGGTTTTATATTCTGACATATATTCCGACAGAGTTCCATCGGAAAAGGGTTTCTTATTTCGACAGTTATTCCGACAGTGATTCCGACAGCTCTTATTTCGGCAACTCTTATTCCGACAGTGATTCCGACAGCTCTTATTCCGACAGCTCATATTCTGACAGTTATACATTCCGACAACATTCCGATACTACATTCCGACAGCATTCGATACTACATTCCGACAGCATTCCGAGACTACATTCCGACAGCATTCCGATAAACATTCCGATAGCACATTCCGATGATATGTTTAGCTAAATTTTGTCAAGTAAATTCAAATTTTTTCCATACTAGTTTTAGGACATTTCTAGTTCGATTTCAAAATTTGGCGATTACAAAATTTTTTGGTCTACCGTTTTATCGGACTCGAGAATTTATTGTCGGACTGAAGAAAAATCACAATTTTCGGAATTTAAACCACAACAACAATCACAACACATCTACGTAAGATCCTTTTTCACTTCAACATTTTCAAGTTTTTCAACATGGATTCTACTCAAGAGTATCGTGTCACAAAGAACAACATCGTGGTGGCGGGAAATTAAGAGAGACCACCAATGCTTGTGTCCGGTCGATATGCACAATGGCAAACACGATTTCTTGGATATCTTGACACAAAACCTAATGGTGATGTTCTTCTCCCTTGTATCACTAATGGACCTTATACTCCCACTACAATCAGCATTCCTGCAACTCTAGCAACCGACTCGACGCTAGGTGCCGCTGAGCTGACTATTAAGGAAACATATGAGAATACTTCCAAAGAGAACCGTGCTTGGATTGATGTAGAGAAAGAAGAGATCTATCTGATTCTAAGTGGGATTGGGAATGATATTTACTCAACGGCTAATGCAAGTTCTAATGCTAAAGAGATGTGGTTTGCAATTGAACGACTGCAACAAGGAGAATCATTAAACAAACAAGATGTCAAAACAAACTTGTTTTGGAACTTTGGTAAGTTTACTTCATTGATTGGGAATCAATTGATTCATATTACTCTAGATTCTATAAAATGATGAATGATATGACAAGAAACAATTTGGAAGTCTCCACCATGAAAGTCAATGTGAAACTTCTACAACAATTTTAACCAGAGTGGACACGATTTGTAACTTTGGTGAAACAACAAAAAAAGTTGGACGAGGTCAACTATCACACGCTCTTTGACATTTTGAAACAATTTCAGAATGAGGCAAATGAACTTCGAGCTGAACGGGTAGCAAAGACTGCTAATCCACTTGCTTTATTGTCTACCACTCACCATGTCCAAGATCATCGCTCTCGTGCTCCAAAGTCATACACCACTACATCCTCCTCACAAAGATACTCCACTTCATCTAAGTCTTAAGCTCCCACAAGATCGAAGAACTAGCTCAGAAGGATAGGTAGATGAAACAACAAATTACTTTCATTTTGAAGACCTACAAGAAAATCTTCAGATCCACCAACAACAATCTTCGAACGTCATCTAACATAAGGAACCAATATGTTGAGAGTCCTCGAAGGTATGACACACGTCAACGTGATGAAAGTCCTCCTAGGTATGATCGACGTAATCCAACTCATGTTAAGGGTTCTGCACGGTATGATCAACAAACTGCTAAGTATGATTCTCAGAGGATTGCTACTGGTGCTGGGAATAGGGGAACTGTTGGCACTCAAGTGGTTCAGCAAAGTGGGATTCAGTGCTTTAATTGTCAAGGTTATGGGCATATGGCAAAGGAATGCAGAAAGCCGAAACGAGTTAGGGATTTTGGTTATCATAAGGAAAAGATGCTGCTTTGTAAGAAGATGGAAATTGGGGTTAAATTGTTGGCCGAGGAAGGAGCAATGCTTGATGATACTGATGATAAAGCCTTTGACCAAGAACTTGAAGCACATTACTCGTACATGGCAAAGGTTGAAGAATTTCTCAATGTCACTGAAGATGACAACGGTCCTATCTTTGATACTGAGCCAATCGAAAGGTACACACTTCGGAGGAATATAATGTGTTTGGTAATATTCATGAGCATTGTGAGCTACCCAAAGCCATTAATGACACATGTATGATGGAAACGGTTGATAGCAATACCACACCCGATTCATCATACATGTGCAATAATGAGTCTGAGGATGATCAACATGTAAACGAGTATGATGATGATGAGGAGCGTATTGCGCTTGCTAACTTAATTGCTTCTTTACAAAAAGATGTCAAAGAAACTAGAAAGAGTCAAAAGAAATTGAAGAAGGCAAACACTATGCTCACTCAAAATTTTGAAGAGAGCAAAGCTGCAGTTATAAAATCTAGTGAGCTTCTTGCAAGCTGCAGAGCTGAGCTTATTTAAAAAGACAAAGAGCTTGCAAGGTACAAAGGGGGTGTTGTTACTACTGTAAAGGATGTTTATGAAACTAAATACAACGAAACTCTTAAGCTTTTAGAACAAGAGAAACGTAACTATAACACTTCTTTAAGTACGGAACGACAAAAAACGTATCTTGCTACTACCAAAGTGAGTGAGTTAAGTCAAAAGATTGATTTTCTTCAAGAGGATAAAACTAAACTAGTCACTGCGAAGACGGAAGAGGTTGCTAACTTGCAAAAATCTCTCAAAATGAAACAAGCAAAAGACATTGACAAAGTCGTGGAACTTGAAGTTCAAATTGATTTTTATAAGAAAATTGTTTATAAAACAAATCAATCTATTCAAACCATGCGAATATTGGCACCTCGTTCGATTTTCAAGGGTAAAGCTAGTTTTGCTGGTCCTAAGTACCTTGAGCAAGCTCAATCTGAGAACCTGCGACTCTATCTTGAGGAGTCCCAATGGACCGACCTTGATTGTCTTCTTGTTAGGCTCGTTAGTGATGAGTCACTATGTTTTGAAGAAGATGGTAGATCACCAATGAATAAAGACTTTGTGAAACCATATAATTATGCTTATGAAAATAGTCTTTATGAAATTTTCAAACCACAAAAAAACAGCAGTCTCGTGAGCAAATATTTTATGAATGTGAATAAATAAGAATTAAATGGAGACAATTTTTTGCCACTAAGAAAACTAATGTTTCAAAATTTATTGAGTACTTGCCATATAAAGCTTTTGTAAGCAAGAGTAAGCAAACACTTAGCTTTCTTAAACAAAACATTGAAAATTTTAAAAAGGTTGTTGACGATGACTGGAAAGAACGTGAATGTTTGAAAGCAACAAAGAAATTCCTCACGATATAACTGTGTTTGTGAAAAGTATTTTGATTCCGCTTGCGGAAAGAATTAAAAAACATTTTTTGGAATTTGAAACTGTAGAATCATATATTCTTAGGATTGTAGATGTGTTTGATTTATCTAAAGATAGAGATGGAGAAGAAAGAACTAGAGAGAGAAAATTAGAGAGAGAAAGGAGAGAAGGAGAGAATAGATGGTTGATTAAGTGCAAAGTGTGAAATGAAACAAATGACCAACCCCTCCTAACATGCTAGGAGGGGGTATATATAGCCCACCCTACATGTGGGCTATATGGGCTATACCGTTTACATAATGGATCACGAGCCTAATACTTGAATATATCATTGGAGTGACCGAACCTTTCTAAATACGTAAAAACATATTTCCAACAATCTCCCCCTAAGGGAGGTCACTCCAAGTTACAATGTCCTAAATAGTCTATAACTCATGATCTATGCTAAGAATGATGTGACTGAGACTTTCCTTGAAAAAACATATTTCCAACAATCTCCCCCTAAGGGAGGTTACATCATTTTACAAAATCTTAAACCTAGCATACTATTCTTGAGTCTTCTATCTTGTTCTTGTGAATATGCTGATGATATCTTTGACTTTAGTCTTGAGCATGTTTTCTTGCCTTGACCTTGTGCATTCATCATTTGTGATATTTGCCTCTTCGTGACTTCATGTTCCACATACTTATACTTTTATAAATTCTTGAAAGCTTCAGAGTTTGATACAGCGGAAGACTTGACTTTTATACTTTCTTGAATTTGTTGAAGTATTAAGTGCATACAGTACAAGCATGTGTTGACGACTTCTTCTGGATTGTACACCGCAATTCCACCTTCTTGTTACGCTGCATAAGATAGTTAGCAACAAAAGATATACACGGATGAAATGGCCTTGAACATTTCATTCTAATTCGATAGCATTTTACCTTCGGTCGGTGAAGACCGTTGGACGATATTAAATATCGTACTTGTGGCAGGTAGTTTCAATTAAGAACCTCCTTGACAAGATTTCGCGGGTGAACCCGTTCTCTTTATTCGACCGTCCAAAGCTGACTGCGAACATAAAGAGTGAATCATTTGGATAATATTATCCGCATGATTTTTAGCCGTCAATTCATGTTCCTGGAACAAGTGAAATTCAATTAAGAACCGCACCATCGTTGCTTTCCAGTTGTCACAAGCTTTATTCGTATAGAATCTTGCAAGTTACCTACCAAGTGCTGTTTGAGGTTAACACTAGAAGGATTTCCACTCATCACTGTGAACACTAAGGTATCACTCTGAGTGTTCTGGCAAGATCACTAAGATATTGCGTAGAGGCCTGAAACGTGTTTAAATTCAGTTAAGAATTAAACCACTGTTGCTTTCCAGTTATCACAAGTTTGATTCATAAAGAATCGCACAAGTCACCTACCATGAGCTTTTTGATATTCGCTCAAGAAGGATTTCTATCTTCATTGTAAATACTTTCGTATTACTCGGATGTTCAGGCAAGATCATGAAGATTTTGCGTAGGACTCTTAAAATCTTTCTTACTTTTCACAGTGTGTGAAGAAGCAAGAAATTATAAAAGTGTGTCCTAATGAGATATTTGATGATCTCAAATGGCTCTAGACTCAATCGTGCATTTTAGATTTAGTGATCAAATGCTGGAGAGGAGTGCCACCATTTCAATACCAATTTATTTGGAGTGAATAAATCAATAGATAATGCGTTGTCTCCATCTGATTAAAACAAATATCTTTTAAGAGATATCTGAGTTAGCTGGGATGGGTTGTGCATTGCATCACTGGATCCATGATGTTTATCTTCAATATCGAGAATCATTGAAAAATGATCTCAATAGCATATGTATTGACCTGGTTTCTGCCTAAGGTTGTAAGGAGGGCTTCTTTCTTTAGACCCTTTATCTTTACAATTCTGTTTCATTCTTCAACCCCTTCAATGCTTACCAATACGTCATAACTAGCACCTTGTTGTGATTGTTCCAGTGCTAACTTAAGTACTTGGTCGGCATTCAGCTATGTTCACAATCTTTCTCCATCTTTCCTAAGGACTACTATTTCTAGCTATGAAATGTCCTTGGGAAGATTCCTCTGGTTATAGAGGAATTATTGGACTTTAACCTATCCTACCATCCTTATGTCACCACAATCTTCACCGTCGTGAATAGAGATGTTTTAGGTAAGTGTATGTCACCATGAAATCCATTTTGATATCCAAATCCATTTTGCTCCCCCTTAAAATATGCCACGATATTCGAAAACATTTTGCACATGTCAGGATGAGCCAGCACATTAAGTCAAACCATTATTGATCTCAATATTAAATCACACTTTCTCCCCCATATTAAAAATATTAACCCAATCGATGTTTTTAATATCAATTGAATTAATAGCATTTCAAGAAATTTTGGGAAGAAAAATGCAAATCCAATTATCTTCATGATTTTACAAGCTCCCCATCAAATTAATGAGGGTGTACTTGAAACGTAAATTAAATACCTTTTAAACACAATGTAAGGTGTTTATCACGTGCAAAGATCATATATGATAATATATTCACAAGATTAGCGATTTACGAGGTTGGATCTGAATGATGAAGAACATCATATGAAAGAATCACATGGTTCTTGTTCACGAATGTTGGTCGCCTCGTCACGTCTGAAGATATCTCTTGACTCCATGAGTACGATTGATATCGTTGTCTTGACACCAATATGTGAACTTGGCACTTTCGGCGTCAATGATTCTGAATGTTGGACAATTGCTCCCCGTCAATTGTTGACACGTGTTCTATTGAAAGAGCTGTAGTCGCCGGTTGAGTAGTCACATCATCGAGTATGTAGATATCAGTTGTAAATTCCTACGGTTGGTGAAGATGATAACCTCATAAAAACAAGATTTCTCTTGTTTTAACAAATAAATGCACTGACATGTACATATATGCGTGTTAGATTGTGTTATTACGTAAACACAAGCCCTTACATAGTTATAAAGTAAACCATGCCCGAGAATTAATTCCCGTTGTTGAGTCAAAGCTTTCCGGTGAAATGCTTGATGATAGGTGTGTAAACACCCATCCTTTTACCACTTAATTCTGGCTAAAACAAGACCAAAACACGTAATTAATATCATTTGTTTGGAATTATGCGTGGTTTTTGTGTTTATTGTGATTTCAGAGCTAACCGGATGAATATTAAAGAAAACATGGGATTGCACGGGTTTTATCAAGGAAAAAGACTCAAGATAAAAGTCTATTGTCCAAGAGATGCAAAAGATTTGAAGTCACTAGGCCTATTCGAAGATTTATCGAAGAAAAGGACTAAAGACGGAAGATTTTCATAAGTCGAAGCAACTCAAGTCTATTTAACAAAGAAATTAAAAGACGAGTTGGATTTAATCGACAACAAATCCCGAATCAGAATCGAAAACGTCGACTTTCCTGAAAAGACGAGAAGACAAGAAGAAAGGGAGAAAGCCCACTCACCAACCAACCACCAGGAGTATAAATAGAAACTCCCTTCACACATTAGGGAGTTAGTTTTTCATTTTCCCTTTTCCAGTACTTTGTAGTTCGTCCCATCACCAACTCCATTAGGGAGTTTGGTGATTTTCATCTTTTTCTTTTCATCTTGTAAGTTTGATTCATTACTCTTGTTACTCTTCCATTAATCAATCTATTCCATCTTCCTATTCATCTTGTTCTTCATCAATTTTTTGCAAGTTCTTAAGCTTTTATTTGATTCAAGTTTGATCTTAAAAAGTTATTGAATTAGTGTTTTTATTAGTGGGATTTGTTTCTTATGGTATGTTAATGATTATTGTTTAATTTGGTAAAACCTTTTTGAGTATTTAGTTTGATTTGGAGTTAAAACCGTGTCCCCTGTTTTACTTGCTGCTGTTACTGTTCTTCGTCTGCCCAGAATTTTCCGCATAGCCCATTTTGTGTTATCCTTATTCGGAATCTTTCAATATTCCGAATAGGGGTGTGTTCATTTCTGTTACTCGGAATATTTCAATATTCCGCATAGCCGTTTCTTCATTTCCTTATTCGGAACTTTTTCCGAATAGACTGGTTTTTCCGAATAGCCTTGTTTTTATATTATTCCGCATAGCATCATTTCTGTTTCCCTATTCGGAATATTTTCCGAATAGCCTGATATTCTGAATAGTTCATATTTTCCGAATAGGACTTTTCCTGTTTCCTTATTCGGAACTTTTTAATTATTCCGCATAGCCAATTTTTGTTTCCCTATTCAGAATATTTTTCCGAATAGCCGTTATTTTCCGCATAGCCCTGATTTTTCCGAATGAAGCAAATGTTCAGCATAAGCAATCTTTCCGCATGGTGTAAACTTTCCGAATAGAGCAATATTTTCCGAATGGTCAAACATTCCGCATAGGGTATTTTCTCATTAGAATATTTTTCCAGTTTTGCTTATTATTTGTTACTTGTTTTAAGTTTACTTCATTACCATTATACTCACTTATCTGTTTAGTAGACTAGAAAACCAAATCCACTTTTGTGTCACCAAGAACAAATCATTCTACTCTTAACTGAGATCAATTCGAGAGGATACCGAGAAATATTTTGAACCCACATAAAACGCTAATATCAAATGGCGCCGCTGCCGGCTCCTCTCGTTAAGATCAAAAGTTTTTTGTAGAACTTGGATTTTGGGATCCGTTCCCCGTGAACGTTACTTTTTCATAAAATTTTCAAAAATCCTAAAAAGTAAAAAACAATAAAAACAAAAAAAAAAAAAAAAAACAAAAAAAAAAAAAAAAAAATATTTTTGCCTTGTTTTTCTTTGTTCGTTCTTTTGCAGGTGTATGCGCACTCGATCCACGTCTTATCAAGAGCCCGAGACTCTCGATAACTTAGACATGGCTGGTGTACAAAACAACAATAACATACCACCTCCGAACAACAATAATAACAACAACAACCCGCCTTTCAACAACATGAATAACAACAACAATGAGCCCCTTCCGGATAATCGCCCAATGATCGAATTGCTGCAAGCTCATGTTGATGGCAACACGGATCCAATTGTCATTCCTCCAATTGCCGCCAACAATTTCGAGCTCAAGTCAGGCTTTATCCAGATGGTCTCCGCTCAGCCATTCTTGGGACGCACCATTGATGACCCACATGACCATATCAAGAGATTTCTACAACTCACCAACACGGTCAAATTCAATGGAGTTCCACAGGAGGTCATAAGGTTACAACTTTTTCCCTTTTCTTTAGAGGGACAAGCCCGGCATTGGCTTGCTAAGGAACCGCCACAGAGTATTCTCTCGTGGACGGATTTGGAAACAAAGTTCATCAATTACTTTTTTCCACCCTCTCGTACTACCGCATTGCGGAATGAGATTATAAACTTTGAACAAAAGTACGATGAGTCGTTCAGTGAATCTTGGGATCGTTTTAAAGATCTTTTAAGAAAATGCCCACAACATGGTTTTACCAAAGTTCATCAAATCAATACTTTTTACAATGGTTTAAGCATGAATGACCAAGATTCACTGAATAGTGCCTCAGGGGGTAATTTATTGGCTAAGACTTCCAATGCTGCTTGGGATATCATTGAGAACAAGTCTCGTGTGCAAACCAAGAGCGTTAGGACCAATGTTGCTAGTGCTAGCACTAATGACAGCGACAAGCGATTAGACAAACTCACTACGCTTCTTGAAACGCTTGTCACCCACACCGTCAGCAACAACAACAGCAACAACGCTAAGAACGCACAAGTCAACGCTGTCAGCCAACCTTGTGAGATATGCGGTGGTCCCCACTCCTACACAACTTGTACCGCCACCCAAGATTACCCTGCTGAGACTGTGAATGCGGCATATGGAACCTACCAACAACCCGCTTATCAAGCAAAACCCCAAGGTGACCGTAACTTGCTTAGCTACCGCAACAACAACTATCTTTCACCACCTGGTTTCCCTCCTACCAACCAAAACCAACAACAAAACCTTAATCGCCCTCCTCAACAACAACAACAACCTCGACAACCATACATCCCACCTCACAAGCAGCAACAACCACCTCAAAGAAACAATCAAGTCTACCAACAACCTGCTTACCAACCACCTACATACAATGCTCCTCCCAACCAACCCACCGCTCTTCACCAAGAAGTGGAAACTTATATGAGGACTAACGATGCGATAGTGGGAAATCTTCAGAGAGAGGTGCTCAACCTGAAAGCCGACTTGGTCAAGCAAGGAAATGATTTGAGAGCGGACATGAGAAACACGTTGGACAGCCAGACTAATGACTTGAGGAACATGATGGCTAGTTTTTTCCAAAGTAGTCAACCCTCTTCTTCGGGTACTCTTCCGAGTAACACCGTTGCGAACCCAAGAGGGGAGATGAAAGCAATCACCACTCGAAGTGGTAAAGGTACAAAGGAACCCGAGCTTCCTATATCCCCACCGGTGGTTGTGACTAAGGAGAACGAGTCGCCTGCTCCTATTCCTCCTCCTTCTCCTTCCCCAATTTCTCCACCTATTCTTTCTACCCCTCCTCCACCCGTGGTTGTGAGTGATCCTATTCCCTTAAAGCCTTCCTCTTCTTCCAATATACCTTATCCTTCAAGGTTGAGGAAAGAGAAGCAAAAGAGCAAGGATGATATTCAGGTTTCTAACTTTCTGAAAATGTTTAAACAACTGAATTTCAATATCTCCTTCGCTGAGGCTCTCGCTCACATGCCCAAGTATGCTAAAATGTTTAAAGATCTTTTGAGCGACAAGGAAAAGCTCCTCGACATTGCCAACACCCAACTTAATGAGAACTGCTCTGCAGTGCTCTTAAGGAAATTGCCAACCAAGCTTGGTGATCCGGGTCGTTTTCTTATCCCTTGCAATTTCCCGGGAGTAGAGAATTGCATGGCCCTAGCCGATCTAGGTGCCAGTATAAATCTCATGCCTCTAAGTGTTTGGAAGCAATTATCTCTCCCAGAGCTAGTCCCCACTAAAATGACTTTGGAATTGGCCAACCGTACGGTTGCTTATCCAGTGGGGATAGCCGAAGATGTTATCGTAGGAGTCGACAAATTCACCTTCCCTGCTGATTTTGTTGTCGTCGACTACGAGATGGACCCCCGTGTGCCACTTATTTTTGGTCGTCCATTCTTGAGGACCGGTCGCACTCTCATTGATGTTGAAGCCGGTGAGCTTATCATGAGAGTGGGTGACGACAAAGTAGTCTTCAACATGGGAAAGTTGTCCAAACAGCCTTATTCGTATGAGAGCGTTAATTGTATTGACGTTCTTGATGAGGCTTGTGAAGAACACTTTAATGATGCTTGCAAAAGTATTCCTACCTCTCTTCCCACTATTGAGACCGTGTCCTCCATTGATTCATCGTTGTCTCTATTTGGAGATAGTGATTTATTCTGGAACAATCTTGAAGCTACCATGGGAGATGCGAATTTAGCTACTAATGATTCTCCCACCGAGGGGGATGAAGACATGAGTTTCTTTGACAATCTTCTTACCGAAGACAATCCTTCGCCTCCATCTTCCACGGTTATTGCTATCGATGCCACGACTTTGAAAACGCCTCCCGTCGAAAATCTTCCGGATTTGGAACTTAAGGAGTTGCCGCCACATCTCGAGTATGTGTTCCTTGACGACAACAAGAAGTCGCCCGTCATTATTACGAAGGATTTGAAAGATGAAGAGAAGACTCGCCTCGTCGCTGTGTTGAAAGATCATAAGAAGGCTATTGCTTGGAAGATTTCGGATATTCGTGGAATTGATCCTCACTTCTGCACACACAAAATTCTCATGGAGGACGACTTCAAGCCCACTATTCAAAGCCAACGAAGGGTGAATCCAAAAATACATGAAGTCATCAAAACAGAGGTTATCAAACTTCTTGATGCGGGTATGATTTACCCTATTTCGGATTCACCGTGGGTTAGTCCAATCCATTGTGTGCCCAAGAAGGGCGGAATAACCGTTGTTCCCAATGAACACAACGAGTTGATTCCCACTCGTCTCGTTACTGGGTGGAGAGTTTGTATAGACTACCGCAAACTCAATGATGCCACGAGAAAGGATCATTTCCCTCTACCTTTCATGGACCAAATGCTTGAACGATTAGCCGGTAATGAATATTACTGCTTTTTGGATGGTTTCTCGGGTTATTTTCAAATACCCATCGATCCCCAAGATCAAGAGAAGACTACATTCACTTGTCCCTATGGCACTTTCGCTTACAAAAGAATGCCTTTTGGCTTATGTAATGCGCCAGGGACTTTCCAAAGGTGTATGTTAGCTATCTTCCATGACATGGTTGAACAAACCATGGAAGTCTTCATGGATGATTTCTCGGTCTTCGGGGATTCCTTCTCTTCTTGCCTTGCCAATTTAGAACGTATGCTAAAGCGGTGCGAAGACACTCGCCTAGTTCTAAATTGGGAAAAATGCCATTTCATGGTAAAAGAAGGCGTCGTGCTTGGACATAAGATTTCGAAAGCCGGTCTTGAAGTAGACCGTGCTAAAGTTGACGTTATAGCAAAGTTGCCTCCACCTTCCACTGTGAAGGGTGTGAGAAGTTTCTTGGGTCATGCGGGCTTCTACCGTCGATTTATCAAAGACTTTTCTCAAATCGCTCGCCCGATGACCCACCTCTTGGAAAAAGATACTCCTTTTATCTTTTCCAAAGAGTGCCTTGAAGCCTTTAACTCACTTAAGGATAAGCTAACTAAGGCACCCGTCTTGGTTACCCCTAATTGGGAGCTGCCCTTTGAGTTGATGTGCGATGCTAGCGATTTTGCTATTGGAGCGGTTCTTGGACAAAGAGTGAACAAACACTTCCAACCGATCCATTACGCTAGCAAGACAATGACTGGGGCACAATTGCATTATACGACAACCGAAAAGGAGCTTTTAGCTGTTGTCTATGCTTTTGAAAAATTCCGCCCTATCTTATCCTTTCCACCACCATTGTGTACACCGATCATTCCGCGTTGAAGTACTTGTTGACAAAGCAAGATTCCAAACCAAGACTTCTTCGCTGGGTTTTGCTGCTCCAGGAATTTAAAATCGACATCCGCGATAAAAAAGGAGCAGAAAACCTAGCCGCGGACCATCTTAGCAGACTTGAGGATCCTTACCAGGGGGATCATCCGACTAACGAAATCAATGATTCTTTTCCCTTGGAGACCTTAATGTCTATAAACTCGAAGCCGAATGAAACCCCGTGGTTTGCGGACTTTGCAAACTATTTGGCGGGTGGAATTCTCAAGGAAGGGTTGACGTCCCAGCAAAAGAAGAAGTTCTTTACCGACATCAAGACTTACTTTTGGGACGACCCTTACCTATTCAAACAATGCGCCGACTTGATTATCCGCCGATGTGTTGATGGACCGGCAGCGTCGGACATCCTTGATGCTTGCCACAAAGGACCCACCGGTGGTCACTTTGGTCCCAACTACACCGCTAAGAAAGTGTTTGATTCGGGATTTTATTGGCCCTCCATATATCGTGATGCTCACAATATGGTTAAGCGATGTGATGTTTGCCAAAAGCAAGGCAAAATCACACATAAAGACGAGATGCCTCAGAATTTCATTCAAGAGTGTGAAATTTTTGATGTTTGGGGTATCGACTTTATGGGGCCATTCCCTTCATCTAAAGGAAACAAATACATCCTTGTAGCCGTTGACTACGTTTCAAAGTGGGTTGAAGCCAAAGCTTTACCTACTAATGATGCAAGGGTGGTTTGTAACTTTTTGAAAGCTCTATTCGCTCGCTTCGGTGTGCCTCGCGCCATTATTAGTGATCGTGGGACTCATTTCTGCAATGACCAATTTGCTCGAGTCATGGCTAAGTACGGTGTAAACCATCGTCTTTCCACAGCCTATCACCCACAAACAAATGGCCAGGCCGAAATATCCAACCGAGGGCTGAAGCGAATTCTTGAAAGAACCGTGGGAGAGCATCGTGCCGCATGGGCTGATAAACTTGATGATGCTTTGTGGGCTTTCCGTACTGCTTACAAGACCCCGATCGGCTGTACGCCTTATCGTCTTGTGTACGGGAAAGCGTGCCACCTCCCCATTGAGTTGGAGCACAAGGCTTATTGGGCCTTGAAGTGGGCTAATTTTGATATAAACAAAGCCGGTGACCTACGCAAGATCCAACTCAATGAGCTGAATGAACTCCGGAATGAGGCTTATGAAAATTCTTTGCTCTATAAGGAAAGAACTAAGCTCATTCACGACTCCAAGATTAAAAACCGAGAGTTTCATGTTCGAGACAAAGTCTTACTTTTTAACTCTCGGTTGAAAATCTTTTCGGGCAAGCTCAAATCTCGTTGGTCCGGCCCATTCACCATCGCCCAAATTTTTCCATATGGTACTCTCGAGCTCGCTCAACCTAATGGACCAAATTTTAAGGTGAATGGCCAACGAGTGAAGTTGTACTTTGGTGAGGACACCTCTCACGAGGTGATTCCATCCCTCACTACGTTCCCCATAAACTAAATTTGGGTCGAGTCAGGCTCGTGACTCGATTATCAAAAACAAGCGCTCCTCGGGAGGCAGCCCGAGTATCTATCCCTTTAACCCCCTAAGTGTAGGGGAGGACCAATTTTGGTCATTTGTGTTTGTGTGGTGATGTGCTTACAGGGATAACTGCAATCTTGGAAATATTTGAAGAACCGTGCTCCCGTGTTATCCGAAATCCGGTTCTATCTCTCAACTATCGTGATTCAATTTTCTTCATTCTCACATTTGAAATTGATCACTTTAGTCGTATCTTCCTTAACTTGAGTTAACCAACGTGCACAATGTCATAAGTGTAGGGGAGACTTTTCCCACATGCTTAAACATTGAGGACAATGTTTATCTTAAGTGTAGGGGAGACTTCTATCGAAGTTTTAAGTGGACTTTTCCATGAAAATGCCTTCAATTAACCGGAAAATCATCTTTTTCAACATTTTTCAAATTTTTTTATTAACTTTGGCCATTTAGTCGTAATTTTTAAATTTTTATCGTTACTTTCATATGTATATATCCCGCAATAAAGTCAAATTTTAATATAGTGTTGTAGCTAGTTTAGATATCTTTGACATATTAGGCCCGTTGCGTCTATTTTGACTCAACCCGAATAGACTTATCCAAGTTTATTCTAGCTAGTATCCTTAACCATGTAGACCTTAATTGGTCTATTAGGCTAAGTGTCCACGAGTCTCATTATTTGAGATTTTAAATTGTGAAGGACGAGAAATGATAGAGTCAATTATAAGTCGGTATTCTTGCGCAAGCTCACTTGGTGTAATTATTCGCCTATTCTCCCATCACTTGCTAATAATTTATCTGCAATAAGTAAGGTCTTACGATTTGAAAAGTTACTTAGCTTCTAGCCCAAGATCGTTTAAAAGTTGCTCGGTAATGATAAGAGTTCATAGCCAAGGCATAACTTATGAAGCGGGGCGCGAAGATTGGCGAGTCCGAAAAGGCCCTAACAAGGCATGAGGATTCAATTTTATTGCTGAAGATCCAAAGTGATGTGAAAAGCATTATTCCTAAAGTCAATATGAAGGATCAAGACTCACGACGAAAAGCAATCAACTCCCATAAAGATCATGGAGAAGTCTATCCGAAAAGACCCTAACAAGGTATGAGGATAAATAGATCCAAGTCCGAAAAGGAGGCGGATCGTTGTATCTCAAAATCCCAATTAGAGATGGAAGAAATAATCATGAAGTCGTGGTCAACAAAGTTGGAGTACCCCTCAAAAGTCTCCAAGTGAAGAAATTCCATTATGATGAGAAGACCATTATCTCAAGAACGTCTCTCGAAGATATGAAGTATGAAGTACATGCCAAATATCGGCCCGAGAAAGGTCTCAAATCGTGAACCAAGTTATGCTAAGATATGAACTTTTTGATATCCCGAGAAGCAGTTTTAAGAGATTTTGTCCTTTAGCTAACTATTGATCAAATCGTCCTACTTTGCTTTCAGCCTTAATAAACTATCGAAATAAGTCCAAAAATGTATCTTCATGATCATTCTAAGACAAAAATAAAATATAAGAGATACAACTAGGAATAAGGGAGTTTAAGCATTTAATTAAGCCATGTGTGTAAGTGTTTGATTTACTAACTTATAATAACAATGATCTCGTTTTTAAGCTTAGTTTGGGGAACGTGAAACTTGAGGATGATAAATCTTCGCAACATCAAAGCCCTAATGTAAGTCTTTGATTTCTTTACAAGTTATTTCCATCCTTTTGTTTATTTTAAAGTTTTAAGTTCTCTTAGTATTTTAATTGTTGTTTAGTAGAATTTAAATAAGGCCAAGGTTGATTAATTATGAGAAAAATGTAAAATTGCTTTATCACTAAGCATTGCATGAGGGCATGGCAATGGTTAAGTGTAGGGGATTTGATAGGTGTGTAAACACCCATCCTTTTACCACTTAATTCTGGCTAAAACAAGACCAAAACACGTAATTAATATCATTTGTTTGGAATTATGCGTGGTTTTTGTGTTTATTGTGATTTCAGAGCTAACCGGATGAATATTAAAGAAAACATGGGATTGCACGGGTTTTATCAAGGAAAAAGACTCAAGATAAAAGTCTATTGTCCAAGAGATGCAAAAGATTTGAAGTCACTAGGCCTATTCGAAGATTTATCGAAGAAAAGGACTAAAGACGGAAGATTTTCATAAGTCGAAGCAACTCAAGTCTATTTAACAAAGAAATTAAAAGACGAGTTGGATTTAATCGACAACAAATCCCGAATCAGAATCGAAAACGTCGACTTTCCTGAAAAGACGAGAAGACAAGAAGAAAGGGAGAAAGCCCACTCACCAACCAACCACCAGGAGTATAAATAGAAACTCCCTTCACACATTAGGGAGTTAGTTTTTCATTTTCCCTTTTCCAGTACTTTGTAGTTCGTCCCATCACCAACTCCATTAGGGAGTTTGGTGATTTTCATCTTTTTCTTTTCATCTTGTAAGTTTGATTCATTACTCTTGTTACTCTTCCATTAATCAATCTATTCCATCTTCCTATTCATCTTGTTCTTCATCAATTTTTTGCAAGTTCTTAAGCTTTTATTTGATTCAAGTTTGATCTTAAAAAGTTATTGAATTAGTGTTTTTATTAGTGGGATTTGTTTCTTATGGTATGTTAATGATTATTGTTTAATTTGGTAAAACCTTTTTGAGTATTTAGTTTGATTTGGAGTTAAAACCGTGTCCCCTGTTTTACTTGCTGCTGTTACTGTTCTTCGTCTGCCCAGAATTTTCCGCATAGCCCATTTTGTGTTATCCTTATTCGGAATCTTTCAATATTCCGAATAGGGGTGTGTTCATTTCTGTTACTCGGAATATTTCAATATTCCGCATAGCCGTTTCTTCATTTCCTTATTCGGAACTTTTTCCGAATAGACTGGTTTTTCCGAATAGCCTTGTTTTTATATTATTCCGCATAGCATCATTTCTGTTTCCCTATTCGGAATATTTTCCGAATAGCCTGATATTCCGAATAGTTCATATTTTCCGAATAGGACTTTTCCTGTTTCCTTATTCGGAACTTTTTAATTATTCCGCATAGCCAATTTTTGTTTCCCTATTCAGAATATTTTTCCGAATAGCCGTTATTTTCCGCATAGCCCTGATTTTTCCGAATGAAGCAAATGTTCAGCATAAGCAATCTTTCCGCATGGTGTAAACTTTCCGAATAGAGCAATATTTTCCGAATGGTCAAACATTCCGCATAGGGTATTTTCTCATTAGAATATTTTTCCAGTTTTGCTTATTATTTGTTACTTGTTTTAAGTTTACTTCATTACCATTATACTCACTTATCTGTTTAGTAGACTAGAAAACCAAATCCACTTTTGTGTCACCAAGAACAAATCATTCTACTCTTAACTGAGATCAATTCGAGAGGATACCGAGAAATATTTTGAACCCACATAAAACGCTAATATCACTTGACTTTAATATGAAAAGCGGGTTACTATCAGAAATAATAGCAAGCCATTTTGAGCATGTTTTAAAAACATTTGAACTTCTGCTCGAACTTTATTTACAACCCTGTGTCATTATTGAATGAAATTTCTAGTATCGTAAATATTATCGATTCCAGAAGACATGCTCTTTTTATCAAAACGTTTTTGAACACACAAATTGGAAAGATTTAGAAAAACCTTTTGAGAAATTCTCGTAAAATTGTGTTCATTGTTTTGAAAACCAATTACTTGAGCTTAAGATGTTGAATATCTCACAAAACGAGCTCAAGTCCGAGAAGTTGTAAACTTCCCGTTGTGAGGATAGGTTTATCATCGGCGATAAACCTTCCTTTTAACTGAAGAACGAGTCCTAAGTTGACTGTTAGAAGTATTTAAAGTGATGGTCATATAATATACCGTTGCGAAGCTCGTGGAAAATGCTATTCAACAGTGTCGAGAGTTCTATGTCATTATTATTCATGAAACGGGAATTAGTCCCGAACACACAAATGAGGAAGGCCTCCTATTCATGTAAGCCTTAGTATAAAAGGCATAACCATCCTCATTTGTGTGTGTGTCTTCCATTTCATTTGTTTTGTAGAGAGAGAAACGTTTGTGTTTCTCTCACTAGGAATTCACATCTTTTGTTTTTCTCTTTTCCTTCATCTAATCTAATCTTTCTTTTTTGGTTTAATCTTCATCTACATTTCTATATCATTATAAGTCGTGTGATTCAATCCTACAAGTGGTATCATTCGCCAAGGGATTCGTGGATAGCTCTTTGGTGTTGTCCTTGTTTCTTGTTAATTCCTTGTTTCTTGCTAACCGGGGGTGTTTCGTGTTTTTGATTCATGGCTATGTTTGTGTTTGTGCTTGATTCGTTCTTGGTTTGATTGTCTCACGATTTGTGTTGTGTTGGTGTGTCGAATGTATTTTGATTGGGTACATTTTTCATTTCTCTTTGAAAAACTGTGTTACACGATCTAAATCATCACCACTTTATCCATTTTTTAATCAGCCGTTCTTGGGTTCATCAAAATTTTATTTTATTTTATTTCTGTCTTTTTTCTCTTCACGTTTTTTTTTCCATCAAATTTTACATGGTCTATTTTTTATTGGAAAAAAAAATATAACAGATCCACTGTTTTCGGGTATCAAAACCTTTTACGATGGAAGTATTACGATGGCAGATTCCGATGGCAGATTCCGATGGCTTCTTTTCCGGATATATTCCGATGGGGTATTTTTTACACATTCCGATGGATAGGGCTGGATCTGTTGCGATGGGACTCATTCAGATGGGTCTCATTGCGATGGTGGCTTGATCCATCGCAATGGCATTCATGTCGACATGCTGCCAAAATTTTTCCCACATTGCGATGGATTTGGTTTATTACGATGGCGACCACAAGGATTGCGATGGACTCATTTTATTGAGATGATTTTTAAAGAAAGACATTGCGATGAACATACTGTTTTAAGACTGCGATGGGTTTAAAATAAGTTAGACTGCGATGACATTTTTTTTAGAAAAAAAATTGTTACCAGTTTTACAAATCATTTGAAGACCATGTGTTTTAAAAACATAACCCGAGACCAGAACCAAACCTGACAATCACCATCCTTTTAACTCCTCAACTCCAATCAACATCTATATCCTTACCCATCGTCACCCTAAACCCAACTAGACTCGATGTTTAAACTGAAAATTACAAGATCTCAGATTCTTTTATGTATTGACATGCATGTCAAGATCTTTTTAGATCTACCACAAAACCAAAAAATCATCATCGATCCTTTGTATAGATGCAATCCATCTAATTGCTTTTCGAAATTAAAAAGAAACTTTCAACTATTCAGTTTTAGTTTTCTCTTTGTTTCGATTTATTCAACACACAACGAATTATACTACACCTACCTGTGACCCATGAAATGATCTTGGATGTTAAAACATTCATGTTCTTCGTGTGGATGTACTGTCGATTCATATGTTGTGGGTTTGATTTGTGATCGAAAGATTATGACTGGAGTGAAGGTAGAATCAGATGGTAATATTTTCTTGGTTGAGTTGATGAATCTTCGAGATGAAGAGTGTAAGGTTAGGAAAGGAGGCGGATTTTTTTGTGGCTGAGTTTTTCTAGAAAGAAAAAGATAAGGGCGGATGTATCTATGAGAAGTATGGTTAGTGTAACTATGAGTAAAATTAGGGATTCCACATACTTTATATCCTTAACCGGGTTTGATAAAGTGGGCCGAATATTGAGTTACATGAATGAGCCATGGTTACATCTAAATGAAAAACAATATAGCGAATGGAGTTGGATTCGATTATTTAGCTTATTGGCCCAAGTGCATACGGGTCAGAACCGGGTATGATGGATGTGCGGATTATGGAGATATGGTGATTATGGGTTCATTCTGATTAAAGAAAACTCTCGTTTTGAACCTATATTTTTCCGAAATTTTTTCGACGACCTCACCGCGGTATGATGGATGTGCGGATTATCCGCGCATCAGTTGGGTATATGATTGATTTGGATTCCAAGTAACGTTAACTAGATGACATTGACAGCTTCTCATCTCTTTTAGCCAATGTCTAGTTAATGGCACTTCAACAACACAAACACACACGACAAACTCACGACAAAAACAAACAAACACCAAAACGATCCTTTAAGATTCACTGATATTGTCAAAAACGGCTAGTATTCGGGCAAAGTAATGTCAAGTGATTACGAAGTGGATTTGGTATTTATTATTTGAAGGTGAAGTGGAATATCATGAAGGCGTCTACTCAATTCATCATCGAGCCTTTTTTACCCCCTCTATCGATTGATGATTCGCTTCAGCATCTATGATTGAGACTTGATTTATCTAGTTTCCACTATCAAGGGGTGGATGGTCGACGACATGGACAACTATCACTTAAGGAGTTACGTTGTAGTGCTCAGTGTCACACTCACCTGTAGTTGTGGATACTTCAAGAGGTGTTTTACATCTTATACTTCTCTCTTCTTTTATGTATAAGGTACTAAGAGACGTTTCTCTGCACCGTTCGTCAATCAACAACAGTGCTAAGCGTAAGTAACAAATTTGGGAGATTGTACTTCAGTTTCAAGTTTGGAATATCAGGTTTACTTCACCAGTGGTCACTACAGATAGCCGAAAGAATACGAGGTTGGTAAGTTTAGCCAGAGAGTACAAGAGTAGAGATGTGATCAACAACCAATTCTCACGAGCAACTTGAGCTACAGAATGTCAACAAAGATTACTGCTTCAGACACGGACTTCTCGCGATTCTGATTGTACTCGTCAGATGATGCTATCGAGTGTTCTTAACCACCATACTTTTGACAAGAATGCTACCGAGTGTTCTTAACCACCATACTTTTGACAAGAATGCTACTGAGTGTTCTTAACCACCATTCTTTTGACAAGAACGCTACCGAGTGTTCGTCACCATCATACATTCTATAAGAACATCTCGCGATTTTGACCGTACACATCAGATGATGCTTCCGAGAGTTCGTCACCATCATGGGGGGAAGAACGTGTACTTTGGAGACTCAGTTCCCACTCTGGAGTACTTAGTTCAACTTCCAGGGGGAAGCATTCTACAAGCGTGAGAAGATTTGTTGTTGATTTCTTACATGTTCCCCCAAACACATAATCATGTAGACCAAAAATGTCAAGGTAGCAGTTACTTGGTGGGGTTTACTTCTTCTTCTACAAAATTCCGCTGTGCACTTTAAATGTCAAAGATAGAAGATTGCTCAAGCTACAGGTTCTGCTCAAGACAGGGATTTTGGTTTGGGGGGAAGCTGATTCAGAAGCTTCGTCAAAAAGAAGTCTATGAAGAAAGCTTTTCAAGACATGTGGTATGAATTGGGGGGAAGTTAATCCAGTTCATACATGATACAATGGTTCCTCAACAAGCAAAGACAAATAGGATTAAAACTGGGGTATAAGTTTTTCTAGAAGACTTGAAGACAACGGTGTCACCCTCAGCATTGGAAGCAAACTTAATACTGTCATATTTTTGTTGTATTTGCACTTGTTAGGAACATTGTAAGTAATTCCGTATGTCACCACATTGGGGGAAGATTGTTAGCCTTAAAATGTGTGCGACTAACGGAATTACATTAGTTTCATAGCCGGGACTTGCCAGGACTAATATTATCATATATAAAGTCCAAGTCCCGTGCTATATAAACCCCTCCATACTTCCATGGAGGGGTGAGGCTTTTCATTTCTTGTCTTACCTTTCTCTCTCTAGAATAAAACACACTTTTATTCTCTCTTGTTTCTCTCACTAAAATGGCTAAACACTTGTTTAATCCTCCCGACCTCCGGATCTTTTACCCGTGTTCATAGTGAATCCATGTTTAACATTGACATTTACTTAGAAGTCGTTTTCATGAGCATGAAAAAACTTTTGAATGTTTTAACGTAAAGCTCATGACCGAGAAATATGAATTTCTCGTTATCTCTTATTTAAAAGATACACTTTCCTTTCTGAGCTTAAAACTTGGAATGTTTTAATACAAGCTCATGACCGAGAATATTGAATTTCCCATTACGAGGATAACTTATCATTAAAGATAAGCTTTCCTAAAATGAAGTCCGAGTTACAGTCTGATATTTAACTGTAAGTCATAGTGCATGAGCTTAAAAACTTCGAATGTTTTTAATATAAGCTCATGCCCTAGAAAAATTAATTTCTCGTTGTAAGGATAAGTTTATCATCGGCGATAAACTTTCCTTATAATTGAAGAACGAGTTCTAAGCTGACATTTACTTAGAAGTCGTGTTCATGAGCTTGAAAACTTTTGAATGTTTTAACGGAAAGCTCATGACCGAGAAAGATGAATTTCTCATTATGAGGAAAAGTTCTCTTATTTAAAAGATACACTTTCCTTTCATTGAAGTCCGGGTCATTGTCTGACATTTAACAATGAACCATATACACGAGCTTAAAACCATTGAATAATTTTAATGTAAGCTCGTGTCCGAGAAAAATTGAATTTCTCGTTTGTGATGATAAGTTTATCATCGACGATAGACTTTCCTTTATTTGAAGAACGGGTCATCGTCTGAAATTTAACGATGAGCCATGTACACGAGCTTAAAACCGTTGAATAGTTTTAATGTAAGCTCGTGTCCGAGAAAATTTAATTTCTCATTTTTTGAGGATAAGTTTATCATCGGCGATAAACTTTCCTTTATGTGAAGATCGGGTCATCGTCTGACATTTAACGATGAGCGTTTATACACGAGCTTAAAACTTTTGAATAGTTTTAATAATAGCTCGTGTCCGAGAAAAATTAATTTCTCGTTTTTGAGGATAAGATTATCATCGGCGTAAAACTTTCCTTTGTGTGAAGATCGGGTCATCGTCTGACATTTAACGATGAGCCTTTATACACGAGCTTAAAACTTTTGAATCGTTTTAATAATAGCTCGTGTCCGAGAAAAATTAATTTCTCGTTTTTGAGGATAAGTTTATCATCGGCGATAAACTTTCCTTTATGTGAAGATCGGGTGATCGTCTGACATTTAACGATGAGCCTTTATACACGAGCTTAAAACTTTTGAATAGTTTTAATAATAGCTCGTGTCCGAGAAAAAATAATTTCTCGTTTTTGAGGATAAGTTTATCAGCGGCGATAAACTTTCCTTTATGTGAAAAGCGGGTCACAGACTGTGATTTGCCTATGAGGCATGTACATTGGTATGCTTAACCGTGAATCCCCTTAGACACTTGTTTCTCTGATATCTGCTTCTTCAGTAGCCAAACTCTGAGAGTGTCCTTAGTTGAACGGTATACAATGATTGGACCACTTCGTTCTTTTGGAACATCAACTTTGGTACCTGCATTCTCATTAGGAATTTGCATGCTTTGAAATGGGTTAGCGATATCTATTTTGGAAGCAAGTGGGGGTTCACAGTTGTCTTTTCTTGTGCCAGAGGCGACCTGAGTAGATGATTCACTTGTCTTAGCTGGCACACGTTTTTGTTTATAGAAAACCTTAAGTTCAGGGTTAAGTGATGTATCATCCTTTTCAATTTCCTCCCTAGCAGTCTTAGTAGAATCGGAGACTATCCTAGTTAAAGGGCACTCGTTTCCTACAAGAGTGAAAGTTCTACCAGTGGGGCGCCAAAAAATGGGTTTGATTTTAGCTATCCACTGGGATTTAAGTCTAGCACGGGAGTTCACCTCATTAAGTAATTTCTTGACACAAGAGTCATGATTTGCCGTAAAGACACATTTTCTACATGTTTTACATGTAGCATATTTAATGTCCGAGTAATTCCTAGATGATTGATCGATGCTCCTAGGAGATGACATTCTACGGTTAGCAGTGTTGGGTAATCTAGAAGGCATCTGACTAGGTTTGACTTTGCTATCTCTTACATGTGTCTTTTGCTTAGCTTCCTTTAGACCAGATTTATGGCAAACGTCATTTGAACTAGTTCTAGACGTGGTCTTGGTATTTTTAGATAAACTAGAGGCAATCATGTGATTAGGTCTTGCTAAAGCTGTTTTGGTCACACTGGGCCTAGTTGCTGGAGTGAATGGTCTAGAAAGATGAACCAAATCAACTTGGGAGGCAAACCGCGGTCTCGAGGATTGTGGTCGCTCGGATCTAAATGCAGTAGGTTTTCTGACGGTCGGTTGTCTAATGAACTGATTTGTAGGCGGTTTCCCCAATATTGATGGTTTTTCAAGCTTAGTGTCCACACTAGTTCCTCTATTTTTCCTCAATTCGTTTTTTAATGCAGCTATAGCAAAGACCTTTTCCTGTACTTGAGCCTTTAAAGTCTCATTCTCTTTGTGCAATTCATCTTGGGATGCCAATTTAGATTCTAGAAACTTAATTTGTTTCAAAAGATTATCCTTTTTAGCTTTAGAATCTAGAACTTTTTGATCCAATTTTCGTTCAAGAACAACGTTTGACTTTTCAAGTTTTTCAAAGTATGTTTCAAATTTGTTCGTTTTCTTCGAAAATTCAAGTTTGGCATCCTCAAGATCTTTTGATTGCTGAGCTACGATCGTTTCGAGCTCTTTAATCTTGGAATCCGAATCAGTTAACAAGGCAGTCATAAAGCATTTATCATGATTGTTAGCATTTTGAACACTTACTCCCCCATTATGACGCACATCGGATGAATCAGAAGTGGTATCGCTATCACTCTTTTCCATTTCATGTTTGTCATAATTAGGTTCGAAATGCTCAACATGCGGCATTTCATCAACATATACATCATATACAACATTACATTGTACCATGTTTGTAGGATCTTCGTCATAAACTGGAATGGTGTCATCATAAGAGATATCTTGAACATTCCCTGACGTGTTGCTGATGTCATGCTTAACTGTTGATTCCATGTCCTTGCAATCTTTAGCAGCCTCCAATGCGTCAATCGTATGACCATTCTCCTCTTGCATCTGCATCATAGATTCTTGCACTCCATTATCATACGCGTGCTGAAGTCTGGATCTTTCATAAATCGAAGACGAAACCGATATCATAAATTTCAACTATTTATCACGGAAGTCTTTAACCTCGTTTTGTGTGTATTAAAGAAATGACCGACAGATCCTTAAATTGTCAGACTTGATGATATTGAATTGGAGGAAAGGCGTGAGTTGTGTCACAAGAGCCTTATAAGCAAGTGCCGATGCAGAGTGATTAAAGTCTTCTTTTTGAAGTTGATCAGCAAGTTGGTTCAAGTTGAGGAATAGTGAATCGATGAATATATTACGATCTTGACCAAAGAGTGTCACAAATTCTCTTCCTCCGTGAAGCCATAAAATGGTCATTAGATGAGACTGAAGTAGTCGAAATAAGGTTATACTACTTTCTCTAGCTTTGTCTTGCATTAGATGCAATTCTCCCTCTTGAAACATCGAAGTCAACGAATCCATTGAAGTTCGATGAAAAATGATTGTGGATGTGGTTGTTTTCGGAATATAACAATTCGTGAAGAAACTTAGAAACAGAACTTCACGGAATATGACAAAACCAACGAAAGATCCGTAAATAACTCTAAAAAATCCTCGATTGATGATATAACTCTTTTCTCGGCTTAATAATTTTTGTCGACTCAAACGTTGATAAAACAAACCGGAGTCCAAATCAAAGTCGGCTCACTCCAAAAATACAGCCCGTATACTAATTAATCCAACCTTCGGTTAACATAGTGATCGACCCGTCAACCAATTTAACTAAATTACTTTGACACGACCCGATTTAACTTAGCCAACAACTTACGTGGCCGATTATAAGAACTTAGCCAAAAACGTGAATAACTTGGCCAAAAACGTGGTCGTCTAGTTGAGATAATATCAAAAACAAACGGATGATATTAAATACATGGGAAGTGAATAACGTTGGTTCCTCCGTCTTAACACAATGTATAACCACAACTTGCACGTGGCTTCCCAAATCAAATTTTGGTCTGAAAGTATGAAACGTGGGAAGAGTTAATAACACTTGGCAGTTGGCACCCACTATTAATACTCCCACAAACATTGACCCCTCACTTGATACTCCCAAAACAACCGCCCCCTATATCTTTTGTTGACTTCTCCCTAAAAACAATCTGAAACTCAAATACTACTATTAAATCTCTCAACAAAAATAATCCTCTCAAATCTCACAATACCTCGGTCACTTTTAAATCCTCTATACTTAGTAATTTCCGCCCTGTAAACAAGCTACCAAATCCAATCACGAATCCAAACCCATTCGTCCACCTAAATCATCCATCATATCATCCTAGTCACGAATCGCAGCCGCGAAATTTATTTATTAACATTAATCAATTTGATTCGTTGCAAGAATAGATTTATCTTCAAGATCTTTAAAAGGATCTCGGGTAGGTATTGATATGATTTCGTTTGATTGATTTATCGAAAACAAAACAACTAGTTTATAACAATTATGTTATAAATATTGTTAATATTTTGAATATTAAATAAGGGTAAAACCCTGACATCGATCGATGATGGTATAGTCTTAGGTTGTATAGATCATCTTAGATCTGTGATTCTCTTTCAATGATGAAACCGAGACAAAATCTGAGAACGTTTTTTAGATCAATTTGTTGTTAAGATGCGAGTCTGGTTGAGACTGTTTTCCCTTATGTTTTCATCGAGTGAGGTGAGTTGGTTGGGTTTTGTGTTCGAGGGTGTTGTGAGGGTGGGTCTATTGATTTGGTTAGAGTCGAGTGTTGATGTGTTAATGAGTTCGAGTCCAGTTGGTTTAGACTGTTGGTGATGTTTGAGTCTGTGTGGTTTGGATGTTGGAGTCGAGAGTTGAGTAAGTAGAGGTTCATAAATCGAGTGTGGTTTTTGTTCGAAGGTGTCGAGTTTGGTCGAGAGTCTAGGTGTGGAGTCGAGTGTGAGGGTGGTCGAGGCTTTTTATGTTGGCGAGTCTAGGTTCTTGTAATCTGTTTTTGGGTTGAGTCAAGAATGGGTCTTGTCGATGTTGAGTTCGAGACAGAGTCTTGTTTGATGACCGTTTTGTTTGAATCTTGATGTGTTGAGTCGTAGGCAGATTTGTGGAGTCTTATCCGGAATACATTTTCTGTTATCCGGAATCGGTTTTTCAAACCTTAGTCGGAATCCGAGTCACCAGCCTAGTTCGGAATCCAAGTCACCAACCTAAGTCGGAATCCGAGTCACCAACCTAGTTCGGAATCCAAGTCACCAACCTAGTTCGGAATCCGAGTCACCAACCTAGTTCGGAATCCAAGTCACCAACCTAAGTTGGAATCCAAGTCTCCAACCTAGTTCGGAATCCAAGTCACCAACCTAAGTCGGAATCCGAATCACCAACCTAGTTCGGAATCCAAGTCACCAACCTAAGTCGGAATCCGAGTCACCAACCCAGTTCGGAATCCAAGTCACCAACTTAAGTCGGAATAATCCAACTCGAACCTTATCCAGAATACGCCTAACTTCTTATCCGGAATCAAAAAAGTGTGTTATCCGGAATACATGTTGACTTCTTATCTGGAATGAAACTTCTGAATACCAGATCTAGACAAAAGGTTATCATGATATGACCAAAATATATAAAACTGCACCAAAAGTTGATGACAAAGTGATAGAAAGTTTTGGCCTTGAGAAGACAAAAAACAATATCAATTTTTATCAATTTGATAAAGACAAAAAATTTGATACTGATATGAAAAAATTGATAAAAACTCGTAACACCAAAAATTGATAAAAAACAGATTGAGACAAAAATTGATAAAAGACAAAAACAATAGAATAAGAAAACTGTTTGGACAACAACCGTAGGAAAAAGTAGAATAAAAATAGTAGGATGAACTTTTATCAATTTTAATCTTATGAAAAGTTATACCATATTCGAAAATCAAAAGAAAGAAGAAAAAAAAAGAAAAAGAAAAAAAAATTGACCACCAAATCAATAGATAAAAACACGTCCATCCAAAGATTCAACCATAGCTCTTGATACCAATTGTAGAATCATATATTCTTAGGATTATAGATGTGTTTGATTTATCTAAATATAGAGATGGAGAAGAAAGAACTAGAGAGAGAAACTTAGAGAGAGAAAGGAGAGAAGGAGAGAATTGATGGTTGATTAAGTGAAAAGTGTGAAATGAAATAAATGACCAACCCCTCCTAACATGCTAGGAGGGGGTATATATAGCCCACCCTACATGTGGGCTATATGGGCTATACCGTTTACATAATGGATCACGAGCCTAATACTTGAATATATCATTGGAGTGACTGATCCTTTCTAAATACGTAAAAACGTATTTCCAACAGAAACATTAATTAAGCAAGAAATGTTTGATGATTTGAAATATGTGGAATCTCTTGAACAAGAAGTGAACGACCATCAACCTGAAAGAGACGAATTTTCTATTGCATATGATCTACTCTTGCAAGAATGCCTCTCAAAAGGTATTATGTGTGCTTATGTTACATCTTGTGCTGATATTGATGAATATTCTGATGTTGCATGCAAATATCTTGATCAAATCAAAGAGTGTGAACGTCTTAAAACTGAGCTTTCGAATAAAATTGACCAAAAAGAGTTTTCGTTACTTCAACATAGATATGATTTTCTTCAAAAACATTGTTATTCACTTGAACTTGCTTTGCAAAACAAAGTTGGCATTTTTTCAAATGAAACACCTTTGGGAGTAAAATTATATGAGTCAGGTCGATTACTAAACAAAAAAAGTCTTGATATTGAGGATTTGAAAGCTCAGTTACAAGAAAAAGGCATAGCAATATAAGAGTTAAAGAAACTCGTTGCTAAGATGGGTGGTAAAATTATGGAACCTAGCGTTAAGAAATCTGTTTTTAGACAACCCAATGCTTATAAAGTGAATAGATCCTCTATCTTGGGAAAACCATCCGCTTTCTCAAATTCCTCGTTTGCAAAACCTGTGTTTGCCCCTAAGATGGATGGAAAGGAAAGGTTACCACAGAATCAACCAATAAGGAATACTCTAGCACCAAGAGTTAAGTAAAATAATGTGATTAAACCAGGGATGTATAGAATGACCACTAAACCCACAAACAAAGTTAGTCAATCGCCTCAGACTTCTAGAAACACTAATATTCGTGTGTCTTCTACTACACGAATAGTCTCCACTGCTAGTGTTAGCCGGCCTCAGCTTAAGAGCACTCAAGTGAATGATAAGGTTTGGAAACACAAGAGTAAAGGGAAGATGAAGGAAGTGGAAGAACACCCTAGGAATTTGCATGTTTCTAAGAATAAAACGTCTGTAATCGCATGCAATGACAATTTGAATGATTCGACTGCTTTGAATGCTTTAAATGTTAAGTTTGTTTGTGTGAAATGTGGAAAATGTGCTAATGCTGATCATTCTATGTGTGCTATGAATAATGTGCAAGGCGTAGATACTAGAACTAAGAAGCAAGTTGCGATGCCTATTAGTGCTAGTAAACCCAAACGGAAAGTGAACCATTCTGGTGAAACCCCCACTAAGAAAAGTATTGCATCAGAATCCACCACTAAGAACCCTAGAAGCAGAATTAGGGAATTGTATGAGTCTGCTAGCAAGTCGTGGAAATGGTGGTTTGCTAATCAATGTCCTCCAGGATATAGATGGATGCCTAAAGTTAGGACAGAAAATGTGACAACGAGTGTTAGTATGCCTTTAAATGATGCTAAGAAAACTAATGATTCTGAAATCACAACTAACGTGGTATCTAATTTAGCAAATGCTCCATCGTGTTCTAATTCTTCTGCAGGTGATACAAATACTTCTCTTAATACTGGACTCCGGATGCACGAAGCACATGACGGAGAATCTCAAGCTTCTAATTAACTTCGTGGAGAAGTTCCTGGGTACGGTCCGATTCGGAAATGATCAATTTGCACCGATCCTAGGATATGGAGACTTGGTTCAGGGGAATATCAAGATCAAAAGGGTATACTACGTCGAAGGGCTCAATCACAATCTTTTCTCGGTTGGTCAATTCTGTGATGCAGATTTGGAGGTTGCATTTAGAAAGAAGACATGTTTTGTTCGTGATTATGATGGGAATGATTTACTCACCGGTTCATGGGGTACCGATCTTTACACAATTTCACTTCAAGACACAACTTCCTCAACTCCAATTTGCTTCATGGCTAAAGCTTCAACGACTCAGGCATGGTTATGGCATCAATGTTTATCTCACCTCAATTTTGATACCATCAACTTGCTTTCCAAGCTTGAAATTCATCAAAGATCATCTTTGTTCTTGTGAACTTTGTAAAGCTAAACGAAGTAGCTTCAAGACAAAGACTATACCAAGATATAAAGGACGGTTAGATCTTCTTCATATGGATTTGTGTGGCCCTATGCGTGTTCAAAGTATCAATGGGAAGAAATATATTCTGGAAATTGTCGATGACTACTCAAGGTACACATGGACTCACTTCTTGAGGTCTAAGGATGAAACACCCGAAGTTCTCATCAACTTACTTAAGAAGATACAACGTGGTCTTCAAGCTCAAGTAAAAGTGGTTCGTACTGACAGAGGAAAAGAACTTTTGAATTCAACTTTGAAGAAATATTTTGAAGAGAAGGGATTGAACATGAAACATCTATTGCTCGAACACCCGAACAAAACGGCGTTGTTGAAAGACGAAACTGTACTTTAGTTGAGGCTGCTCGAACATTATTATCCGCTTCAAAACATCCACTATTCCTTTGGGCCGAAGCTGTGTCAACCGCATGTTACACACAAAACCGATCCTTAATTATCCCAAGACACGAAGACACCATATCACATAATTCATGATCGAAAACCTTCACTCAAACACCTTCACGTTTTTGGATGTACGTGCTACATTATTCGAGATGGTGAAAATCTGGACAAGATGAAAGAGAAAGGTGATGCATGCATTCTAGTGGGATATGCAACTCAGTCTAAGGGATATAGAGTGTACAACAAGAGAACAAAATTGATAGTCGAGCTATTCATATCAGATTTGATGAATTACAAGAAATGGCACTTGAACAAAACAGTTTAAGTCCCGATCCACAACGAAAAAAAACTTTTGTGCACAACCGCACGGAACTCGGAACTCAAGCCTACAACAATGAGCCGTCAAGTTCAAAGCTAGTTCCTGAACATGTTCCAAGAGCAAATATGACAGCGGACACGAAACTTGAAGAGTTGGAAATGTAATATGGACCAATGTTTGATGAATATTTCACGGGGGAGAAAAATGTTGTATCAAAGTCTTCCGTTATCACTCATGATAAGAATGATGATACCGATCATCGTCAACAAAAGGATACAACTTTATCTATTTGAACACAGGTTGCTGCAGATTTATCTCCACAGAATATCACATCAACAACCACTCCTACAACATCAACAACTACTGTCAATGCTCCAGAGAACACAAATCAAGCAGACAATGCATTAAATGACGAAGACGAATTTATCAACCCATTCGGTACACCGGTACACGAATCTGGAAAGTCTTCTACTCGCCATGTTGATCCGTCAAATATGCATACGTTCTACCAACGAAATCCTTCAACACATCATTGGACCCTAGATCATCCTTTGGTTCAAGTAACTGGAAACCCTTCACAGCCCGTTCGTACAAGACGACAGCTTGAAACCGATGGCGATGTTTGTATGTTCGCACTCGCCGTGAGTACAGCTGAACTGAAAAACATCAAAGAAGCCATGGGTGATCATGCTTGGATTGAATCGATGCAAGATGAACTTCTCCAATTTGAAAGACTTAAAGTCTGGGAACTTGTTGACAGACCATACGATGTAACTCAATTCAATCTTCGATGGGTCTGGAAAAACAAGATGGATGAAGAAAACACGATCATCAAGAACAAAGATAGGCTCGTGACTAAAGGGTATGGCCAGAAAGAGGGTATTGATTTTGAAGAATCATTTGCACCAGTAGCTCGTATGGAAGCGGTCAGGATTTTCCTTGCTTATGCTGCACATAAGGGATTCATCGGTTATCAAATGGACGTAAAGACGGCGTTCTTAACTGTCCTTTGAAGGAAGAAGTTTATGTCACACTGTAAAACCCGCATGCTTTTACCATGAATAGTACCCTTAAGATCGTACGTACTAGATTAAAACTTTCCTATTATAGCATGATTACGATTACGTGTTAGGATTTTACGTATTACGTACGTGTTAGAACACGATAAGTATTTACTACGCACGAACACGTAATAATTATTTAACAATAATTATTCACGAACATGCGATCATGAAATCATGAACGGAATTAAATCACTAACTAATATTAGTTACGTATATATATTTATTACGAGCGTAAATAAATATATTAGGTCACGGTAATTATTTAACGAGAACACATTAAACGCGAACACAAATAAACACGAACGAATAATTAAACAACAAGACACGGAAAACGGTACGGGTACCCCATGTGGGGCCCCTACCCGCGGCAACAATAAGGAGATGGGCCAAGCCCATCTCAAAATTTACTAAGAGGGGTTATGGTAAAAGTATACTAGTCATTTTTCACTTTACAGAAGATTAAACAAAAACCTAAAAAGTTTCTCTTTCTCCTCTTTTCTTTTTTTGGCCGCCGAATACAAACACACCAAGGAGGGTGTTTGTTTGATTTTGATCTTGGGTTTTGGGGCAAGTGTTCGTGTTTGTTCATCCTCGGTTAGATCCACGCATTCGGTATATTTTTTTATCCTTTTCTTTTTTATTTGATCTAATAATGAATTAAGAACATGATGTTTTTAAAACCTAATTAAAAACATAGATTAAACACGTAAATGGTTATTGGGTAAATCAAAAAGGGATGTTTTTAGGGGTGTTTGTTGGCCGACGCCTAAACCGAACCCCAAGGGGGGGTCTCGGTTTGGCTACTAGACCACCACCAAGACCATATGGTCCCGGTTGGGTGGTGTGGGTCCCACGGCAGCAGCAAGACAAGGGGAACCCCGAAGTGGTTCGGGGTATGGTGTCGATTTCATGTCCGGTTCATGGTTTCTAGTCAAGATCCGGTTCACGGTTTATGTTAAGATTATTTTTTTATAATAATATGTTAAATTAAATTGATAAATATGACATGATTAATTTAATAAACATGACTTAGGTTATATTAATTATTAGAATCATGAAATTTTTAACCTAAGTATTTTATATTTTTTAGACTTATAATTAATTAATTATTTAAAAACCATGGTTATAATTAATTAATTAACATGACTTAGGTTATATTATTAATAAATAATAATACATGTTTTAACCTAAGTATCTAACCTTATTTAATTAAAACATGATATATTTTAATTAAATACTTTTAACCTATAGTTTATTTAAATTACATGAAATAATTAATAAACTATACATTATAATCAGAAAAACACTTAGGCTTATATACTTAGCTTATTTAACCAGCTTATATCTAATTATAGAAACTTTCTATTTTTAGAAACTTATTTAATTAAGGCAGCTAATGTATTTATGGAAACTTTCTATTTTTAGAAACTTATTTAATTCAGGCAGCTAATCTATTTATGGAAACTTATTTATATAAGGCAACTAATCTATTTATGGAAACTTTCTATTTTTAGAAACTTATATATTTTAAGCAGTAATTCTATTTTTGGAAACTTTCTATTTTTGAAAACTTTCTATTTTTGGAAACTTTCTATTTTTGGAAACTTTCTATTTTTTGTAACTTTCTATTTTTGGAAACTTTCTATTTTTGGAAACTTTCTATTTTTGGAAACCTGCTATTTTTGGAAAGTTACTTATTATTACACAGTAAGTATAATAATACATGAAATACCAGAAATACTTAATCAGAATATAAGATAAACGCAGTTTAAGGCTTAAAATAGTGAAACATGATATGAACTTATAAAATAAGCTAAGACATGACATAAAACCAGATACGTACTTAGTAAGCAGATACTTATTCATGTATGTATTTATGTAGCATTAGTGATACCGAAGTAGGATTCTCCTCAGTTCATCTTCTTCGTTCACTGGACATAAGGTACGGATTCTCGTCCTTTCAGTATGGACATTCTTTCCTTATTAGGATTCCTCGTATGCAACCAAATGTTTTCCCGTAGTATAAGTTTATATGTTTGACTTGCTTATGTTATTTTAGAATACCTATAGCCATATACATGCATGACCAGTTTCACCTAGTTATGGAGGTACCATAACCATAACATTAGAGGCACTGATGTTATGACTTCACCACGGCGGAGTGATTGCTCGTGGCGTCCCTTCAGCTTTTGGCCATATTATTATATTTATCATGTGGGGCGTATGGGTGCATCCTAGTTACATGTTTTCAGCAGATTACTCAGTGTGAATGTGGTGTGTGCCTTGCATCCTTCACAAGGAGTTGATCCCTCCTACCCAAACCAGTATATTAAATTAGAGGCAACCCCTCTAATTTGCATGATGAGGTCACCCCTTCAAGTATTCATGCACGGTGGATTTTCATGACCTATATTGGCTAATGGTAGAACATGTTAAACAGTTTTTATGAGATAAACATAAGGCTTTTCAAACTATAAAACCAGTTTTACCAAGACTTAACCAGGTTACTCGGGACTTAGTTTCTTCCTATGTTATATGTTATATGCTTATCCTATTCATGCTTTATTGTACATCCGTGCACTGAGCGTATTGCTCAGCCGTTTTCCTTTTCTATGTTCCCAAAACGGCATGTACTCAGGGACGCTTGTAGACTTTAAGCGTATGTGCATATGGACTGGAAGCTTTCTATCCTTTCTTTACTTTATGCATTATCTTTCCTTTGATACATTTGCTATGGACATTGTTTAGTCATTTCCATTACAGTACTTATGTTTGTGTGTGATGAGCTTTACTTTTGGACTACCGATGTTTGATTCCGGTATTTTCCTTTTATGGTCATGTAATGTTTAGACATTTTTCCTTGTTTGCTTTGATGACACTCCATAATTACGCGTGACATTCCATTCTCAAAATGGGGTGTTACAATTATGGTATCAGAGCCAAGGCTTCGACATGTAGGCTCTCAAAATATGACATGTGATTAGTGGGTAGTCACTACGGTCTTCCTAGAACTGACAGTCGTTTTCATGCATTCATCATTTTTATGCATACATATATATGTTATTGTCGCAGGTTTATGACTAAGTAATGGTTGGTACAGGACTGGCCCTATTTAGTCGCATGTGTTTTATCCAAACTTTTAAATTTGGGACCGACCCATAGGCATCCTCTCGCCATGTCTTTTATTTTGGGTGAATTGACCATAGGCGTTCACTCTCGAGCATACAAAAGTTTTCATAAAACTACATCATGCATTCATACACAAAATTTTCTTGCATAAAATTTTTCTCTTGAAATTTTGGTATAAATTTATTTTTTCATGTATATATATATATTATGTTTTGATCTGTTTAATCATATGTTTTATGTTATACTGTCAGATGGTTCTCACACGCGAACAGGAACAGCTCAATGCTGCAATCCAAGCTGCTATGCAAGCTTTGCTTCCTCAGCTGAGGAACGACATCAGGGCTGAAGTTCAAGCTGCCAACAATCAGCAGCATAATCAGACACCTCCTCCTCCTCCTCCTCTAGTGACATTAGCAGTATGGCTGGAGAGATTCAACAAGCTACGGCCTCGGGCTTTTGAGAAGACAGATAGCCCCAGTGATGTTGAAAGCTGGTTGGCTCACATCGAGAAGATTTTCAATGCTATGGGTTGTGACCCCGCATACAAGGCGAGGTTGGCATGCTATCAGTTCGAAGGCGATGTGCTAAATTGGTGGTTAGCATTGATGCAGTCTGAGGGTGGTGACGAGTGGGTTGCTGGTTTGACTTGGGCTCAGTTCAAGGACAGGGGGATGGACCAGTTCTTTCCCAAGGCTGAGAAAGACAAGCTCAAGAGAGAGTACCATGGGATCCGACAGAGAGCTGGGGAGAATAGCAACGAGTTTATGCAGCGCTTTCTTCGCTTAGCTGGTTTCCTTGGTGCGGCAGCAGGTACTCCTGAAGAGCAGGCACACCACTTTAGGTGGGCTCTTCGCACATCGGTCGCAAACAATCTGGTGTGTGCTACGTTCAACACTGTAGCACAAGTAGCCGATGTAGCACGTAAGCTGGAGATGCTGCAGGAGAGAGATGAGTTCGGGGAAGCTGAGAGACCCGACAAGAGGTAAACATTCGTATTCAAGCGGTGATCAATCCGTATACTTTCTAGATATGTCAATTATTCATCTCTTTAAATGTATCTTCCAGGCAGAAAACTGGGGACCGGTCTCAGCCGGCTACTCAGCAACAGCCTCATCAGCCAAGGGAAACAGTCAGACTAACGACCGTTCTGCTACGGATAGGAGTGGCGGTAATGATAATTACCGTAACAACGCTGGATACTCTAATAGCAGCAGGTCCTAATACTTACGCATTTTCTTATGATTTCATGTTATAACTCATATTCTGACACTTTAGCAAAACTTCTACCAGGAACCATGGAAACGGTAGGGACCAGAACCATAGAGGTTCACAGCCTAGCCGTCTAGCTATCACTGGGATTCAATCTTACGATTATCCGCATTGTCCTTTGTACCCTATTATCATGCCTTATGTAAAATGTTTTATTAGGTTCTCAGCCAGCCAGAGCACCTGTTGGAGGATATACTCATCCTCTTTGCTCTACTTGCCACCGTAGGCACCCAGGGCCATGTCGCCGTAACACTGACCCATGCTTCAAGTGTGGTCTTCCTGGCCATATCATGAAGGATTACCGTAAGGGCGAGATGGAGGGTACATCAGGACATGCTGATTCCAAGCCGCCTCCTACCACCGGGCGTGTCTACATGACATCTCGAGACCAGGCCAACAAGTCTACAGGTACCATCCCTGGAATCTTGTATATGTATGGTCAAGCTTCATGTGTTTTTTTCGATACGGGTGCTACTCACTCGGTTATTTCTACTGCTTATGCTAAGAACCTTAGGATGCTCCCTATGCCACTAGAAAATAGGCTTACTATTTCCACGCCTTTGAGGGACTCTGTATTAATCACCCATGTATATAAGAGTCTTCCCCTAGAATTTGACGATAAGGTTTGACCTGTTGACACACGTCCGCTGGACATGAATGACTTCGACATGATTTTTTGCATGGATTGGTTATCCAAGCATCATGCTACCATAGACTGCCATTCATATCGAGTTATCTTCGGTGATGTCAATGCACCAGAGTACATTCATAACGGGTTCGTACCCGGACGGTCTGTACAAATCATATCTACCCTACAAGCGCGTGCACTACTGTCTCATGGCTGCGAGGGTTATTTAGCTACGGTTCACGACATGGATGCTGAATCTCCATCAATTCAGGACCAGCCAATAGTGTCGGAATTCCAAGATGTTTTTCCAGCAGAACTTCCGGGCATACCACCTGCACGAGAAGTGGAATTTAGTATCGAGCTTATTCCAAGAGCTGAACCAATCTCCAAAGCTCCTTATCGCATGGCTCCCATAGAGCTGAAGGAGCTGAAGGATCAACTGTAAGAACTTCTTGAACGAGGTTTCATTCGACCAAGCGCATCTCCATGGGGCGCACCGGTCTTGTTTGTTAAGAAGAAGGACGACAGTATGCGCCTTTACATAGACTATCGCGAGCTCAACAAGATTACTATCCGGAATAGGTATCCACTGCCACATATAGACAATCTGTTTGACCAACTCCAAGGGGCCAAACACTTCTCCAAGATTGATCTTAGGTCAGGCTACCATCAGCTACGGGTTAAGGAGCAGGATACGCCAAGACTGCTTTTCGTACCCGCTATGGCCACTACGAGTTTGTAGTTATGCCATTTGGCCTGACAAATGCTACAGCAGTGTTCATGGACTTGATGAACAGAATATTCCATGAATTTCTGGACAAGTTCGTCATTGTCTTCATCGATGACATCCTGATTTTCTCAAAGTCCAAGGAGGAACACGAAGACCATCTTCGTACAGTACTACAGATTCTTCGCCAGAAGCAGTTGTATGCTAAATTCTCCAAGTGTGAGTTCTGGTTAGACAAGGTGGCATTCTTCGGTCACATTGTATCAGCAGAAGTAATCACTATGGATCCAGCGAAGGTTGAGGCCATTACTAAGTGGCCGAGGCCGACTTCAGCGACGGAAGTCCGCAGTTTCTTGGGCTTAGCACTGCCATTGACCAAACTGATGCGGAAAGGGGAGAAATTCGTCTGGACTGAAGAACGAGAGAAGAGCTTTAAAGACCTGAAGCAGAAGCTAGTATATGCACCTATTCTTACTCTCCCATCTGGTACGGGTGGATTTCAAATCTACAGTGATGCATCGGGGAAGGGACTTGGTTGTGTTCTCATGCAACATGGGAAAGTGATCGCGTACGCTTCACGACAGCTTAAGCCTTATGAAGAAAATTACCCCACGCATGACTTGGAACTTGCTGCAGTCGTGTTTGCATTAAAGATATGGAGGCGCTACTTATATGGAGAATCATGTGACATTTTCACGGACCACAAGAGCTTGAAGTATATCTTCACTTAACGTGAATTGAACATGAGGCAGAGGAGATGGTTAGAGCTGTTGAAGGATTATGACATTAATCTACAGTATCATCCCGAAAAGGCAAATGTAGTAGCAGGTGCTCTTAGCAGGAAGTCCGGAATGATTAACGGCATTAAAATTGAGGAGGAAATCTTAGGAGACTTGGATTGACTAGACATCGATATCATGGTACGTGGACAGCACGGTTACTGGGCTAATCTTAGAGTAGAACCCGAGTTACTCTCTAAGATCAAGGAAGCTCAGAAAGATGATGGAGAAATCTGGGCGATAGTATAGAATTTGGAGAAAAAGACGGAATTCAGAGTAGATGCAGATGGTATCGTATGGCAGGGCACGAGACTTTGTGTTCCTGATGACCAAGAACTCTGGGAAGCCTTGTTAGCTGAAGCTCATAGCTCCCCATTCTCTATACATCCTGGTTCGACTAAGATGTACCATGACATCAAGCAGTACTTTTGGTGGAGTAGTATGAAACAGGATGTGGCCACTTACGTCTCCAAATGTCTTACCTGCCAACAGGTTAAGATCGAGCATCAGCGATCTGGCGGTCTCCTTCAACCGTTAGATATTCTAGAGTGGAAGTGGGACAAAATCACCATGGATTTTGTTACCGGTCTTCCGCCCACCAAGAGGAAGCACGATGCAATTTGGGTTATCGTTGATCGACTTACCAAATCAGCTCATTTCTTACCGATCCGCAAGGAAGATCCGGTAAGTAAACTCGCCGATACGTATAGAAGATAGATCATGAGACTACACGGTGATCCATCCAGCATCGTCTCAAACAGAGATCCTCGTTTCACTTCGCGATTTTGGAAGAGTCTATAGAAAGCTTGGGGTACACAACTTAAGCTTAGCACGGCTTTTCATCCTCAAACGGACGGACAGTCGGAGCGAACTATTCAGACATTGGAAGACATGTTGAGGTCATGTGCGTTGGAATGGACGGGTGATTGGGACGATTACATCTGTTTGGTGGAGTTTGCATACAACAACAGTTGGCACGCAAGTATCAAGTGTGCTCTTTTCGAGATGTTGTATGGCAGGAAGTGTCGCGCCCCAATCTGCTGGGATCAGGTTGGCGAGCGAACACTTGAAGGACCAGAAATCATAGAAATGACCAATGAAAAGATCGCAGTAGCTAAGTGGAAACTTCAGGAAGTACGGTCACGTCAGAAGAGTTACGCCGATAAGCATCGTAGGGACATACATTTTAACGTAGGAGATCACGTCTTCCTTAAGGTTTCGCCGGCACGTGGTGTTAGACGCTTCGGGATTAAAGGGAAGCTCAGTCCTCGTTTCATCGGACCGTTTGATATCATTGAATGAGTTGGTGAAGTATCTTACCGGTTGGCGTTACCTCCGCAGCTTTCGCATGTGCACAATGTGTTTCATGTGTCCTAACTCAGAGGGTACCAGTATCATCCCCTTCACATGGTTCAGTATCCACGGGAACAGATACGTGAAGATCTCACTTTTATAGAAGAACCCGAACGAGTTCTTGACAGACAAGAACGAGTCATGAGAAGGAAGACGATTCCATTTGTCAAAATCCTATGGAGGGATCATACCGAGCAGGAAACCACTTGGGAAATAGAGGAGTCTATCCGGGCTTCTTACCCTCATTTCATATTTTGAATTCGGGTATGTTCTTCTTTTTCAGTTTACTTTATCTATAATTCGGGGACGAATTATTCTTTTTAGGGGGAAGAGTTGTAAAACCCGCATGCTTTTACCATGAATAGTACCCTTAAGATCATACGTACTAGATTAAAACTTTCCTATTATAGCATGATTACGATTACGTGTTAGGATTTTACGTATTACGTACGTGTTAGAACACGATAAGTATTTACTACGCACGAACACGTAATAATTATTTAACAATAATTATTCACGAACATGCGATCATGAAATCATGAACGGAATTAAATCACGAACTAATATTAGTTACGTATATATATTTATTACGAGCGTAAATAATATATTAGGTCACGGTAATTATTTAACCAAAACACATTAAACGCGAACACAAATAAACATGAACGAATAATTAAACAACGAGACACGGAAAACGGTATGGGTACCCCATGTGGGGCCCCTACCCGCGGCAACAATAAGGAGATGGGCCAAGCCCAACTCAAAATTTACTAAGAGGGGTTATGGTAAAAGTTTACTAGTCATTTTTCACTTTACAGAAGATTAAACAAAAACCTAAAAAGTTTCTCATTCTCCTCTTTTCTTTTTTGGCCGCCGAATACAAACACACCAAGGAGGGTGTTTGTTTGATTTTGATCTTGGGTTTTGGGGCAAGTGTTCGTGTTTGTTCATCCTCGGTTAGATCCACGCATTCGGTATATTTTTTTTATCCTTTTCTTTTTGATTTGATCTAATAATTAATTAAGAACATGATGTTTTTAAAACCTAATTAAAACATAGATCAAACACGTAAATGGTTATTGGGTAAATTAAAAAGGGATGTTTTTAGGGGTGTTTGTTGGTCGACGCCTAAACCGAACCCCAAGGGGGGTCTCGGTTTGGCTACTAGACCACCACCGAGACCATATGGTCCCGGTTGGGTGGTGTGGGTCCCACGGCAGCAGCAAGACAAGGGGAACCCCGAAGTAGTTCGGGGTATGGTGTCGATTTCATGTCCGGTTCATGGTTTCTAGTCAAGATCCGGTTCACGGTTTATGTTAAGATTTTTTTTTATATCATATGTTAAATTAAATTAATAAATATGACATGATTAATTTAATAAACATGACTTAGATTATATTAATTATGAGAATCATGAAATTTTTAACCTAAGTATTTTATATTTTCTAGACTTATAATTAATTAATTATTTAAAAACCATGGTTATAATTAATTAATTAACATGACTTAGGTTATATTATTAATAAATAATAGTACATGTTTTAACCTAAGTATTTAACCTTATTTAATTAAAACATGATATATTTTAATTAAATACTTTTAACCTATAGTTTATTTAAATTACATGAAATAATTAATAAACTATACATTATAATCAGAAAAACACTTAGGCTTATATACTTAGCTTATTTAACCAACTTATATCTAATTATGGAAACTTTCTATTTTTAGAAACTTATTTAATTAAGGCAGCTAATCTATTTATAGAAAATTTCTATGTTTAGAAACTTATTTAATTTAGGCAGCTAATCTATTTATGGAAACTTATTTAATTAAGGCAGCTAATCTATTTATGGAAACTTTCTATTTTTAGAAACTTATCTATTTTAAGCAGTAATTCTATTTTTGGAAACTTTCTATTTATGGAAACTTTCTATTTTTGGAAACTTTCTATTTTTGGAAACTTTCTTTTTTTGGAAAGCTGCTATTTTTGGAAAGTTACTTATTATTACACACTAAGTATAATAATACATGAAATACCAGAAATACTTAATCAGAATAGACAGAATATAAGATAAACGCAGTTTAAGGCTTAAAACAGTGAAACATGATATGAACTTATAAAATAAGCTAAGACATGACATAAAACCAGTTACGTACTTAGTAAGCAGATACTTATTCATGTATGTATTTATGTAGCATTAGTGATACCGAAGTAGGATTTTCCTCAGTTCATCTTCTTCGTTCACTGGACATAAGGTACGGATTCCCGTCCTTTCAGTATGGACATTCTTTCCTTATTAGGATTCCCCGTATGCAGCCAAATGGTTTTCCGTAGTATAAGTTTATATGTTTGACTTGCTTATGTTATTTTAGAATACCTATAGCCATATACATGCATGACCAGTTTCACCTAGTTATGGAGGTACCATAACCATAACATTAGAGGCACTGATGTTATGACTTCACCATGGCGGAGTGATTGCTCGTGGCGTCCCTTCAGCTTTTGGCCATATTATTATATTTATCATGTGGGGCGTATGGGTGCATCCTAGCTACATGTTTTTAGCAGATTACTCAGTGTGAATGTGGTGTGTGCCTTGCATCCTTCACAAGGAGCTGATCCCTCCTACCCAAACCAGTATATTAAATTAGAGGCAGCCCCTCTAATTTGCATGATGAGGTCACCCCTCCAAGTATTCATGCACGGTGGATTTTCATGACCTATATTGGCTAATGGTAAAACATGTTAAACAGTTTTTATAAGATAAACATAAGGCTTTTCAAACTATAAAACCAGTTTTACCAAGACTTAACCAGGTTACTCGGGACTTAGTTTCTTCCGCTGTTATATGTTATATGCTTATCCTATTCATGCTTTATTGTACATCCGTGCACTGAGCGTATTGCTCAGCCGTTTTCCTTTTCTATGTTCCCAAAACGGCAGGTACTTAGGGACGCTCGTAGACTTTAAGCGTACGTGCATATGGACTGGAAGCTTTCTAGCCTTTATTTACTTTATGCATTATCTTTCCTTTGATACATTCGCTATGGACATTGTTTAGTCCTTTCCTTTATAGTACTTATGTTTGTGTGTGATGAGCTTTACTTTTGGACTACCGATGTTTGATTCCGGTATTTTCCTTTTATGGTCATGTAATGTTTTGTATGCTTTGATGACACGTCATAATTACGCGTGACATTCCATTCTCAAAATGGGGTGTTACACACATAGCCGGAAGGATTTGTCAATCCTCATTATCCCGACAAGGTGTATCGTCTCCACAAAGCACTTTATGGACTTAAGCAAGCTCCAAGGGTGTGGTACGATGAGCTCTCGAAATTTTTGGTATCCAAAGGTTTTTTAAAAGGTTCCATTGATCTAACTTTGTTCACTTATTAATATGGGGATGACATTTTGCTTGTGCAGATTTATGTTGATGACATTATTTTCGGGTCTACAAACCCAAAACTTTCAAAATGGTTTGAAAAAGTCATGCACAGCAAATTTGAAATGTCAATGATGGGAGAACTAAAATTCTTTCTAGGAATTCAAGTTCACCAATCCCCAAGTGGTATCTTTATTAACCAAGCTAAATATTGTCAAGAGATAATCAAAAAGCATGGTATGACCTCATGTGACCCCGTTGGGACACCATTATCAACCACATCCCTAGATGCTGATTTGGAGGGAGACGCCATAGATCAAACAAAATATCGTTCCATGATCGGCTCCCTCATGTACGTAACAGCAAGCCGACCAGATATATCTCATGCTACGTGTTATTATGCACGATATCAAGCACGACCCACTGAAAAGCACCTCAAGGAAGTAAAACGGATCTTTCGGTACCTAAAGAAGACCATTCATTTGGGACTCTGGTATCCGAGGGAAACCGGTTTCTTTCTAACGGCCTATTCAGATTCTGATCATGAAGGGTGTCTTGATACACGTAAAAGTACTTCTGGTGGTGCACAATTTCTAGGTCAAGATAAGCTTTTGGGATGGTCTTCCAAGAAGCAGGATTGCACATCATTGTCATCAACCGAAGCGAAGTATGTGTCTCTATCTACGTGTTGTGCTCAAGTTCTTTGGATGAGAACACAACTCACGGATTATGGCTTCCTCTTTGATAAAGCACATATGTACTGTGACTCAAAGTCCGCCATAGCCATCTCCTGCAATCCGGTACAGCATTCCCACACGAAGCACATTGATGTCAGATATCACTTCATTAAGGAACAAGTTGAAAGGGGTATTGTTGAACTATAATTTGTTGGAACTGATTACCAATTAGCTGACTTGTTTACAAAAGCTCTTTCGAAAGAGAGGTTTACGTATCTAGTTAGGCAAATTGGTATGAGATGTTTGACTCCACCAGAACTGGAGATTCTGGCAAAGAAGCTTGCTTGATTCACCTATCAAACATCTACATGTATATATTATTAAAAAAAGAAAAATTAAAAATTAAAAATCTTTCAAAATCTAAAAAGATTCTTCTCGACATGTCTTTCAGTATCGATAATATGGACGTGCCTAGAAATGTCGCTGAATAACGACACACGTGTGTACATAAAGCTCGAATGAAAGTTGAAATATTTTTCAAAACCTGTCATTTCTACTTTTAACAAAGGAAAATTTCTATTTTGGAGAATTCTTTCCAACAATGGGTAGAGCAATCTATCTTGGGTTGAGCTTGTCACAAAACATTCAACGTTTTGAGCTCAACACAATGGCTTGTAATCACTTTCAGATTGTAACCCGGATCTATTTTCACGGGGGAGTGTACGATTTAGTGCGCTTACCCTCAGCAAAAGAAGTTAAATCTTCTTACACTTGAGTGGATTTGTCAAGACATTCAAAGTCTATGACCTCAAGTTTATGCTTTAGAAAAACCTTTTTGCCAAAAAAAAGAAATAAAGTTTTTCAAAAAGCGTTGAACACAATTTTTTAAGAGTTTTTCAATGAATATTCAAAATCTTTCAAAAATTGTGTGTTCAACAACTCCCATCCTCGAAAAGCGAAATATGGATCACATCCTCACAATGACAATTCAATTGGATCAATTTTTGAGGGGGGGTTTTCCTAGGTCATGCTAAGTTTGACACATTTTTCTCCAAAAAGTTTTCAAGACTATTTTTCACAATATATTTTAATCAAATTTGGTATCTCAAATATCAAGTGATTTTATATATTAGAGATAGGGGAGAAAATGTGATTAAAATGTGATCTAAAGACTCAAGCACTCATGGTTACGATCAAATACCCACAACATCTTTAATTCACGACGTTATTGGTGTCAAGAGGGTCGTTAGGTTTAAGTCCTATGATCCAACCAGAACCGGAGGGATCTTCCCAAGGATAATCCAATAGATTATTAGAAGTCCTTAGGAAAGATGGAGTAGAATGTGAACGTAGCTGAATGTCGACTAGGTACTGATGCTAGCACTGGAACAATCACAACAAGGTGCCAGTAATGATGTCTTGGTAAGCATTGAAGGGGTTGAAGAATGAAAATGATATGTAAGGATAAAGGGTGTAAGGAAAGAAGCCCTCCATACAACTTAGGCAGAAACTGGTTCAACACATCATGAAGACAACGCATCACGGACCTAGTGATGTAATACACAACCCCTCCCTAGCTAACTCAGGCTTCTCTCAAAAGAAGTTTGTTTTATTGTCACAGAGATTAACACGACTTCTATTGACTTTCTCACTCCGAGATAGTTGATATTGAATAGGTGGCATGTGCTCCAGCCTCTGACCACTAAAAGTGCACAAATCGAGTCTAGATCCAAGAGATAATTCAAATCTCGTTAGGACACACGGATGAAGATCAAGAGAGTCCTACGCTATATCCTTGTGATATTGCTAGAACACTCAGAGTGATACTACTTAGTATTCACAATGATGAGTGAAAATCCTTCTAGTGTTAACATCTAACAGCACTGCGGTAGGCCATATGTAAGATTCTTTTAGAATTGAACATGTGTAAACTGAAAAGCAAAAGTGGTTTGATTCTGAATTGATTCAAACTCGTTTCAGGTTGCTACGCAATATCTTTATCGTCTTTCCAGAACATTTAGAGCGATATTCATTAATATTCACAATGACGAATGGAAAGCGTCAACATCAAACAGCGCTATGGTAGGTAACTTGCGAGATTCTTTATGAATCAAGCTTGTGTCAACTAGAAAGCAACAATGGTAAGATTATTTAAGAATCAAACTTGTTCCATGAATTTGAATTGACGACTTTAATCAAGCGGATATTTATCCAATTGATTCACTCTTTATGTTCGCAGTCTTGCTTTGAGACGGTCGAGTAAAGAGAACGGCTAGTACAGCCGCGAAACCCTGTCAAGGAGGTTCTTAATTGAATCTACCTAATCACAGGTACGATATTTAATATCGTCTAACAGTCTTCACCGACCGGAGGTAAAACACTATCGATTTAGGATGAATGTCAAAGCCATTCAGTCCGTGTCTATGTTTTGTCTCGAGAAGGTGGCGTCACAGTGTACTCAACAAAGTCAAAGATTCAAAACCACATACTCATGCCCAAAGATATATTCAAAAATCAAGAAAGCAAAAGTCTTCCGCAACTCTGATGATCAAAATCTTCCTTATCATTAATGTAGAGGAATGACCTCTCTTCAAAGGAGATTGTTAGCAAGCTTTCAAGATTGTGCAAATTATGAGCATTGGATAAAGACACAAGATCACAAGATGGCAAAGACAAGTCAAGAATGATTTGAAGATCTCAATTTTAAAGACAAAGTTGAAAGACAACGACAAAGGCTCAAAGATCACAGCATGAAGGAACAAGACTACTATTACACGTTCAAGACTCATTTATGACGAGATTCGTAATCTCCATTGAATTCCAAATATCAAAGAAGACTGACCTCACATTGGGAAAGATTGTTAGCCTCAAAATATTGAGTCAAACAAGAATGCTCGGTCATAGTTTATTATTGTAACATTTATTAGAACGTTGTAATAGGTAGTATAATAGTCGTGACATTACGGGCTTGATGGCTAGCTTAAAAGGCCTCTTTCAAGGTACTAAGCATTTATTCAAGCCCGACCCAATCAAACATATAGCCCATTATGCCACATGTAAGCAAGGCTATATATATCCTTCCTAGCATGTTAGGAAGGGTGTTGGTTATTCATTTTCTTAATCTAATCTTCCAAAAGTTTCACACACTTTTCTCTCTTTTCTCTCTCTACTTTCTCTCTCTAAAAATCATCTATCTTTTATCTACCTTTCTTCTTTAATTCATGTAGAATCATCACATAATCTATGGGACAACAGACTTATATTCAAGAACAATAACAACGACAGGGATCAGGATTGTAGAGGTTCACAGCCTAACCGTTCTACCTCATCAGGTAATTTTTTTAACCTTCTACGTAATCATGTTTAAGTTCCACGATCTTGTCTCATGCATGTAATCCCGAAACAGGATCTCAGCTAGCTAGGACGCCCGCTGGAGGATTCACGCATCCTATCTGCCCTACTTGTTCGCGCAGACATTGTTGTGTTTGTCGCTGAGGTACTGGTGGTTGTTTCAAGTATGGCCAACAAGGCCATCAGCAGAAGGATTGTCGCCAATGTGAGATAGAAGGCACCTCTGGACATGCCGACTCCAAACCACCTCCTACTTTTGGTTGCGTGTTCACTACTACTAGAGATCAGGCGAACAAGACTTCAGGTACCATCATTGGGAATCTCTTTATGAATGTTTCGGCAGCATGTGTTCTATTTGATACTGGAGCAACACATTCAGTCATATCCACTACTTTAGCTATACGTGTTAGGATTTCCCCTATGTCATTAGATAATGCCTTATGCATTTCCACGCCACTTAGGGACTCTATACGAATCACCTAGGTGTACAGAGATCTTCCCCTAGAATTTGATGATAAAACCCGTAGAGTTTACGCACTTCCTTTGGACATGTGCGATTTTGACTTGATTTTGGGCATGGACTGTTTATCCAAACACCAGGCTACTATAGACTGCCACACTTATCAGGTTATCTTCGGTGATGTTAAATCTACAGAGTACATACACCATGGTTTTTTGCCAGGGAGGTGGGTACAAATTATTTCATCCATGGAGGCGCGTGCATTACTAACACACGGCTATCAGGGCTTTATAGCCAATATTCATGAGATTACTGTCGAGTCTCCATCGATCCAAGATCAGCCTATTGTGTTAGAATTTCCTGACGTTTTTCCTGATGAACTTCCGGGAATACCACCTGTACGTGAAGTCGTGTTTGGAATTGAGCTCATCCCAGGTGCAGAGCCAATTTCCAAAGCTCCTTATCGCATGGCTCCTATAGAGCTTAAAGAATTGAAAGATCAGTTGCAAGAACTTCTGGAACGAGGTTTCATCCGTCCCAGTGCATCACCATAGGGTGCACCGGTACTGTTCGTGAAGAAGAAAGACGACAGCATGTGTTTATGTATAGACTATCGTGAGTTGAACAAAATCACGATCAGGAATCGTTATCCTTTGCCGCGAATTGATGACCTTTTTGATCAACTTCAGGGCGCCAAGTATTTCTCTAAGATCGATCTGAGGTCCGGCTACCATCAGTTACAGGTTAAAGAGCAGGATGTTTCTAAGACTGTTTTCCGTATACGTTATGGGCACTACAAGTTCGTAGTCATGCCATTCGGACTCACAAATGCTCCAGCTGTCTTCATGGATTTAATGAACTGTATCTTCCATTGAGATTATGGATAAGTTCTTTATCGTGTTCATTGATGACATCCTGATTTTCTCTAAATCCAAGCAGGAACATGAGGAACACCTTCGTACAGTCTTGCATATTCTTCGTCAAAAGAAAATGTATGCCAAGTTCTCCAAGTGTGAGTTCTGGTTAAGCAAGGTGGCGTTTCTGGGCCATATTGTATCTGTAGAGGGGATCACCATGGATCCTGCAAAGGTTGAAGCTATCACCAAATGGCCGAGACCTACATCTGCTACAGAGGTCAAAAGTTTTCTGGGTTTAGCTGGCTACTACCGCAGGTTTGTAGAGAACTTTTCACGACCAACCTTACCTTTGAATAAGCTGATGAGGAAAGGAGAGAAATTCGTCTGGATAGAAGAACGAGAGAAGAGATTTGAAGATCTTAAGCAAAAGTTAGTGACTGCACCTATTCTTACTCTCCCATCTGGCTCAGGTGGATTTCAGATCTTTAGTGACGCTTCAGGAAAAGGTCTAGGCTGCGTTCTTATGCAACATGGGAAGGTTATTGCATACGCATCACGGCAGTTGAAACCTTATGAAGAAAACTATCCTACTCATGATTTGGAGCTTGCAGCAGTTGTTTTCGCATTGAATATCTGAAGACATTATTTGTATGGTGAATCATGTGACATATTCACCGATCACAAGAGTCTCAAGTACATATTCACCTAAAAGGAACTGAACATGAGAGAGAGGAGATGGTTAGAGCTATTGAAGGATTACGACACCAACATTCAATACCATCCTGGTAAGGCGAATGTGGTGGCAGATGCTCTAAGCAGAAGGTCAGGTATGATTGCTGGCATTTGGATTGCAAAGGAGATCATCCGTGACCTAGAGATGACTCATATTGAGTTTTGTGTACGAGGACAGCACAGTTACTTGGCGAATCTTAGAGTGGAAGGATCAAGGAAGCTCAGAAGGATGATGGTGAGATTTAGGCTATAATTCAGAACCTTCATCAGCAGACGGAGTTTTGTGTTGATGATGAAGGTATCTTATGGCAGGGCACTAGACTAGTGGTTCCTGATGACTCTACACTCAGGGAAGTTGTGCTGACTGAAGCTCATAGCTCTCCATTTAACATACATCCTGGTTCTACCAAGATGTACCACGACATTAACCAGCATTTTTGGTGGAGTTGTATGAAGCAGGATGTTGCCACCTTCGTTTCTAAATGCATGATCTGTCAACAGGTGAAGATTGAACATCAGAGAGCTAGTGGTTTACTACAACCATTAGACATTCCAGCATGGAAGTGGGACAAAATCGCCATGGATTTTGTTATTGGTCTTCCTGTTACTCGGAGAAAGAATGACGCCATCTAGGTTATTGTTGATAGATTGACTAAATCTGCTCATTTTATACCGATCCGCAAGGAGCATCCGGTCAGCAAATTGGCAGACACTTTTCAGAAGGAGATCATGAGACTGCATGGTACTCCATCAGAAATCATCTCTGACAGAGATCCCCGTTTTACATCACGTTTCTGGCAGAGTCTACAGAAATCTTGGGGCACCAGACTTAAGCTCAGCACTTCCTTTCATCCTCAGACCGACAGACAGTCGGAACATACCATTCAGACATTGAAGGACATGCTGCGTGCGTGTGCTCTAGAGTGGACAGGAAACTGGGATGATTATATATATCTAGTGGAGTTTGCGTACAACAACAATTGGCACATTAGCATCAAGTGTTAACCTTTTGAGATGTTGTATGGTAGGAAGTGTCACGCCCCAATCTGCTGGGATCAGGTGGGCGAACGACTGATTCAGGGTCCAGAGATGATTGAGGTGACCAATGAGAAGGTCGTTGTCGCTAAGGCGAAGATTCAGGAAGCTCGTACTCGCCAGAAGAGCTATGCTGATAAACGTCGTAGAGATGTATCGTGCAACGTAGGTGATCACGTTTCCTCAAGGTATCACCTGTACGGGGAGTAAAACTTTTTGGAATCGGAGGGAAGCTCAGTCCTCGCTTCATCGGACCGTTCGACATCATAGAACGCGTTGGTGAAGTTTCATATCATTTAGCGTTACCGCCCTAGCTATCACACGTTCACAACGTGTTCCATGTGTCCTTACTCAGAGGATACAACTATCATCCAGTTCATGTTGTCCAGTATCCGCTTGATCAAATTCGAGAGGATCTTTCATATGTCAAAGAAACCGAGAGAGTTCTTGAACGACAAGATCGTGTCGTGCGGAGGAAGACGATTCCTTTCGTCAAAATCCTCTAGAGGGATCATCTTGAGCGGGAAGCCACTTGGGAGACGGAGGAGTCTATACTGGCTTCTTACCCTCATTTCCAGTTCTGATTCGGGTATGTTTCTTTCAGTTATGTTTTCTCCAATTCGAGGACGAATTGTTCTTTTAGAGGGGAATAGTTGTAAAACCCGCATTAAAATACCATGAATAGCACACATGAAAAGTAAATACATGAAAATACGATAAATCAAAAACTTTCCATTTATAATATTATTACATGTGACAAGACAATTAATAACAAGTACATACGAATATCATATATGTGACATGTTCACGAGAACCAAATTCACGATAAATAAAACATGAACGTACACGACCATAATATTTAAACTTAACAAAGCTACGGTTTTTGCTTGTTGGACTAATATGTACCGTGGCTATGGAGAAAGAAAAGAAAGAATTGGGCCTTTTGGCCCATGACTTAATACAAGCCTAAGTTTAATAAAACTCCAAGAGATTCATTATTTAGTTTTATTAAAATCAAAAACCCTAATATCTCTTTTGTCTCTCTCTCTCTGCCATCGACCAACAAGGGACACCAAGGGGTGTTTGTGAGTTTTGATCTTCAAGGTTTACGTGTTTGTGTTTATTTTTGAAAACCATAAACAACTACGCGATTGGTATAATCATAAACCTTTCTTTTTCTTTCTTTTTATTTTCTTTTTATGATTCATGTATTAAAGTCAAGAACAAATCATAAAAACATGTGGGGATTAATTAAAACATGATTTAAGGGTGTTTGCTGTTTGTTGTTCGACCGAGACCCAAAAACCGAGAGTCGAAGCTCTCGGCGTGGCTACAACACCACCACAGAGACCATTAAAGGTCTCGGCCTTGGGTTGGTTTGGCTCGGACGCAGGCAAGGGAACCCCGACCGCATGTCGGGGTGTGGTTTTGGTTTGATAAATCGTTTCAACCGAGACCAATATGGTCTCGGTGGGACTTTTGTTTTGACAGTGGGAACCGAACATTAGAAACAGTGGGAACCGGTGGGGAACTGGTGTGAACCGGAAGTGAGACGGTGTGAACCGAGCTTGGCAGCGGCTAGCCGTGGCTCGGCCGTGGGAAAAATGACTCGGACAGTGGCAACCGGCTAGGCCGGGTAGCCACTGTGAAGGGTGTTTGGCTCGGCGTATATGTGGAACAAGGGTACGGGCTCGGGTTAATTTTAAATCACGGGTTCGGGTTTCGGGAAAGTATTAAAATCAGAAAATATGTTTAATTAAAATATTTCTAGACTATTTAATTTAATTAAATGGATGACTTAGGTTTAAATATTAAAATTAATATTTCATGTATAACCTAAGTATTTTACTTAGCTTAATTTAATTAAAACATGAATTTTAATTAAAATTTTTTAATGTATAGTTTATTTACTTAACCAAGTTAACTATTTAATAAACTATAATACTTGAACCATGACTTGTATTTTACTAATTAAACTTTACTTGACATCGATAATCCAGCTTAATTCTAATTATGGAAACTTACTATTTTTGGAAACTTTCTTTTTTAAAACTTACTATTTCTGGAAACCTGCTATTTTTAGAAAGTTACTTAGTATTACAATACAAGTATTATATTACCATAATAAACAACAGAATACAAGAATAACTACAGTAAACACTTAAAACATTTAAAACATGATATAACATGAATTATAAGCTAAGAACATACAGAACCAGTAAAACATATGTAATTAAGAAAACTCATACATGTCCCTATTCTTATGTAGTATTATCCGTCAAGGCGGAGTAGGTTCTTCAGCGTTTCCGTTAGCTTCTACTGGACATAAGGTACGGATTTCCCGTCCTTCAGTAAGGACAATCTCTTCCTTTGTTAGGATTTCCCGTATGCAGCCAACTGTTTTCCCCAGTAGTTACAGATTTAAATGCTTATGTTTATTAGTTAACTTAGCCATATACATGTATGCCAGTTTCACCTAGTTATGGAGGTACCATAACCATAACACTAGAGGCACTAGTGTTATGACTTCACCACGGCGGAGTGATAGCTCGTGGCGTCCCTTCTAGTTTATTTGGCCTTTATTATTATATTATCATGTGGGGCATACGGATGCATCCTAGTTACAGTGTCAGTCAGGATTTCATGGTGAATGTGGTGTGTACCTTGCATCCTTCACAAGGAGCTGATCCCTTCTACCCATTACGATTTAATTAGAGGCATCCCCTCTAATTTGCATGACGAGGTCACCCCTCCAAGTATTCATGCACGTTGTTGACCTCATGACCTATATTGGCTTTTGATATATTAAACTAATACAGATTTTCATAAGTAACATAAGCTATGTTTTTAGAACTAAAACCAGTAAGCATGACATACATCTAGGTTTCCCAGGACTTACTCATTTCCGCTGCCTTTCATGTTTTATATGCTCTTTTATGCTTTCATTACACTATGTTTCTATGCTTTATTGTATATCCTTGCACTGGGCGTTATGCTCAGCCGTTTTCCATTTCCATGTTCCTAAACGGCAGGTACCCAAGGTCGCAAATAGGATCTCAAGAGTATGTGCATTCGGATGGAAGTTATCCAGCCTTCTATATCTTATGCATTTATCATACTTTGACTTAGTTTATTTCATGTTGGACATTGTTTAGTCCTTTTCCTTTTTAGTACTTATAATTGCTTGTGTGGAGTTACTTAGACTGCTGATGTTTGTTTCTAATATTTCTATTTATGGTCATGAATGTTTAGACATTTACCTTGCATGCTTTGATGACACGCCATATATTACTGTGATATTCCATTTTAAAAAATGGGGTGTTACGATATATTCGACTTTTTAAGACCTGGTGAGTTAGTATACATTATAATCTAACGAACGCCGCTGACCTCGCGTCGATATCTATCACCAAATGGTTTTTATGGCTAAAACGGTAAACCCGAGTTTGAAAACTTAAATTTTGATTTTGTAACCTTCAAAGAATGTAACTTTCCAGCTAATTGGTAGTAGCTATTTACTCATGGTTGGTATGGGCCGAAAGTTGAGTCTTAAGGATTTCCAATGGTGGAAATATTAGGCCCTTAAACTTTATAGGTTAACGGGTTATTTTGTCCCAAGTTTGACTAGTGCAGTTTGACCATTAAGTGCTTACGGGGTGGCGATAAGTGTTTTAAACATTTAGAAAGTTTCGTAAACTCTTAGATCGAATGGTTGAGCATTCTGGAAACCCCATGAGAGACCCGTTCCAAGGGTTAAAATCCCATAGTTGTTGGACTTATGGATTTATAGCTTCTCCCTTTACAAAACAGCTATACCAGAAAATTTGACTTTACGCCTGCGGTTAAGTAAATTGTTGGCGTTTTTAGGTGCAAATCACTTGGGTTACTTGATTTGAGACCTTAGGCTATCATGTTATGCATCTTCTATAGGTTGTGTGTCATGAAGGTCATGACCACGCTTAGGCTCGGTTGGTTGTTGATACATGGATTTAACTAGTTGAAAGTTCGTTTTCTCGGTGTCTTAACGAATTGATTTCCGGTTAAATGTGTGACTCAATTGTTTTTTGTTAGGAAAAAGTGAAGTTGATTTTCTATAACTAATTAAAAAGTAAATGCGAAAAGTATTTAAATAAAAACAAACTAAAGACAAGTACAAATAATAAAAGTAAAACAAGGTGAAAATTAAAAATTAAAAGTTAAAACGATATTAAAACGAAAATTAAAACAAAAATAAAACGTAATTTAAAGCGAAATAATTAATAAAAATAAATCTAAAAGAAGAAATTAACTATCGACTCGAAAATAAAGTTTACTAAATGAAAAAGGAGAGAATAAAACTAAAATGGTACTTTAAAGCTAAACAAGGAAAAACCTAAAGCGGGTACTAAATAAAAGATAAAACTTGAACTTTACGTAAAAATATTAATTTTAAAATTGGAAGAAAAATTCAACTAAAAATACGTAACTTTCAAAAATAAAATCGGAACAACTTTCAGATAAAACTAGACAATTACAGAACAATACTAATAAATAAGCAAGCAGGCAGGCTAGCTGCTGGAAGCAGCCAGCCTAGCTGCTCAGATTGGCGCAAAACAAAACCATGCATGCATGCATGACATATGATCGTACTAATGTTTACAACATTGCCATCGTATTCCTTTTGTACATTCCATCGTAACATGCATGTTTGGATCGTACTAGGGGATCGTAACAAGCCATCACACCCACAGATCGTACCACCCGATCGCACTCTAGGATCGAAGTCCAGATCGTAACGAGCGATCGTGGTCCAGATCGTGGTTTGGATCGTACCAGGGAAAACAAATAGATCGCACTCTCTGCGATCGAAGCCAAGGATCGTAACAAGAAAACCCTACTAAGATGGCAAAGGCGTCCAAAAGAGTAATGAGCTCAAACGAATAAGCAGAAACCAATAAGTACTTATCAAACCGAAACTTAGACAACTTAATAAGCATAAATTTGAAAGCTTTCAAAAGGCGAAATTCATAAACTTTATAAAAACACAAGATAAGCAACCAAATCAAGCAAACTCTAAAAAGACTAAAACTTTTTAAGAAAACTTAAAACAATAAGTTAGACACAAAATAAGCCAATAAGCATGTCAAACTTATAGCTCATTCCGTATAAAAACTTAAAGATTAATAAAAAGACAAACTTTTTAAGGAATCAAACATAAAAATTAACAAGACGTGTACATAAAAGAAGTCGGATTTAAGATCAAATAGAAAAACTAAGAAAGGTAGAATAAGATTAAGCTTAAAACAAGAATTAAACTATCAAAGGTAAAAGTTTGATTAAAGACATGAAAGGAAGATAAAAGATTGGGATTCTAGTGAGAGAAACTATCACTTTCTCTCTCTAGAATCACCTACAAGAAATGAAAGGAAAACTAAACTAAAACTAAAACTAGCCAACCCTCCTAAATGAGTTTAGGAGGGTATTTATAGGAAAAATGGGGAGGTGCATGTGTTGCCTCCTCTCTTTTTCTTTCTTCATGTCTTCTCGTCTTTTAAATTCTTATACTTTATCGACTTTGTCTCGGGATTAATTAAACTCGTCTTATAATTTCTTTATTTTATTAGACTCGAGTTCTTCGGCTTTATTAAACTTCACTCTTTAGACTTGTTCTTCGATAAATCTTCAGAATTGGTCTTGGACTTCCGTTCTTTTTCCACTCTTGATTTTTTTGACTTCGTCTTTTGTCTTTTTCTTCAATAAACACCCGTGAAAGACCGTGTTTTCCTTCCTTTTCACATTTTGACCCTGAAACACAATAAAAATACAAACCACGCATAATTCCGCCATTTACGACATAAAATATACGTTTAGGTCCCGTTTTAATGTAATTAAGTGGTAGAAAAGATGGGTGTTTTCACACCTATCAAATCACCTACACTTGACCATTGCAATGCCCTCATGCAATGCTTAGCAATAAAGCAAGGTTTACACTTTCCATCATAATCAACCTACCTTGGCCTTTATTAAACAACTAAGAAAAATCAAAAAGATAGAAAATAACAAGATGCAACAAGGAAGAAACTTGTAAAGAAATCTAAGACTTACATTAGGGCTTGTGTGTCATGAATGTTTATCACCCTCAAGTTTCACGTTCCCCATGCCAAGCTTAAAAACAAGATCATTATTAGTACAAGTTAGCATAACAAACATTTACTCATGTGGTTCAATTAATCACTTAAACTCCCTTATTCCTACGGGTATCTCTTATATTTTATTGATGTCTTGAATGATCATGAGGATGCATCGTTGACTTATTTCTATAATTTATTAAGGCTGGAAATAAAGTAGGACGATCTAATCCATAGTTAGCTAAAGGACAAAATCTTTTCAAACTGCTTCTCGAGACCTCAAAAAGTTCATATCTTGGCATAACTCGCTTCACGATTTGAGACCTTTCTCGGACCGATATTTGGCATTTACTTCATACTTCAAATCTTGAGAAGACGTTCTTGAAATTATGGTCTTCTCTTCAAATATAGTGTATATCTTCACTTGGGAAAGCTGAGATATTTTCTTCAATGTTGACCACGACTTCATCATTATTTCTTCAATCATTATTTGGGATTTTGATATACAACGATCCGCCTCCTTTTCGGACTTGGATCGATTTATCCTCATACCTTGTAAGGGTCTTTTCGGATAGATTTCTCCATGATCTTGTGGGAGTTCATTGCTTTTCGTCGTGTGTCTTGATCCTTCATATTGACTTTAGAAAAATGCTTTTCACATCATCTTGGATCTTTAGCAACAAAATGGAATCCTCATGCCTTGTAAGGGCCTTTTTGGACTTGCCAATCTTCGCGTCCCGTTTCATTAGTTATGCCTTGGCTATGAACTCTAATCAATACCGAGCAACTTTTAAACAATCTTGGGCTAATAACTAAGTAATTTTTCAGACCGTACGTGTGAGAACTCGCATTTTCCCGGTATTATTTTATTATTTTATTAATGCTTCTTGAATTTTCCAACATGTTACATATTCTTGTATTCTTCATACGTAAATCCTGATATTTTGAGAATTTTTATTAAATTATATTTTAATTCTTTTCTATCCATTTAAAATAATTTATTTGGATTTATGGAAATTTTATTTTATTTTACCATAATATTTATTTAAATCACGGATAATGATTTAAATCCCTCGCTAAGTTTTATATACTAAGTTATTCGTTTTATTGATCGAGAAGTCAACGAACGCCGCATTTTAGCCATAAAGTATCTTCATTCCCATAATTGTTATTTTCGACTTAATTTCGTATTTTATCGAAAACGAGTCCATAACGAGTCTTCTAAAATTTAGATGCGTGAGTTTATTTTTGGGACCAATGTTTGAAAAATACATTCGTTTTAGTAAATAAATCGAGCCGAACCTTATTTTCTCTCTTCCATTGGTCGAAACCAAACACCCCTTTATCTTTTTAAATAGTTACTACAAAACCTGTTGCCAAACATCTCTTTATCTTTCAACTAGCTACTACAAAATCTGTTACCAAACACCCTTTAACTAATTATCACTACTTAATTCCTAACTAAGAAACATATAAGCACAACAGTAAAAAAAAATTGTCACTCATCTCTTTTTCTCTGTACCGACTCAAAACACACCACTCCATCACTATTTTCTTCAAACCTTGCCCTAAAAACACAATTAAAACAAGTAGAATCAACCTTTTATTATCCTTAATCACAAACCCACAACCAATTTCATTTCATACCTTTGATTTAAGAAAATTAAATTTTCTCAAATTTCATCAATGGAGGTCAAAATCCGGGTTTAAGCAATTGGAGGTGTTAGGAGTATATAACAAAGCTTAAAAAAACGAGTTTGAGTTATCAAAATCAAGTTTTGATCAGGTCTTGGCCCTTGGTGTGTTGCGTCCAAATACATAAACCCACAAGGATTTATATTTGATTTTCTTGGTTTCTTTAAAACACTTGTAAGCATCTTTTATTCATCTCTAGTTGTTTCTTTTATGATTTTTAAATAAATGCATAATAATTAACTAGTTCAAGAATCCTTAGATGTTAATATTTTGAGATTTGATTAGGTTTAGGGCTAGATATGAAAGGAGATAGGTTAGATAGTCGAGGTTGTGTTGATTGAATATGGCGAAAATAATGTTTGGAATGGTTTTGAAGTAGCCATTTTAGGACAGCAGGCTTGTTGTAGATTTCGGAAAATTTAAAGTTTTACAAACTGAGATTTTAGTGTCTTGGCTGCAAGGTGATGTCCTAAGGATCGTTTTGATATAAAATTCGGGTTATAATTCTTAAAAACGAAAAAGTTATGGCCTATTTATGATTTGGTTTTTCATGTGGAAAATTCTGCACTTTTAGAGTACTTGCTGTCCAGATTTTTGGATTTACGTTTCGGTCAAATTAAAATGTTGTAAACTGAGATTTTAAGGTTTGTAGTCGCGAGGTTTATCCTTGTGATCGTTTTGATATAAAATTCGCTTTCTAACTCCTAAAATTGAACTAGTTATGGTCGATTTATAATTTGGTTTTTCATAAAGTAAATTTCTGCACATGACGTTTTCGTGCCGAAAATTGGGTCATTTTGCGAGTATTATAACTTGGTCATAATAAAATATTTTATTAAGTTGCAGGACATCTAGACTAAGTACTTCGAGTTTACTTTCAAACGCAAATGATTGTGAGTTCTAAAAGTAATTATAAGTTAGTCTGATTTTACAAGTTGAGTTGTCAAACTGTCCGAAATTTCAATTGTAGTAAAATAGAAAGCTGAGTGGTCTAAACTTAATATTTTTCAGCGAAATTCGAATCGTAGCTTATTCATAATGTGTGTGAATTTCCTGATTTTTTTCGTGAATTTTGGAGTTGTCTAAGTGGGGCAAAACAGTAGGGACATTTGGTATGTTCCTGCAGGTGCAATTTCGGGTACCTTTTATCAAATAAAAATTATAAAAATGGGTTTTACTTGTCTTAAGCTTTCGGGAAAATTTTGGGGAGTAAACCATTCATGGTGGGACCTGGATTTCGAATTTGGTGAATTTTAGAGGTCGTTTGGTATTTTATTTAGGAAGCCGCGTGAGAGCTCAGGAAGTGATAAATTTTCATAAATTGGTACAATAAGTTAAAACTTAAAACTTTTAAGTTGGATTCTTCAAGTATGCACATATATTACTTATCACAAGTACGTTTTGTGTCGATTTCTAGTAATATAAATATTTTTCGGGTTCGAGTACATTTATAAAGTACCCGTTACCATTATAGGTCGCGGCTTACGGTAAAGCGTTCGTTGTTGTGATCCTTTCGTTTCAAGACTTCTCGACCGATTGATACTACTACCCTTAATAAGGTGAGTTCATAGCCCCTTTTACTACTTGTACATTGTTTCTAAACGCGGGGTGAGATTTTACATGGTGGAACACATCCATTTAAAAGCTGTATGCTATCCAGAACTTGTATGTATTCAGACTTGTATGCTTTCCAACAGTTTTCATTGATATTATTGCTTATAGTTAATAGCCTTAAGTTTCCTCTCTTGATCATGAACCGTTAATTGTCCCGTATGCTTTGCGCTAAGCGCGAATGTTGTGGGTGGATCCATCGGGATTGACAATCCCCGTTCCGATTACCTTGACGCACTTACATTTGTTTATACTTGAGTATTTAGGCTGAATACTCCCTAGAGGAACTTACTTGAGTTAAGCTTCGGTTCATGAACTAAACAGCAATAATATATGTTTCGGACCATGGTTAATGATTATAACCGTTTTCTCTATTTACTTGTTTTATAAACGAATGCTTGTGTTCCACACCTTTACTGCTAAACCTATGAATATCACTCAACTTTATGTTGACGATTTCACATGTTTAATCTCAGGTATTATTTCTTAGCTTTGCTTGGATGGGAGCCCGCAGGATATTATTGCAGCTTGGAGATTTCTGTGTATATTCAAACTTTGGTTTTATCTAAAAACTGTTAGAAGTTTATCATGTATTCTTGGTAACTATAAGTTACAAAACCATAATTAATTTATAGATTTCCGCTTATAAAAATCTGGGACCTTTGTTTAAAAACTCTGATTCTTTTTGATGTAATGTATAAATTTTTATTACGTCAACTTTATGTCAACAATATTTCATTGTTTCTTGTACCATGACGTGGCGCCCCCTTGCTGCCTATTTGTTCCATACCTGATTTTAGGGGTCTCACAGATTGGTATCAGAGCGATGGTTATAGGAAACTGAGTCGCTTTGCAAAACTTAGTCTATAACCGAAAGTTCAAATATTTCATGTTTTTAAGTGTCAAACACAGAATCTGCCATGGTTGTTCGATATCTGTGCGGGTAACTCTCTAATCCTTATTATTTACTTTTAATTATAGTTGTATGATTTCATCTCTTGATTACATTTTGAAATATTACATTACCCTAATGACGATAATTACTATCTCTTTTCAAAGCCTTTGTGCTCAATGAATTATCATTGGATATTTCTGTGATTACATCTGTCCTTACTATATTTCTTGAATTCTTCTTCATGTGAACTTGATCTTGTTACCATGATTTTAATTTGTTATGAAGTTACATACTTGTATTAGGAGTGCGTATGTTGCCGACGTTTCATACTCGCTTTTCTGAGTATTATTACTATCTTGTTTATGCGTGATACGACTGACCTCATATACTCGTTCGTTTTGAACCGTCTGTTTTTCTCGACTCACTGTTACATGTTGTGTGTAATCTCGTGATACCATTGTTCGGGATTAAATAAGTGTCGTTTTCAATGAAACTTCTTATTTTTATTTTTCTACCGTGTGTGTTACTTTCATTGTTAAACCTCTTTAAAATATCTATTTAGATATACAGATTACATTCTGATCATTTGTGATTGGGTGTCTTGAAAAAATAGTCTATCGACCATTGCGTAGCTCAATGTGTCTTCGAAAAAGACTAAAGGATATCGTGCGAGTCACACATCTTGAATCAGTATTGAATAATATCGTGGGTTTTCGTAACCTTGATTGACCTTTACGTCACTACTTTACACGACACTCGTATATCGATTTAATATTACTTCATTGACCATTGTACGTTTCGACTTCAAATTTTAACATTCGTTTGTACCTTGGAAACACCATCGTCATCTTGTAATTCATCCTATGTGGTGTTTGTTTGGAATACGATTCTACTTCTATAAACCTGTATCCTTCCTTTTCATTATCCCTCCTTGCTCCGGGAGTGCAACCCGTTAATGTTCCATTCCTTTCTTGGTATGTCTTGTGATTTTGGAAAATCACGCCGCCAAGAGACCTTCCTACATTGCATCTTGAAACCTAAGACACGGATGTCATGCGCTGTTTTTGATTTCTTAGATTATCGTTGCTATTCATAAACCAAATTTATACTATGTTTTTCTTTATATGCTAATTATATAATATATTCTCTTTCGTCTTTATAGAATCCACAAGTCATGTGTGTACATAAACTCCTGGTCGTTATGAAGTTTGATTAAATTTCAAGGTGTCGAAAAATATACTTTCTGCAGAAAATCTACAGGTAATTTAACGGTGTCGAGAAAATATTTTTATAAAGTTCAGACTTAAAAATATATTTATACTTGTTGAGACATTCGTTTAAACATAAAATTCGAACCGTAACTCTTAAAAACGAGAAAGTTACGTTCATTTGAAATTTGTAAAATTTAAGAACTTATTTTCTGCGTATATGAAAATTATTGCTGATGCAGAACTGCAGGAGGTAGAATCGTCATTTATAGTCTTTCGGCCTTCGGCCGAAACACGTAAATTGTCTAAAATGTCGTTTTACGTCTACCGCAAGGGAACTAGTGTCGAAACTGGATATTTATGGGTCTTTTATCTCATAAAGTCTATGTTTTCTAAAAATATCATTTTGTTGACAGATCTGATGCGAAGGCGTTTTCGCCTATTTCTGGTCCGTTTCGAGTCTCGAGTAAAATAGAAAGTTGTTTAAAATGCCGTTTTACCTTTACCGCGTATGTAACCAAGTCCGGAAACTAGTATAAACAGGTCAAATCTTTAAAATAAAAATATGCATTTTAAGATAATACAGTGCGCAGAACGTGCAGGGGCATTTTGGTCATTTTACGTTCGGTTTCAGATCTTGAGTAGAAATAGAAAGTTGTTCGAAACATTGTTTACACTAAATTGCTTTAGACTCCGAGTCTTGAAAATGTCATTTTACGAGTTAATTGATCGGGTCAAACCTAAAAGTCAAAGTTGACTAAAAAAAAGTCAAAGCTGATAGAATTTTGAAATATGGTTTTTAGGCGTTTTTGAGTTCGTTTGAGCTTGTAGAACTTTAACAAATGATATTTTACAACTAACAAACATTAGTTACGTTTGAAGACGTTTAAAATAGTAACTTTGGGTACGAGTTATACATACATATATCGTGAACTTTTGAAACCGAGTGTTTGGATAACCCGATAGCGAGCTATAGTTTTGTCGAAAAAGTTGTGCATTTTTCTATGTTAATTAGTTTACGATGTGAACGAGTATGGAATTTCTAATCCTTTCTTTTATATACGACTTATTTGTCATTCTATATTATCTTTCTTTTCTCAAATCGTACCACTGATTTGGGTCGAGATTTGAAGTTCTATTCACATCTTTCGTTATCATTTTGACACGTGTCTCATGACTATTCCGGCTAAACCGTTTGAAACCTTATTACTTTGTAATCATTTCATCAATTTTCTAATTAATTACTTTTTACTACTTTCGTGTAACTTACTCGCTATTTTATATGACATTATAATGTCACCATATAAATTCAAACTGGTATTGTTTGCGAATCATATTACAAAATGTTCCACTTGGGCCTTATTAAATACTTGAATGTTATCTTATAAAATTAAATTATATTAATTTTACGATGTAATTTCACAAAAAATAAAATTCAACAATTGGTCTTATAAAGAATCTTTGTGACATTAAAATTGTTGATTTAAATAATTAGCCAATTACTTACTTGTGAAAAATTTCATAAATTATTTTAAATCTTGTTTTACAAATGACATTATATACATATTTTAAAATCATATGACATGTAATATTGGTTTGACGAAGTTGGGCATCGCATTGCTAGTCCTAAATTAGGCATGGCCTGATCACCTATGCGTAATTTAGAAGGAGCCATGTGAGGTTGAATAAGTAGTCACCTTAAATATTTTGACAAGAACCAACTTTTTACAGGTGTTTCTAAAAAAAGTTAGATAAAATAAAGTTTTGAAAACTTTTACTTATTATGCGAATAGCACTCGTTCACGATACACATATGATCCCTTATCTTTTCTTGAACTAATTACGTGCCTGCAAGTACATGTTTCTTTACTCAACGATATATGTTATACTTATTATCCCATTTTTCCACATGATATAATTCTCTGTACAGTTCGTCTAATTACCGACCATTGATACCAGACTTGAAAGTTTCAACGTTTTTATGCTTCTACATCGACTGACCTTCTTTATCTATTTTGGTAGACATTCGAAACGTCTCCGGACGCGAATAGTGATTATCACTGGACGTGAACGATGATTTCTTATGTTTTTCATGATGTGTGTCAAACTCTATCGTCTCGAAATTTATTCGTGTGAACCATGTGATGACTTCGCTCTCTAATTACTAATGTTGTTCAATTTACTGGAATTATTCACAAGAGACTTTTTAAGAATTTTCGTTGATTCGAAAATGTTGTGTGGCTTTTCTCATTCGATCGTGTATCGACCACTGAGAAACTTAATATGTCGTTCTTGGTGACACCAACCACACTCGAGAATTTATTACTTGCTAAACCTTTGGTTTCTTATTGTCTTATCATCGACGTATCTACTCTACCATGTTCGTTAGGAATTGATACGAATTTCGTTTTATTCCCTCCTGCTATTGCTTGTATTCTAATTGTTGACTATTATTTGCTTCATATTCGTTTGCTATCTCGTCACCTTTTGAAAACCCGAATATGTCCCATGTTTACCATTTGATGCATTAAACGCCTCTATAGAATTCTGTAGGCTATTATAAATTTCTAAGAAAATTTTACACATTTTACCAAGTGTTTAATTTTCCAAAATACCCGTTTCAAGTTAAATGTCTGATCTATACATCATCTTTTGTATAGTTCTAACTAGTGTTTAAAATGACATCATGTCCTATCTTTTGAAATATTTGATTTGCATCATACGTTACTTTCAATTCATTGAAATTTTTTTTGATTTAATTAATATTACTATTAATGATCCTAAATAATTAAGAAAATAGATTTTCTCTAATCGTATCAATCAACCTGAGTTTTAAGAATAATTCCATACAGTCATCCAAAAGCTCTTAAGCTGATCAAAATAATTATTTTTGAACTGTTATTTTTACCTTGAACACCATCCTTATCAAGCAACTATAAGTATAATGGCACCATTTTGAAAGTGTCGTAGCATTCTAACGCCATAAACAAACAAACCTTGTATTTTTAAAATTAAGAAGATTCTCAACCAGGTTTTAAAGTAATACCAAATCCGGGACGGATTATTGTGGCAACTCGTATTTTAAATGTTTATATGTAATTCATATTTCCCCTCTATTTCTTTAGTAAGTAGATTGTCGTTTTTTTACAGTTGTGCGATTTACAATACCTTGTTGATTATCAATCTTAACTCGTTCTAGCGCACCTTGTCCGTTCAAGCAATTCTCGTGTTTATTCTATCACTTTATACTTCTTCGTACTTAACGGTTGTTATTTTAATCCGAGTTTGAAATAAGTTCGAAAAGGAGTTAAGAAGCTGAAGCGTAGTTGGATTTTAAATTGTTAAGGTTCATCGTGGTGCAGTAATTAGCGGGGAAAGCGAAGAATAAGTTCAAAACTAGGTATCCCCTTTTGTTTGAATCTTCTTCCTTCTCTAGTTGAACTCTGAGGGACCAGAGTTCCTTTAGGGGGGTCGACTGTGAGAACTCGCATTTTCCCGGTATTATTTTATTATTTTATTAATGCTTCTTGAATTTTCCAACATGTTACATTTTCTTGTATTCTTCATACGTAAATCCTGATATTTTGAGAATTTTTATTAAATTATATTTTAATTCTTTTCTATCCATTTAAAATAATTTATTTGGATTTATGGAAATTTTATTTTATTTTACCATAATATTTATTTAAATCACGGATAATGATTTAAATCCCTCGCTAAGTTTTATATACTAAGTTATTCGTTTTATCGATCGAGAAGTCAACGAACGCCGCATTTTAGCCATAAAGTATCTTCATTCCCATAATTGTTATTTTCGACTTAATTTCGTATTTTATCGAAAACCCGAGTCCATAACGAGTCTTCTAAAATTTAGATGCGTGAGTTTATTTTTGGGACCAATGTTTGAAAAATACATTCGTTTTAGTAAATAAATCGAGCCCAACCTTATTTTCTCTCTTTCATTGGTCGAAACCAAACACCCCTTTATCTTTTTAAATAGTTACTACAAAACCTGTTGCCAAACATCTCTTTATCTTTCAACTAGCTACTATAAAATCTGTTACCAAACACCCTTTAACTAATTATCACTACTTAATTCCTAACTAAGAAACATATAAGCACAACAGTAAAAAAATTTTGTCTCTCATCTCTTCTTCACTGTGCCGACTCAAAACACACCACTCCATCACCATTTTCTTCAAACCTTGACCTAAAAACACAATTAAAACAAGTAGAATCAACCTTTTATTATCCTTAATCACAAACCCACAACCAATTTCATTTCATACCTTTGATTTAAGAAAATTAAATTTTCTCAAATTTCATCAATGGAGGTCAAAATCCGGGTTTAAGCAATTGGAGGTGTTAGGAGTATATAACAAAGCTTAAAAAAACGAGTTTGAGTTATCAAAATCAAGTTTTGATCATGTCTTGGTCCTTGGTGTGTTGCGTCCAAATACATAAGCCCACAAGGATTTACATTTGATTTTCTTGGTTTTTTTAAAACACTTGTAAGCATCTTTTATTCATCTCTAGTTGTTTCTTTTATGTTTTTAAATAAATGCATAATAATTAACTAGTTCAAGAATCCTTAGATGTTAATATTTTGAGATTTGATTAGGTTTAGGGCTAGATATGAATGGAGATAGGTTAGATAGTCGAGGTTGTGTTGATTGAATATGGCGAAAATAATGTTTGGAATGGTTTTGAAGTAGCCATTTTAGGACAGCAGGCTTGTTGTAGATTTCGGAAAATTTAAAGTTTTACAAACTGAGATTTTAGTGTCTTGGCTGCAAGGTGATGTCCTAAGGATCGTTTTGATATAAAATTCGGGTTATAACTCTTAAAAACGAAAAACTTATGGCCTATTTATGATTTGGTTTTTCATGTGGAAAATTCTGCACTTTTAGAGTACTTGCTGTCCAGATTTTTGGATTTACGTTTCGGTCAAATTAAAATGTTGTAAAATGAGATTTTAAGGTTTGTAGTCGCGAGGTTTATCCTTGTGATCGTTTTGATATAAAATTTGCTTTCTAACTCCTAAAATTGAACTAGTTATGGTCGATTTATAATTTGGTTTTTCATAAAGTAAATTTCTGCACATGACGTTTTCGTGCAGAAAATTGGGTCATTTTGCGAGTATTATAACTTGGTCATAATAAAACATTTTATTAAGTTGCAGGACATCTAGACTAAGTACTTCGAGTTTACTTTCAAACGCAAATGATTGTGAGTTCTAAAAGTAATTATAAGTTAGTCAAAATGATTTTACAAGTTGAGTTGTCAAACTGTCCGAAATTTCAATTGTAGTAAAATAGAAAGCTGAGTGGTCTAAACTTAATATTTTTCAGCGAAATTCGAATCGTAGCTTATTCATAATGTGTGTGAATTTCCTGATTTTTTTCGTGAATTTTGGAGTTGTCTAAGTGGGGCAAAACAGTAGGGACATTTGGTATGTTCCTGCAGGTGCAATTTCGGGTACCTTTTATCAAATAAAAATTATAAAAATGGGTTTTACTTGTCTTAAGCTTTCGGGAAAATTTTGGGGAGTAAACCATTCATGGTGGGACCTGGATTTCGAATTTGGTGAATTTTAGAGGTCGTTTGGTATTTTATTTAGGAAGCCGCGTGAGAGCTCAGGAAGTGATAAATTTTCATAAATTGGTACAATAAGTTAAAACTTAAAACTTTTAAGTTGGATTCTTCAAGTATGCACATATATTACTTATCACAAGTACGTTTTGTGTCGATTTCTAGTAATATAAATATTTTTCGGGTTCGAGTACATTTATAAAGTACCCGTTACCATTATAGGTCACGGCTTGCGGTAAAGCGTTCGTTGTTGTGATCCTTTCGTTTCAAGACTTCTCGACCGATTGATACTACTACCCTTAATAAGGTGAGTTCATAGCCCCTTTTACTACTTGTACATTGTTTCTAAACGCGGGGTGAGATTTTACATGGTGGAACACATCCATTTAAAAGTTGTATGCTATCCAGAACTTGTATGTATTCAGACTTGTATGCTTTCCAACAGTTTTCATTGATATTATTGCTTATAGTTAATAGCCTTAAGTTTCCTCTCTTGATCATGAACCGTTAATTGTCCCGTATACTTTGCGCTAAGCCGAATGTTGTGGGTGGATCCATCGGGATTGACAATCCCCGTCCCGATTACCTTGACGCACTTACATTTGTTTATACTTGAGTATTTAGGCTGAATACTCCCTAGAGGAACTTACTTGAGTTAAGCTTCGGTTCATGAACTAAACAGCAATAATATATGTTTCGGACCATGGTTAATGATCATAACCATTTTCTCTATTTACTTGTTTTATAAATGAATGCTTGTGTTCCACACCTTTACTGCTAAACCTATGAATATCACTCAACTTTATGTTGACGATTTCACATGTTTAATCTCAGGTATTATTTCTTAGCTTTGCTTGGATGGGAGCCCGCAGGATATTATTGCAGCTTGGAGATTTCTATGTATATTCAAACTTTGGTTTTATCTAAAAACTGTTAGAAGTTTATCATGTATTCTTGGTAACTATAAGTTACAAAACCATAATTAATTTATAGATTTCCGCTTATAAAAATCTGGGACCTTTATTTAAAAACTTTGATTCTTTTTTATGTAATGTATAAATTTTTATTACGTCAACTTTATGTCAACAATATTTCATTGTTTCTTGTACCATGACGTGGCGCCCCCTTGCTGCCTAGTTGTTCCATACCTGATTTTAGGGGTCTCACAGTACGACCCTACTTATTGCAATTATTTATTTACAAGCGAGGGGAGAAAAAGATCATAATTAACTCACATAAGTTAATGAAAGAATACCAAACTTGCAACTAACTCTATCATTTTTCGTTCTCCACAATTTAAAATCTCAAGGAATGAGACTCGTGGATGCTTAGCCTAATAAACCAATTAAGGTCTAGATGGTTAAGGATACTAGCTAGAGTGAACTTGGATAAGTAAACTCGGGTTGAGTCAAAATGTTCACAACGGGCCTAATATATCTAAGATAACTAAACTTTTTAAAACCATTTTATTAAAATAAGAGAAAAATAACAAAAATAAAGGGAACTACAACTAGGCCAAAATAGATTAAAAATTTTGAAAAAATGTCGAAAAATCGAATTTCCGGCTAAAAAGAGGGCAAATTCATGGAAAAGTCCACTTAACTTCGATAGAAGTCCCCCCTACACTTGAGATAAACATTGTCCTCAATGTTTAAGCATGTGGGAGTAAACTCCCCTACACTTAGGACATTGTGCACTTTGCTTAAATCTTGTTAAGGAAAAGACAACTAACGTGATTTCTATTTTAATATTGGAAAAAATAGGAAATCAAAAGAGTTTAGGATAGAACCGGGAGGATGAGAACACGGATTCACGGTTCGTCAAAAGTCATCAAGAGTGTGTCTTTGAAGCTCAAATCCCTGCAATGATAAGAAAGAAAACAAGAAACACCAACGGGGCTCCCCCCCCTACACTTATGATTAAAACAGATAAAGATAGATAATCGGGTTGCCTCCCGAAGAGCGCTTGTTTATATTAACCGAGTCGCGAGCCTGACTCGTCCCCGAATTAAATAGTCCATGGGGAAGCCTCGAATATAATACCGGGATCAAAGACCTTGTCCTCGTTCCCGGAGGACATTAATAAAGGAGAGGCAGGAGGATAAGTCTTGAATGGTAAAAAGTTCTTGTCAATACAAGAAAAGTAAGTGAAGTTCAGATTGACGGGAGGTGGGGTGGGTAGAGGAATCACATTGTCATCCTCCAAAGACAATGGATGCTGACCAATTGGCAAAGTCGTAAGGTTATCAATTATAAAATGGTCTATGTCACCTCCCGGGTCAAAGCATTTATCCTCATGAACGTTGATCTTGTTGAGTTCATTGTAGATAAGGACAGTAGAAACGCGTTTGAAAAGATCACGCTTAAGTATGAAACCATCATTCATTTGTGGGGATTGTTGATAAGTTAAATCCTCACGAATGTGGTAAACGTAATTCTCATAAGAGGAGTGTTGATTAGGTAACTCCTCGAGAATAGGATGTTTGGGCATGTGAGTTGGTTCTTCATCGCTAGATGGTGGAGCTAATGATGGAGCATCATTAGTAACCGTTTCAGGATAAGGCGGAGAGACAGGATCTTCCTTGAGAAGTTTCGCAATTGTAAGAAGTTCGTCTGCCCAATCGGTTGAAGAATCGTTAGAGTTATGATTAAGGGGACCCAAACTAGCTTGAATATCATCCCAAAGAAAGTCATTTTCTCCAAAAGGAGTCAAGGACGGAGCAATAGACGAAGGAGGAATAGGAGAAGTCTTGTGTTGCTTTAGAAATTCCTCCTCGTCGAAAATAACCTCAATATCGTCATCGCTCTCCTCATTACCTATATGGCCAATAATATGCTCAGGGATATTAATACTCGTCTGATCTCGCTGCTGTAAAAATGACTCCATACAAGTTTGCAGCGTGTGTAAAAGCTCTTTCGTTTGCTCTTGAAAAGCTGTAGCAAGATCGTTTCTTTGTTCTTGAAAGGTTGTAGCAAGATCGTCAATTGGTTCTTGGTAACTCATCCCGTGACGAGGCTGATGATCAATTGGGTATTGCAGGGGTTGGTCAAAACTGGAAGGGGTATAATTATAGTAATTGTGATCCCTTGTAGGACAATGAAAACTTTCGTGAGGACCCCCACAGTTGTTGCAAAACGGGTGAGGAAAAAGACTAGGTGCGTCTTGTGGATAGCTATTTTCATTGTCATAATTGTAACCCGGTTCTTGCTCGTGACCATACGGGTATCGAACCAGGCACGAAACATGCCAATGAGAATCGCTTCCACAATAGATGCACGGGGGAACACGAGGAGGTGTGTTCAAAAAGGACGAATTAGTCGAGTTGCACAAAGGACAAAATCCGAATAGGAATTGTGTATTGTCGATATCGTTTCCGCACCGCTCACATGTACATCATTGACAAGATTCGTTCCCGTACAATCGTCTCCCACACCCGACGCAATGGACATAAGAATCCATAAAGAAAAATAGATGAGCAAGAAGAATATTTTTGGTGCAAAACTTTGAAAAAGAAATGCGTTTTAAGATTTTTCAAATGTTTTTGGATTTTTTGAAAATTTTTGACACGAAAAATAATGTTCACAAGTGAACGGATCCCAAAAGCCAACGCGACTCTCACAAAAAACCGTTAATCTTCACGAAAAGAGCCGGCAGCGGCGTCATTTGATCATGGATTTTACTAGTTGAAAGTTCGTTTTCTCGGTGTCTTAACGAATTGATTTCCGGTTAAATGTGTGACTCAATTGTTTTTTGTTAGGAAAAAGTGAAGTTGATTTTTTATAACTAAATAAAAAGTAAATGCGAAAAGTATTTAAATAAAAACAAACTAAAGACAAGTACAAATAATAAAAGTAAAACAAGGTGAATATTAAAAACTAAAAGTTAAAACGATATTAAAACGAAAATTAAAACAAATAATAAAACGTAATTTAAAGCGAAACAATTAATAAAAATAAATCTAAAAGAAGAAATTAACTATGGACTCGAAAATAAAGTTTACTAAATGAAAAAGGAGAGAATAAAACTAAAATGGTACTTTAAAGCTAAACAAGGAAAAACCTAAAGCGGGTACTAAATAAAAGATAAAACTTGAACTTTACGTAAAAATATTTATTTTAAAATTGAAAGAAAAATTCAACTAAAAATACGTAACTTTCAAAAATAAAATCGGAACAATTTTCAGATAAAACTAGACAATTACGGAACAATACTAATAAATAAGCAAGCAGGCAGGCTAGCTGCTGGAAGCAGCCAGCCTAGCTGCTCAAATTGGCGCTAAACAAAACCATGCATGCATGCATGACATATGATCGTACTAATGTTTACAACATTGCCATCGTATTCCTTTTGTACATTCCATCGTAACATGCATGTTTGGATCGTACTAGGGGATCGTAACAAGCCATCGCACCCACAGATCGTACCACCCGATCGCACTCTAGGATCGAAGTCCAGATCGTAACGAGCGATCGTGGTCCAGATCGTGGTTTGGATCGTACCAGGGAAAACAAATGGATCGCACTCTCTGCGATCGAAGCCAAGGATCGTAACAAGCAAACCCTACTAAGATGGCAAAGGCCTCCAAAAGAGTAATGAGCTCAAACGAATAAGCAGAAACCAATAAGCACTTATCAAACCGAAACTTAGACAACTTAATAAGCATAAATTTGAAAGCTTTCAAAAGGCGAAATTCATAAACTTTATAAAAACACAAGATAAGCAACCAAATCAAGCAAACTCTAAAAAGACTAAAACTTTTTAAGAAAACTTAAAACAATAAGTTAGACACAAAATAAGCCAATAAGCATGTCAAACTTATAGCTCATTCCGTATAAAAACTTAAAGATTAATAAAAAGACAAACTTTTTAAGGAATCAAACATAAAAATTAACAAGACGTGTACATAAAAGAAGTCGGATTTAAGATCAAATAGAAAAACTAAGAAAGGTAGAATAAGATTAAGCTTAAAACAAGAATTAAACTATCAAAGGTAAAAGTTTGATTAAAGACATGAAAGGAAGATAAAAGATTGGGATTCTAGTGAGAGAAACTGTCACTTTCTCTCTCTAGAATCACCTACAAGAAATGAAAGGAAAACTAAACTAAAACTAAAACTAGCCAACCCTCCTAAATGAGTTTAGGAGGGTATTTATAGGAAAAATGGGGAGGTGCATGTGTTGCCTCCTCTCTCTTTCTTTCTTCATGTCTTCTCGTCTTTTAAATTCTTATACTTTATCGACTTTGTCTTGGGATTAATTAAACTCGTCTTATAATTTCTTTATTTTATTAGACTCGAGTTCTTCGGCTTTATTAAACTTCCGTCTTTAGACTTGTTCTTCGATAAATCTTCAGAATTGGTCTTGGACTTCCGTTCTTTTTCCACTCTTGATTTTTTTGACTTTGTCTTTTGTCTTTTTCTTCAATAAACGCCCGTGAAAGACCATGTTTTCCTTCCTTTTCACATTTTGACCCTGAAACACAATAAAAACACAAACCACGCATAATTCCGCCATTTACGACATAAAATATACGTTTAGGTCCCGTTTTAATGTAATTAAGTGGTAGAAAAGATGGGTGTTTTCACACCTATCAGTTGTGCAAGTTATATACATATTACATTTTTACAAAATATTTTGATACAATTGTTTTATATTTTTAAAAAACAAACATTTAAGGGTCGTGACCACTCTTTTAGGTCACGGGTATCCCTTGGAGTACTTCCATAAGCCTTCTTCAGTCCGGTTCTCATATCTGTCACACTTGTACTAAGGTTAGTTCATAGCCCCTTTTTACTACTTGCACATTGTTTCTAAACACGGGGTGAGATTTTACATGGTGGAACACATTCATATAAAACTGTTTGCTTTCCAGAACTTGATGATTTCCGACAGTTTTTCATTGATATTATTGCTTTTAGTCTATAGCCCCTAAGTTCCTCTCTTGATCATGAACCGTTAATTTTCTAGTGTTACCTTTTTCTAAGCGTGAATGTTGTGGGTGGATCCATCGGGACTGACAGTCCCCGTCCCATGTTACGGTTGTTTAACCATTGACGTATTTAACATTTGATTTGTTACTTGAGTATTTAGGTTGAATACTCACTAGAGGAACTTACATTGATGTTAAGTTTCGGTTCATGAACTAAATATCAATAATAATGGTTTTGGACTATGGTTATCGTACGTAACCATTTTCCCTATTTCTTATTTTACAAATGAGTGCTTGTTTTCCACAACTTTACTACTAAACCTATGAATATCACTCAACTTTGTGTTGACGATTTACATGTTTAATCTCAGGTATAATGCTTAGTTTTGCTTGGACGGGAGCCCACAGGATATTTTCACAAATTGGAGACTTCTGTGTTACTTTTTAAAGTTTGATTTTGGTAAAAACTGTCAGAAGTATATTCTGTATTTTTTATAACTATATGTTACAAAAGCATGTTTAAATAACAGATTTATCCGCTTATAAAACTCTGGGACCCTTTGTTTAAAAACTCTGATGTTTATGATGTAATGTATATGTTTTTATTACGTCAACTTTGTGTCGACAGTATTTCATTGTTTCTTGTACCATGACGTGGCACCTCCTTGTTGCCTACGTGTTTCCTTGCCTGATTTTGGGGGTCCCACATAAATTAGTTTTGAATTTTTTTTTTAATATTTTAATATTTTATTATATTCTTATTTTAATATTGTTTTATTCTCTATTTGCATGAAAGCGTAATTCAACGTACTTTTAACCGTCTTAGTGTAGTTTCGTTCTTTTTAGTTAAAATCTCTTTTGCCAAATCGGTATCTCACCCAAAAACGTTTTAATCACACCTTACCTCACCCCGTACAAGGAACTCGTCGGTCTTTAAATTCACGTACAGTTTTCCTAAATCGTATAACGTCTTTATGATACATACCCCTAAATTTGCTACATCAATTGGCTACGTCGGGCCGACCAGATGGCGACGAGCTTTAGGCCCGATGGCTACTGTTCATCATGTTGTAGATTTTTTCGTCAGGGCCACGTAGCCGCTTGAATCGTCGAAATATGAGTATGTATGAGAGGTTAATGGCAAAAATACTATCTGGAAGCACACACGCAATTTTTAGCCTAACGGCTATGTGTATTGAGTGTGACGTCGTCGCAAGTGGACTCCAAACAACGTCATGTATTAATCCCGACAGCGTCGAGAGCTCCTATAAGTATTCATTTTGTGCTTGATCATGAAATCTTGTATATTTTTCTTGACTTCTTCTGAATTGCTTCAAAATGATCCAAATATCTTTCAAATCATCTCCAAATCATTCAAGTGCTTGAAAAATACTAAAATAACAAAAAAGAAAAAATAGTGTCGTTTTTAAGACACATTTGCATAAATATAAGGGTTAAATGACCCCGAATAGCGTATAAAATGACCTCTCATCATATATAAATCAAATAAAGCCTGACACACTCTTAAGGTTGTTGTAATTTAAATAAGCCACTTTCAACTCATGAGCTCCATATGCTGCATAGTTAATCACTATTGTCCATTAAATCGTGTCTACCAATTAGACGTCTTGTGTGCCATAAGCCTTGGATATACTGTGTTGTTAATAACACTTTTGATATGATTTGTATAATTTTCAGACGTACCCAAATAAAAATTGAAATAAAGGTTGTTCGAAAGTATATCGAAGTGCTCGTCTATTAAAAGATACAAAAATATTCGTCGCGATGATCTAACTTTTTGCCGCTTGATAATTTATCATTTGCTAAATATTTTATTTTTTTAAAGAGATGAAAAGTGAGATGTTTGTTGTTTTATGAAAAAACATAGGTGACTAAGATTTATTCATTGAGTATTTAGATAATTATGGTTTATATTTAAAAAACCAAAAAGAAAATAAAATATCGTTTAATTTATATAAGTCAAATGTCGTTGGCACACTCTCAATATTATTATAATTTAAATAAAGTAGGTCCAACACATGGGCTCCACATGGAATATAGTTGATTAAATTGACCATTAAATCATTTCTATCAATAAAAAATCAAGTGTACCAATAACCTAATATACAATTTTTTAAAAGAGTCATGACAGTTGGTCACATCATTATCAAACTTTTCAAATAAATTATTTTTCTTTTTCTAATAGTATAATTTATTATTAATTATATTTATCAACAAGTAAATTCGTTTTTATATCTGAGTGTGAGTAGTTCTTTTTTTATTAATTTATTTTGTTAGTTTGAATAAATTATACCATGTCTTTTTACTTAACTACTACCATACTTTGTTCTTCATGATTTCTTATAAGCGTGGTAATTATAAATTCCACGCGAAACCAACTAAAAATGACATAAAATTTAAATGGTGTATATTCTGGGTTGTGGTATCGTCGACCAATATAGCACGCTTATTAAATGAGCCATTTTCGGATTAAATTGTTATTGTCAAAATATAAATATCAATATCAAAATGAAACCGTGACCTCACACGTTAACGACTTATTTGTTCAAAAGTCATTATACGCTACGAACACACATAATGTCTAAAAACATAATATAAATAGTTAAATACTTCCCGCATACGATGATAAACGTCAGGCTACTCTTCTGTGAACATTGCATGTGTTATTTGGCCCCGTACTGTGACGAAAAATGTGTAGCTAAGGTTGATTCATTTGGTATTTAGATAATTTTCGTTTATAATGATTTCAACTTATTGAAGTAAAATAAAATGAATGCAAAATACAATTTAAGTTATATAACTCAAATGAAGTGTGACACACACGTAAGATTTTTCCACTTTAAATAAACTACTTTCAACTCATGAGCCCCACATATTTTATATTTGATCAAATTGGCTACTAAATCATGTCTATCAATCAAACCTCAAGTGTGCTAATAGCCTTGGATATACGGTGTTATTAATAACACTTGTGACCTGCATATGCTTTGTATGATTTTTTCAAACGAAACTCAAAGAAAAATAAAAAAAACTTGGTCGAATGTATATGAAGTTCCCATCTACTAAAAAATACAAAAATATTCATCGCAATGGTATATGTTTATTCGTTTGAATATTTAGAATACAAGAAATTTTGTTTTTAAAAGGAGATGAAAAGTGAGATTTTTCTATTTTAATAAAAAAATGAGTAGTATTGATTCATTGCTTATTTAGATAATTTCGGTTTATATTAATTTGAATTCATAAAAAAAACAATATACCATTTAAGTTATATAAATCAAAGGAAGCCTGGCGCACTCTCAATATGTTTGATTCACGGTTAATCATATCACCATCAAACTTATGAGCTTCAAATGAAACCTGACGCACTCTTAATATGATAATTATTTCAATAAGCTACCTCTAACTTATGAGCTTCATCTGTTGTATGGTTGAACAAACGACCCTTAAGTCATTCTATCAAACACAAGTCAAGTGTACTAGTTATGTTTGATTCACGGTTTTATTAATAACAATCGTGAAAGTTAATCATATCACCATCAAACTTCAAATCAACTATTTTTTTGTAATAGTATAATTTATTATTAATTGCCTTTATCAACTATTAAATTCATCTACATATTTTAGTCCAAATATTTTTTTCTTAATAATTTATTTGTGTTAGTTATAACAAATTGTAGTGTGTCTTTATACTTACTACTATACTTTTGTTCATCGTGATTTGTTGTAACTCTGGTAATTTTTTGTTAGTCCATAAAACTTGTGCAAACATCGAATCAATAAAAAACTATGAAGAACATTTGCACAATTAAACCAATTTACTAACTAATAACACAAGCTTGTACTTTTCAGCGTATGTATATCTTATTAATAATGAATCAACAAATATACATGACTTGCCCGGTTGTTTGCGGAACAACAACCGGGCAATGAATGACAAACTAAACTCCCATGTTCATAGCTAGCTAAGCTTATGCAACAATGGGAGGATGAAACCTTAAACCACTAAAGTATTACATGTTTGTTTCTGTGGGTGGGAATCCTTGACTATTCTATTACAAAGACCACATATATATAGTGGGAGTGTGAAGCTTCCTTGAGAAGCTTTACTAAAGTACAAGTAACCACCTTGTACTTTGTTGTCTTCATCTTTTGCACCTTTGACAAAGTAAGCCTTCCTCTTGAACCTTTGTCTTCATTGCTAATAAGACATGTTCCCACTAATACATAAGACACTTCTTCAGGTCTTCTTAACATCTTCAGGTCTTGTAATCAGTAATAGTCTTGAGGAGTTAGTAAGCTGTTATGTCATCACTTACTAACTCCATCATCCTTGATTCTTTGCACACTTACTGAGATCCGCCTCAGCTAATGACGAGTCTATCTCGTAGACTCTAAAGAACTCTAAAGAATGACACACTGAACTTATAACATACGTAAGTTCAGTGACTAACACTACTTAGGATACTTTACATCCAAATCTTGTGCAAGGGACAAATCAGGCACTGAATTGACCCAACAATCTCCCTCTATTTGGATAGAAAAGTAGCCTAAGTTAAATAGCAGTAAGTGAGCATAAAGGCTTCTTCTTACCTGCTATATTACAACAATGAATACCAAGAATAACTAGCTTTACTAGTTCAAGTCATCTGCTAACTTGTATCGTCTTGTACCTGTTGTAGTTGTTACTGAACTGCAATGTCTGATCTTGTACTTTGAGAAACACTTGAACCAATTCCCTGATGCTTATATAGAACTCATAAAGGTAACTTCACCTTAGGTCATCAGTGAAGTATATTATATGCTTTACCATAAAGACCATATGTTTCACCTTAGGTCATCAGTGACTAACACTACTTAGGATACTTTACATCCAAATCCCGTGCAAGGGACAAATTAGGCACTGAATTGACCCAACATTTTTAATTTGACAAAAAAACTAAAAACAAAATGAAAGTAACTGGTGGGAATCAAGTTTAAATATATATTTTGGGTCGTGTTACGGTCGACCAATTTAGCCCGTTTGTTAATTGAGTCATTTTGGATTCAATTGTTATCGTCAAAATGTAAATATCAAAACGAAGTCATGCCGCAAACATTAGCGGCGTATATTTACAAAAGTCATTATGCGCTACCAAACTCACATAATGCATAGAACATAACACAAATAGTTAAATATTGTGCCCATTTAACTAACTATTTAGGCTTATGGATATTGTGAAAACCGATAACTTTTCAGATTTTATATTTTTCACTTTTTACCCTTGAATGTTCAGTTTTTTTATATGATTACTTGGCTTGAAGAGAGGAAGTTAGGTTATCTTGCGTACTGCTGATAAATGTCTACGAACGTGTACTGACTCAAGGTTATGCTCTAGCTACTCTTCTATGAACATTGCAAGTGTTATTTGACCTCGTAATGTGACGAAAAATGTGTGCCTTAGGTTGATTCATTAAGTAGTTAGATAATTAGATAATTTTTTGTTTATACTGATTTCAACCAATAGAAGTAAAAGAAAAGAAACACATAATACAATTTATGTTATATAAATGAAATGAAGCCTAGCGCGCTCTTAAGATTTTTGTACTTTAAATAAGCCACTTCGAACTTACGGACCTCATATGTTGTATATATGATCAAATTGGCTATTAAATCATGTCTATCAAACAAACCTCAAGGGTGATAATAGCCTTAGGTATACGGTGTTTTTAATAACACTTGTGACATGCATATGATTTTTATGATTTTTTTTAGACGTGAAAGAAATAAAAATTAGGAAAACATTTAATCGAAAGTATATCGAAGTGTCATTCTAACAAATAATGCAAAAATATTTGTTGCGATGGTAGATGTTTTGTCATTTGAAGATTTACTATTTGCAACAACATTTTATTTTTAAAAGGAAGATGAAAAATGGAATTTTCTATTTTGATAAAAAAAAATGAGTGACTAATATTGATTAATTGAGTATTTAGATAATTTTTGTTTATATTGATTTTAATTTAGAAAATAAAAAGAAAAGAAAAAGAAAACAAAATACCATTTAAGTTATATAAATCAAATGATGTGTGACGCATTCTCAATATTATTATAATTTAAATAAACTAATTCCAACTCATAAGCTACCAAACAAAAATTGACCATTAAGTCATTCTATCAAACAAAAATCAAGTGTTCCAGCTACCTTCGTTACACGATTTTCTAATAACAATCGTGACAGTCAGTCATTTCACCTTTAAACATCAAATCAATTATTTTTCTTTTTGAATAGGACAATTTATTGTAAATTGTATTTATCGACTACTAAACTCATCTACATATTTGAGTATAGAGAGTTTATTTATTTATTTATTAGTGTTATTTTTATAAATTATATTGTATATTTATACTTAACTACTGTGATATTTTTGTTTTTCGTGATTTGTTTAAGTGTGATAATATTATGCTTAACTCATGGGCTCCATATGTTGTATAGTTGATCAAATTGTACAATGTATTATTAATTGTATCAAACAAAAATTAAGTGTACCAATTACCTTGGATACACGATTTTCTAGTAAGATTCGCGACAGTTGGTCATATCACCATCAAACCTCAAATCAATTATTTATCTTTTTCCAATAGCACAATCGGGGTGTGCACGGTTCGGTTTGGGGCGGTTTTTGGCTAAAACCGAAACCGAACCGACATATTCGGTTTTTAAAAAACTAAAAACCGAAACCGTTCGGTTTTGGGCGGTTCGGTTTTTTCGGTTTGTAATCGGTTTCGGTTCGGTTTTTCGGTTTTAAAACCGTTTATATTTGGTACGTCTGATTTAGATTAAAAAACATGTTTTTCGTGAAAAAATAGTTTTTTTTTTCAATCTAAGCCTAATAATGTTTATTTCAAACTTCTAATCTATAATTACAGATATATTTTAAAGATAAACACACATGTAAATAAACGTGCGTACAAACGATTATTGTCACATATGTAATTATATATTGTCAAGTAAGTACAAATATATATCAAACACGCGTATAAACAATAAGATAAATATATTACTCCTATTTTTCTCTAAAAAATGAATATTAATTTATAATTTTGATATATTAGTTATTTATTTATATTATATTATATTTATATTTATCATATAATAAAATGGTTCGGTTCGGTTTGGTTTTTACGGTTCGGTTTTTGGATGAAAACCGAAACCGAACCGAAACTTTTCGGTTTTTGAAAACGTAAAAACCGAACCATCGGTTTTTATATTCGGTCGGTTTTTTCGGTTCGGTTTTTTCGATTTTTCGGTTCGGTTTCGGTTTTTCGGTTTTTTTTGCTCACCCCTAGCACAATGTATTATTGATTGTCTTTATCAACTATTAAATTCATCTACATATTTGAGTATGAATAGTTTGTTTCTTACTACTCCCTCCGTCTCATTAGTCTACTAACAAAAAACGCGTATTTTAATAAAAATATAATTTTTTTAGCTTTCTCTCTCTTATTTTTTACACAATAATAATTTTATTTTTAACTAATTAGTTTACAACTTCTTTATTTTTTCAAATAATAATTATTTCTGATCTATTTTTAGAAGTAAACAATTAATTTGAGACGTCTCAAATTATAATGTGGACTATAATTTTGAGATGGAGAAAGTAATTTATTTGTGTTAGCTCTACTAAATAATACCATCTCTTTATACTTGACTAATACTATACTTTTGTTCTTCGTGATTTGTTGTAATCATGGTAATTTTAATACGACACGAAATAAATTAAAAATGACATGAATTTAACTCGTGTGAATTGAGTTTAAAGAGTTTCGGTCGTGTTACGGTCGACCATTTTAGACCTTTTATTGAGCCATTTTCGGGTGAAATTGTTATTGTCAAAATATAAACATCAAAATGAAGTCATGACCTCACACGTTAACGACTTATATTGTAAAAAGTTATTATGCGCTACCAATATGGTAAAAGGAAATTATGACATCGGTAGTTTTTCCTAATTTTATATTTTCATTTTTTATCCTTGATTATTCGTTTTTTACATTTGATGTCAGGAAGTTATCTCATGTACTGTGATAAATGTTTACGGACGCGCACTGACTCAAGATTGTGTTTAGTGTACTCTATTGTGAACAGTGCGTGTCTTATTTGACCGCGTATTGTGAAGAAAAATGTGTGGATAAGGGTGCTTTATTGAGTAACAAGATAATTTTGGTTCATATTGATTTAACCGATAAAAGTAAAAGAAGAAGAATACTAGATACAGTTTAAGGTATATAATTCAAATAAAGCCTGACGCACTCTTAAGATTATTGTAACTTAAGTAAGCTACTTTCAAACTCATGGACCCCATTTGCATAGTTGAGCAAACTGGCCATTAAATCATGTCTATCAATCGGACGTCAAGTGTGTGAATAGCCTTTAATATATGGTTTTGTTAATAACACTTGCGACTAGCATATAGTTTGCACTTTTTAGACGTAACAAAAATAACAATAAAAAAAGAAGTAGGTAGAAAGTATATCGAAGCGCCAATATACTGAAAGATTTAAAGATATTCGTTATGATGGTATTTTTTTGTCGCTTGTCGATTTACCATTTGAAATATATTTTATTTAATAAAGAGATATGAAAAGTGAGATATTTTCATTTTAATGAAAAATGAGTGACTAAGGTTGATTTTTTGAGTATTTAGATAATTTTGGTTAATATTGATTTTAAATTACACAAGTGAAAGAAAAAGAAAAAGAAAACCAAATACGCTTAGATATACTGTGTTGTTAATTACACTTGTGACATGCATAGGATTTTTATGATTTTTTTAGACGTAAAAGAAAGAAAAATCGGAATTTTTTTTTATCGAAAGTATATCGATATGCCAGTCTACCAAAGAATGCAAATATATTCGTTGTGATGGTAGATATTTTGTCGCTTGAAGATTTACTATTTGCAGGAAATTTTATTTTTAAAAGGAAGATGAAAAATATGATTTTCTATTTTGATAAAAAAAAATGAGTGACAAAGATTAATTAATTGAGTATTTAGATTAATTGAGTATTTAGATGATTTTGGTTTATATTGATTTTAATTGAGAAAATAAAAAGAAAATAAAAAGAAAATAAAATATCATTTAAGTTTTATAAATCAAATGATGCGTGACACGCTCTTAATATTATTATAATTTAAATAAACTAATGTCAACTGATATCAAACAAAAATTGACCATTAAGTCACTCTATCAAACAAAAATCAAGTATACCAGTTACCTTCGCTACACAGTTTTCTAATAATAATCGTGACAGTCGATCATTTCACCTTCAAACACCAAATCAATTATTTTTCTTTTTAAATAGGACAAAATCGACTACTAAATTCATCTACACATTTGAGTCTAGAGAGTTATTTTTTTATTAATTTACTAGTGTTATTTTAATAAATTATATCATATATTTATGCTAAACTACTGCTTCTTGGTAATTTGTTAAGTGTGGTAATGTTATGTTTAACTCATGGGCTTCATATGTTGTATAATTGATCAAATTGTACAAGTATTAATTGTATCAAACAAAAATCAAGTGTACCAATTACCTTGTATACACGACTTTCTAGTAAGATTCGTGACAGTTGGTCATATCACCATCAAACCTCAAATCAACTATTTATCTTTTTTTAATAGTATAATTTATTATTCATTGTCTTTATCAACTACTAAATTCATCTAGATTTATGAGTATGAATAATTTTGTTCTAACTAGTTTATTTGTGTTAGCTCTACTAAATTATATCATCTCTTTATACTTAACTACTACTATACTTTTGTTCTTCGTGATTTGTTGTAATAATGGTAATTTTTAATACGACACAAAATAAATTAAAAATGACATGAATTTAACTGGTGTGAATTGAGTATAAAAATATTTCGGTCATGTTATGGTCGACCATCTTAGACCTTTTATTAAATGATCCATTTTTCGATGAAATTGTTATTGTCAGAATATAAACATCAAAATGAAGTCATGAGTTCACACGTTAACAAAATATATTTTATAAAGTCATTATGCGCTACCAATATGGTAAATGGAAATTGTGACGATCGGTAGTTTTTCCTGATTTGTTATTTTCTCTTTTTACCCTCGATTATTCGTTTTTTTCATTTGAAGCCGGGAAGTTATCCAATGTACTGTGATAAACGTTTACGGATGCGTACTGACTCAAGACTATGTTTAGTTTACTCTATTGTGAACATTTCATGTCTTATTTGACCACGAAAAATGAGTGGATAAGGTTGATTCATTGAGTAACAATATAATTTTGGTTTATATTGATTTCAACCGATGGAAGTAAAAGAAGAAAAATGCAGGATACAATTTAAAGTATATAATTCAAATAAAGCCCGACGCACTCATAAGATTACTGTAATTCAAATAAGCCACTTCCAAACTCAAGGACCCCATATGTTGCATAGTTGACAAAATTGGCCATTAAATCATGTCTATCAATCTAACGTCATATCAATTTAACGTCAAGTGTGCGAATAGCCTTTAATATATGGTTTTGTTAATAACACTTGTGACTTGCATATGATTTGTATGAACTTTTCAGACGTAACAGAAAGAACAATCGAAAAAAAATTATGTCGAAAGTATATCGAAGCGCCCGTATACTGAAAATTTTAAAAATATTCATTTTGCTCGTATCTTTTTTTCGCTTGTCGATTTACTATTTAAAATCTATTTTATCTAATAAAGAGAGATAAAAAAATGATATATTTTTATTTGGATGAAAACATAAGTGACTAAGATTTATTTTTTTTGAGTATTTACATAAGTTTGGTTTATATTGATTTCAACTAATACAAGTAAAAGAAAAAGAAAAAAAAAGAAAAAAATATCATTTAAGTTATATAAATCAAAGCCTAATGCTCTCTCATTATTACTATAATTTAATTAAATCTACATACAACTCATGTAGTCCATATGTTGATAATTAAGTACTTATCTCTATCTAAAATCAAGTGTACCAATTACCTTGGATGCACGATTTTAAAATCATCACAGTCGGTCACATCACCATCAAACTTCAAGTCAACTAATTTTTTTTCTAATATTACAATTAATTATTGAGTCCGGTTATTTAAGATACCTTGTATCCTTTGAATACAAGGGGACAAATCTAGACCGTCCATCTCATCTCATCCAACAGCCCTGATTAAAAACAAAAAAAAAGCGGAGGGGTAGTTTCGTCATTTTACCCCTCCCACCTAATACCACCTACCACTCTCATAGATCTGGGATCGATTTCTTCTTCTTCTCTCTTAAACGCACATAAACACACACACACACACACACACACACACACACAAACACACACACACACACACACACACACACACGCATATTTACATCTTAATTTATCAACACAAACATCAAATCCATCGATCATCACCTTCGTAAATCGATCATCACCCTCGTAAATCGATCATCCTCTTCATAAATAAGGTAAAGTTCATTCGATCTGTTTTGATTCATCTTTTTTAGCTTATTCGATGTGAATAAGCTTATAATTCATCTTATTTTTTATAACTTATTTGATAAGTTACGTGAATTTAACATGTCGAATGATAAGGTAACTTGATGCTTAATGTGAATAAGCTTATTGATAATCATCAGCTTTATTATGATGAATTATAAGCTAACTTATTAGCTTATTTTCATGAATTATAAGGTTTTTTGGCTTAATCTCGCTGAACATATTTAGTGTAACCTGTTTGTGAAGTATCATATATGATATACTATATCATATATGATATAAGCTAAAATATCATATATGATGAGATATATCATATATGATAATGTGGTTGAAAATTGAATTAACTCTTTTTTTATGGATTAATCTGGCTGAACATATTTAGTATGACTTGCTAATGAAGTATCATATATGATATGCTATATCATATATATGATATGCTATATCATATATGATATAAGCTAAATATCATATATGATCAAATATATCATATATCATTATGTGCTTGAAAATTGAATTAAATCTTCTTTTTTGTGTAGAGAAGGCTGTTTACAAGGCGTGTTGAACATTACAAGCATCCAAAAGGCCAAAAAGCTTAATGAAGAAGCTCGTGAATTTTTCTTTTACGTTTATTGTTTGTTTTTTCTTGTAATCTTCTAATGGAGTTTTGAAGTAGATGGACGATTTTGTAATCAATTGGTATCTCGTACAACATCTTGTTAATATGATTTAACTTTTTTGGTATTATGTCATGATGGTTTTTATAAATTAAGTCATACGGAGTATATGATCATGCACTATCATATATGACACTCAAGAAAAACTTGGATTTATTAAACAAAGAATCTGATAAATTCATGATTACAACAAAGAGTATGCACAATTAATAATCAAACATACTTTTATGATAACATAAAAAATGTACTTTTATAACATAAAAAATGTACTTTTGAACAGAATCATATATGATAATTCAAACAGAACGTAACCTAATGTAAAATCATATATGATATACCTCTGATATCATATATGATAACAATTTATACAAATCAAAAAAATGAAAAAAAACAGATTATCAAATGATGAATTCATGAACAACGCCTACTCCGTCTTGATCCTTAAAACATATCCATGCACATCCTCTTGTTATAATCAACATCCCTCTCTGCTTTGCTCCAAAGCGGCCAATCACACCATCTCTGTCTGACTGCATTTAGAAAAGATAAAAAGAACATATTATGCAACATTTTAACACGAAAATAAATTACTCATATATATGATAGAAGACTAGTTTCAAGACTTTATATTGATTTTCTAAAAAATACTCATACAGAATTTGTTTTTTCCTATGGTTTATTTTTTTTTTTTTGAACGGCAACTTTATTAAACAGCTAGCAAGACGCTAGAAACATATTACAAAGAGATCAAGTAAGGGTTTTTAAGCCAACACTCCCAAGAAAAAGAAAAATTACATCGATTAACACACCAATTGTAAGAAGATGATATATCATATATGATAGTTATATCATATATGATATATATATATATATATCATATATGATATATCAAGCTTATTGCATCATACATTAGCAAACTTAATTCAACTTACATAAAATACCTTACGATTTGTCAAAATAAGCTAATAAGCTAGCTTATTCATAACTCTCGTGTAATTTGTAAGCTTATTCACATAACTCCTATCTAAGTCCTAAGATTATTTATAACTCTCCTCTAACTCAAAATCTTATTCAAACAAATAAGCTTATTCACACAAATCACCTAATTAAAAGCTAATTAGAATAAATTGATCAAAATAAGAACAATCAATCGGAATAATTCGATCAAAATAAGAATTATCAATCGATATATTTCGTTCAAACAAGCTAATGAAAATAAATTAATAAGCTTATTCAAAATCAAATAAGCTAAAAAAAATAAGCATAGATTATGAGAATACAAACCTGATATGAATTCGTGTTAAGTAATCGATCTAACTAATCGATTGGGATGGATTCATGATGATCTTGTGATTATTCGCTTCAAATTTTAGAGAGAGAAAGTAGATCGGGGTAGAGATAGAAGTGAAAGAACGGGGTGTGTGTTTTTATGAGAAAGAAAGGAGAAAGTTGCTTATATAGTCGGCGAGTGAATTGACGGAAATACCACTGCAGTGTAAATTGGGGATTTAATCTCAGCCCTTTGATGAGATGAAGATGGATGGTGGAGATGAGTCCCCTTGTATCCTAAAAAACTTTGGTATCCAAAAGAATTTAAGTATTTCTTTATCAACTACTAAATTCCTCTATATATTTGAGTCTCGGTACTTTTTTTCTTATTAGTTTATTTGTGTTAACTCTAATAAATTATATCGTGTCTTTGTACTTCACTACTACCATACTTTTGTTTTTCATGATTTGTTGCAAGCATGGTAATTTTCAATTCCACGGTAAACAACTTAAAAACGACATGAAAATTACCTGATGCGAATTGAATTTCAATATATTCTCGATCGTGTTACTGTCGACCAATTTAGCCAGTTTATTAAATGAGCCATTTTCGGATGAAATTTGTTATAGTCAAAATATTAACAACTTGTGTTTTCAAAAGTCCTTGTGCGACTTCAAACACACATAAGGTCTAAAACAGTATACATATAGTTAAATACTGTGTCGATCTACCTAACTAGAACGGTCGAAGATATTGTGAAAACCAATAACTCTTCATATTTGATATCTTTACATTTTACCCTCGACTATTCGATTTTTAAATATTTATGTGATTATTTGGCTTGAAGCTTGTATGTTATCTCGCGTACTGTAATAAACGTACGTGCACACGTACTGACTTAAGACTGTGCTCAGTCTACTCTTTTATGAATAAAAATAGTTAAATATTGTGTCGATCTACCTAACTAAAATGATCAATAGATTTTGTGAAAACCAATAACTCTTCATATTTGATATCTTCACGTTTTACCCTCGACTATTTGGTTTTTAAATTTTGATGTGATTACTTGGCTTGAAGCTGGGAAGTTATCTCACGTACTGTAATAAACATCTGCGCACGCATACTGAATTAAGACTGTGCTCAATCTGCTCTTTTATGAATACTGCATGTGTTATTTGACCCCATATTGTGATGAAAATGAGTAGCTAAGGTTGATTCATTAAGTACTTAGATAATTTTGGTTTATATTGATCTAAATCGATAGAAGTAAAACAAAAAGAATACAAAATACAATTTACGTTATATAAATCAAATGGAACCTGACGGACTCTTACAATTATTATAATTTTATTAAGCCACTTCCAATTCATTAGCCCCATATGCTGTATAGTTGATCAAATTGGCGATTAAAATCATGTCTATCAATCAGACGTCAAGTGTGCCGATAGTCTTGAATATACGATGTTGTTAATAACACTTGTTACCGACATATGATTTGTATGGTTATTTCTGACGTAAGATAAATAAAAATTGAAAAACAAAGTTGATCGGAAGTAGATCGAAGTGTCCGTCTATTTAAAGATAAAAAAATATTTTTCTCGATGATATATTTTTTGTCGCTTTCCGATTTACCATTTGCAAGATATTTTAATTTTAAACGCGAAATTGAAAATGAATTTTTTTATTTTGATAAAAATGAATGAGTGATTGGAGTTGATGCGTCAAGGCTTCTAACTAAAGGCGAAGAGCCGGCATTGCAAGAAATAGAGAGCGTTCGCCGGGTTCAATTTTCTATTTATTCATGATCTTGCCTAGTCGACCCGATCTTGATAACTGACACGTGATTTGCTTCTAAGAACGGGATGCTTATCCAATGTACGTCCCTTTGTTTTCTTTCTAGATAAAGTGACATAAAATCTCAAAAGCATATCCTCCAAAAATTTAGGGTGGTTGCTTAATATGAACACATGAGGAGTCCGACACCAATCCCAACACCGAGACACATCCTCAGGCCTATCCCGACACCTACTCTTACATCCCCTAGGATAATCCTTTAGGATATTGTAAATCTAGCTTATGTTTTAGAGAGAGAAAGAGATAGAAAGTTGGTAGAATCAAACACACTTCTTGAGAGAGAAAGTAAGAACTATGTGAGAAATGAATGAATCCACACCCTCTCCATCTAAGGAGAGGGTTTATATACCCAAGCCCATGAGATGGGCTTGGGCTTACAAGTTGGGCCGGCCTACACATGTTGTAGGCTTGGCATGGCCTTAGTTGTTTAGTATTAGTAAAGCTAAACTACGAGCTATTACTTAGACTATTGTTTTAGTGACCGATCCTTTCTAATACGTAAAACGTACTTCTAACAATATCCCCCTAAGGGAGGTCACTCCAAACAAGGGTGTTACCCAAGTTACAATAATAAAATAAACCTAGCATACTATGCTTGTCTTAAGCTCGTAGTCTTCATCTTTCTTTTCTTTTTCTTTTCTGGTGAACATGCTGATGTGATCTTTGATATCAATCTTTAGCATTAATCTCTTGCCTTGATCTTGTGCATCCATCACTTGTGATCTTCGCCTCTTCGTAACTTCACGTCCCACATACTTATACCTTTATAATTCTTGAAAGCTTCAGAGTTCGATAAACCGGAAGAATTGACTTTTATACTCTCTAAAATTAGATGAAGTATCGAGTGCAGAAAGTATAAGCATGCGGGGACGACTTCTTCTCGGATTCCGCAACGCCGCCGTCTTCAAATGCCGCAACATAAGTAGACACGAACAAAATGGCTTTGAACATTTCATTCAAATTCGGTATCATTTTACCTCCGGTCAGTGAAGATCGTTGGACGATATAAAATATCGTACTTGTGGCAGGTAGATTTAATTAAAAACCTCCTTGAAAAGATTTCGCGGGTAAACCTGTTCTCTTTACTCGACCGTCCAAAGCTGACTGCGAACATAAAGAGTGAATCATTTGGATAAGATTATCCGCATGATTGAAGCCGTCAATTCCGATTCCTGGAACAAGCTTGATTCATTAAAGAATCGAACCATCGTTGCTTTCCAGTTGTCATGAGCTTGATTCATATAGAATCTTACAAGTTACCTACCAAGTGATGTTTGAGGTTAACACTAGAAGTATTTCCACTCATCACTGTGAACACTATGGAGTGTCACTCTGAGTGTTCTGGCAAGATCACTGAGATATTGCATAGAGGCTTGGAACGTGTTTAAGTTCAGTTAAGAATTAAACCACTGTTGCTTTCCAATTATCACAAGCTTGATTCATAAAGAATCGCACAAGTCACCTACCATGAGCTTTTGAATGTTCGCTCAAGAAGGATTTCCATCTTCATTGTAAATACTTTCGTATTACTCGGATGTTCAGGCAAGATCATGAAGATTTTACGTAGGACTCTTAAGATCTTTCTTACTTTTCATAGTGTGTGAAAAAGCAAGTAATTATTAAAGTGTGTCCTAATGAGATACTTGATGATCTCAAATGGCTCTAGACTCGATCGTGCACTTTGGATTTTAGTGATCGGAGGCTGGAGAGGAGTTCCACCATTTCAATACCAATTTATTCGGAGTGAATAAATCAATAGATAATGCGTTGTCTCCGTGTGATTAAAATAAATATCTTTTAAGAGATATCTGAGTTAGCTGGGATGGGTTGTGCATTGCATCACTGGGTCCATGATGTCTATCTTCAATATCAAGAATCATTAAAATAATCTCAATAGCATATGTGTCGACCCGGTTTCTGCCTAAGGTTGTAAGGAGGGCTTCTTTCTTTACACCCTTTATCTTTACAATTCTTTTTCATTCTTCAACCCCTTCAATGCTTACCAATACGTCATAACTAGCACCTTGTTGTGATTGTTCCAGTGCTAACTTAAGTACTTGGTCGGCATTCAACTACATTCACAATCTTTCTCCATCTTTCCTAAGGACTACTATTTCTAGCTATGGAATGTCCTTGAGAAGATTCCTCCGGTTTTGGAAGATCCTACCATCCTTATGTCACAATAATGTTCATCGTCGTGAAATGAATAGGTTGAGGGTAAGTAAAAATCACCATGAAATCTAATTTTGATGTGCAAATCCGTTTTGATCCCCCTTAACATATGCCACGATATTCGAAAACATTTTGCACGTGTCGGGATGAGCTATCACATTAAATCAAACAATTTGTGATTATTTCCCATATTAAATCACATTTTCTCCCCCATATTAAAAATATTAACCCAATCGATGTTTTTAATATCAGTTGATTTAATAAAAAAATTAAGAAAGTTTTTGGGAAGAAAAATGCAAGTCCAATCTTCATGAGACCAATTTGTGAGATATGATACCAATTTGTAACATAATCACATATTCACCATATAAGAATGAATTGAAAAGTTTGGACCTGATGGATGAGAACATCATATGATAAGATCAAATGGTTCTTGTTAGCAAATGTTGGTCGCCTCGTCACTTCTGAAGTCATCTTTTGACACCACATGTACGTATGGTATTGATGTCTTGACACCAATTTGTGAACTTGGCACTTTCAGCATCGAAGATTCTGAATGCTTGACAGTTGCTCCCCCTCAATTGTTGACCCGTGTTCTATTGAAAGAGTTGTAGTCATCGTTTGAGTAGTCGCATCGTCGAGTATGTAGATAGCTATGGTTGTAGAGATGATAGCTTCATAAAAACAAGACTTCTCTTGTTTTAACAAATAAATGCACTGAAGCGTACATAGATTTGTGTTAGACCAAGTTATAAAGTAAACTTGATCCCTTACAAGGTTTTAACGTAAACCTTGCCCGAGAAAACTAATTCCCGTTGAGAGCCAAAGCTTTTATAAGAAATACTTGATTTTAATGCGAAAAACGGGTTGCAGTCTGAAATAACTACAAGCCATATAGGCATGTTTTATGATATATTTACAACTTTTGTACAAACTCTATTTATGGCGCCGTGTCAATATTAATCAACATTTCTAAGGCCGTAAATATTATCGTACCAAAAGACATGCCTTTGAAAAATAAAGTAAAAATATTTTTGGATTTTTATAAATATTTCAATTTTTATGGTTTTTATACGGTTTTATATTTTTGTATTTTGCTTTTGTGGATAAAAATATAAACAATATATACAGATGATCACCAAGGATACGGAGAATAGTTTACCACCACTATTCTTTTGTTCATCTGCCAGTTCCTTAAGAGTCTCGGGCGAGAATGTTCTCAAACCTAGCTTGTTGGCCAAAAATTCCATTCGAGCGCGATCTAAAGCCTTTAATATCCGCCAATTGATACTCAGACCGGACAAAGTAAAGCTCTATCACTCCATTTTTCACTTGCTCCTTGATGAAGTGGTAGCGAATGTCAATATGCTTCGACCAGGAGAATTGAACGTTGTTGTAACATAAGGCAATTGCACTTTTGTTGTCACAGTACATCGGAATTTTGTTGAAACCTAGACCATAGTCGGTTAATTGCGATCTCATCCAAAGAATTTGAGCACAGCAACCGAACATAGCTATGTATTCTGCTTCCGTACTTGAAATTGCAGCGCTTTTCTGCCTTTTCGATGCCCAACTGATTAGTCGATCTCCTAGTAGTTGCAAAGTTCCACCCGTTCTACGCCTTGTATCTTGACAACTCGCGTGATCCGCATCTGCATATGCCATTAGTGCGACCGAAGAGTCCTTCGAATACCAAAGTCCGTGATTAATGGTTCCTTTAAGATACCGAAAGATCCGTTTAACAGTAGCTAAGTGTAACTCAGTAGGCCTAGTTTGATACCGAGCACACATACAGATAGCAAACTGAAGGTCGGGTCGAGTAGCTGTAATATACAAAAGGGTACCGATCATTCCACGCTAAATTGTCGGATCAACGGCAACTCCATGTGGATCTGCATCAAGCTTAGTTCGTTCCACCATTGGAGTATCCACGGGGTCGCAAGATTCCATCTTATATTTCTTAAGCGATTATAGGGCATACTTGGATTGATTGATAAAGATGCCTCTGGGACTCTGAGATATCTGAAGTCCTAAGAAGAATGATACCTTGCCCATCATTGACATCTTAAACTTGGAAGACATGAGTGTCCCAAACTCATCTGATAAGGTTTAGTTCGAGGCAGCAAATATAATATCATCAACATATATTTGTACCATAATCATATCTTTACCTCGTTTCTGAATGGACAGCATGGGATCCACCTTGCCTTTGGCAAATCCTTGCGTAATGAGGAATTGTGAGAATAGATCGTACCATGCGCGTGGAGCTTGCTTCAACCCATAGAGAGCCTTCTTAATCTTGTACACATGATTAGGATATTTAGAGTTCACAAAACCATCCGGCTGTTGAACATAAACCTCTTCCTTGATTTTACCATTAAGAAATGTCGTCTTCAAATCCATCTGATAAACGATCATATTCATGTGGGCTGCATAAGCAAGGAATAGTATTATATATTCCAAACGAGCTACAGGTGCAAAGGATTCCATAAAGTGGATGCCCAATAATTGCTTGTATCCACGAGCTACTAGTCGAGCTTTGTTCTTCAATATTCCGCCTAACTCGTCGAGTTTCACCTTGTAAACCCATTTCAAAGTGAGTAACTGCACTTGATCCGGGCATGGGACCAGTTCCCATACATCTAGACGTATAAATTCATTAAGTTATTCTTGCATAGCTTCTATCCAACAAGATTGGGTAAATGCTTGTTTCCACGTCAAGGTTCAACTTCACTAAGAAAAGCATCAAAATGAAAAAAACATTGCACTTTCTTGTAGCTGACTTCGTGTGGATACCGGACGATTAGGGTCACCAATAATAGAATCTATAGGATGATCCTTTTTCCACTTGCTGTCATGTTCACGAATCCGTGTATTGGAGTAAACAGTAGTAGGAGCTTCCTCTGAGGTAGACGACCCGGCTTGATTAGAGTCGGGAATTGGTACACCAAAGAATGGAAGTTCACGCATTTGAGCGAATTCCAAGTCGTGATCATCATTGATAGGTGTGAAAACACCCATCCTTTTACCACTTATTTCTGGCTAAAACAAGACCAAAACACGTATTTAATATCATTTGTTTGGAATTATGCGTGGTTTTTGTGTTTATTGTGTTTTCAGAGTCAACCGGATGAATATTGAAGAAAACATGGGATTGCACGGGTTTTATCGAAGAAAAAGACTCAAGACAAAGTCTATTGTCCAAGAGATGCAAAAGATGCAAAAGATTTGAAGTTATTGTGCCTATTTAAAGATTTATCGAAGAATAGAGCCAAAGATGGAAGATTCATATATGTCGAAGAACTCGAGTCTATTAAACAAAAGATTATAAGACGAGTTGGAATTATTCACCGACACTTCTCAAATCCGGGTCGGAAACGTTTATTTAGAAGAAACGTAAAGACTAAAGAAGAAAGAAGAAAAAAAGCCCAAAACCAAGCCCATTCACAAAGCCCACAAGACATGCCTATAAATAGGACTTTACTTCACAAATTTGGAGCACTTAGTTTTAGTTAGTTTTTAGTTTTTCATTCTCTCTAGTTTTAGAGAGAGAAAGTTCTAAACTTTCTCTCACTAGTTTTCATCTTTTTCTCTTTCAAGATCAAACCTTTGTATTGTTTTTCATTAATCAAGTTTAGTTTCAAGCTTTTAATCTTTAATCTCATTCTTCCTTTCTTTGATTTTGATTTATTTTGGTACAAATCTCGTATGATCCGTGTTGTTCATCAAGGATTTTGTGCTTAAAAAGTTGACCTTTCATGTTTCCTTAAGTTTCTACACGAATAAGCTTTAAGATCTTTGTGCTTATTGGCTTATTTGTTGGTTTTGCTTATTTTAAGTTTAGTTAAGTTGTTATTCGAGCTTATTTGATCCGATCCTTATTGGATTCGTCTTATTTTTAGTGATAAGCTTATTCATAGCTTATTGCTTAGCTTTTGTCTCGAAGCCCTCTTAAATCGGAAAGGGTTATAAACCTCTTTCCGATCTGCACTTTCCGACCAGCAGCACCCTTTATTCTGATCCTTAGATCGGAAAAGGGTTTAGAATATTCCGACGGTAAGGGTTTTCGTTTTCCGATTGTAGCTTACTTTTAAGTATTCCGATTGTGCAAGTTTTGGATATTCCGATTGTAACCATTTTTGGGTATTCCGATCTGCACCTTTATTCCTAGTATTCCGATTGGAATGTGTTTGGGTATTCCGATTGTGACTTGTTTGTAGTATTCCGATTTGGCTCATTTGTGTAATATTCCGATCACTTCTTTTTTATTATTCCGATTTGCCATTTTATGATTATTCCGATTGCCCCTTTTGTTAACATTCTGATCGGTAGATCGGAATATATTCCGATCACTCTTTTTAGCATTATTATGATTTGATGAGTTCATGTTTTTACAAAGTTTTCAAGTGTTAGTTTTATTAAGTGTTCAAGAATTTTTCTCATTTTGTCTTTAAGTTTTCAAACATTTATTTTAACTTGTCAATTTAGTTCAAACTTTTAAAAGCTTTAATTCTACTCTTCGACACTTACTTATTTGTTATTAGTTTAAAATAGATAAACAAACCAACACCTTTTTATTAACCAAGAACAAATCATTCCACTTAGAGTCGTGATCAATTCGAGGAGATACCGAGAACTAAATCCGAACCATAGCTAAATCATAGTATCAAATGGCGCCGCTGCCGGCTCTTCTCGTTAAGATCAACAGTTTTTTGTGAGAACTTGGATTTTGGGATCCGTTCACCGTGAACGTTACTTTTTCATAAAAAATTTCAAAAATCCTAAAAATTAAAAAACATAAAAACCAAAAATATTTTTGCTTTGTTTTTGCCTTGTTAGTTCTTTTGCAGGTGCATGCGTACACGATCCACGTCTTATCAAGAGCCCGAGCCTCTCGAAGACTTAGACATGGCCGGTGTACAAAACAACAACAATAACCCACCTCAAAACAATAATAACAATAACAACCCACCTTTCAACAACAATAATAACAACAACAATGAGCCTCTACCGGATAATCGCCCGATGATTGAACTTCTGCAAGCACATGTAGATGGCAACAATGATCCAATTGTCATACCCGCGTTCGCAGCCAACAACTTTGAGCTCAAATCCGGCTTTATCCAGATGGTCTCTGCTCAACCATTCTTGGGGCGTACCATTGATGATCCACATGACCACATCAAGAGATTCTTGCAACTCACTAATACGGTCAAATTCAATGGTGTTCCACAAGAGGTAATCCGTTTAAAACTTTTTCCCTTTTCTTTAGAGGGACAAGCCCGGCATTGGCTTGCTAAGGAACCGCCACAGAGTATTCTTACGTGGACGGATTTGGAGACCAAGTTTATCAACTACTTTTTCCCACCCTCTCGTACTACCGCTTTGCGGAATGAAATCATTAATTTTGAACAAAAGTACGATGAGTCTTTTAGTGAATCTTGGGACCGTTTCAAAGATCTTTTAAGAAAATGCCCACAACATGGTTTTATCAAAGTGCACCAAATTAACACTTTTTATAATGGTTTAAGCATGAATGACCATGATTCACTAAACAGTGCCTCGGGGGGTAATCTTTTGGCTAAGACTTCCAATGCTGCTTGGGATGTCATTGAGAATAAGTCTCGTGTGCAAACCAAGAGTGTTCGGACCAATGTCGCTAGTGCTAGTACTAGTGACAGCGACAAGCGAATTGACAAAATCACTGCGCTTCTTGAATCGCTTGCTACCCAAACCGCCAGCAACACCAACATCATCAATGCTAAAAACACTCAAGTCAATGCTGTCAACCAACCATGTGAGATATGCGGGGGTCCTCACTCTTACACCACTTGTACCACCACCCAAGACTACCCTTCTGAGAATGTGAATGCAGCATATGGCACCTGTCCTCAACCCGCTTATCAAGCTCGTCCTCAAGGTGACCGCAACCTGCTTAGCTACCGTTCGAACAACTATCTCTCACCACCCGGTTTTACTCCTAACAATCCAAACCAACAACAAAACCTCAACCGCCCTCCCCAACAACAACAACAATCTCGTGGACCATACATACCACCTCACAAACAACAACATCCACCTCAAAGAAACAACCAAGTTTACCAGCAACCTGCTTATCAACCACCCGCATACAATGCTCCTCCCAACCAACCCACCGCTTTACACCAAGAAGTGGAAACCTACATGAGGACTAACGATGTAATCGTGGGAAATCTTCAGCGGGAAGTGCTCAACTTGAAAGCAGACCTGGTGAAACAAGGGAACGATCTGAGAGCTGATATGAGAAACACTTTGGATAGTCAAACGAATGACTTAAAAAACATGATGGCTAGTTTCTTCCAAGGTAATCAACCCTCTTCTTCGGGTACTCTTCCGAGTAACACCGTTGCGAATCCAAGAGGGGAGATGAAAGCAATCACCACTCGCAGTGGCAAAGGTACCAAGGAACCCGAGCTTCCTATACTTCCACCGGTGATTGTGACTAAGGAAAACGAGTCACCTGCTCCTATTCCCCAACCTTCTACTTCCCCAATTTCTCCGCCTCTTACTTCTACCCCTCCTCCACCCAAGGATGTGAGTGATCCTTCGATTCCAAAGCCTTCCTCTTCTTCTGATATACCTTACCCATCTAGGTTGAGGAAAGAGAAGCTCAAAAGCAAGGATGATATTCAGGTTTCAAACTTTCTCAAAATGTTTAAACAATTGAATTTTAACATCTCCTTCGCTGAGGCTCTCGCTCACATGCCTAAGTACGCGAAAATGTTCAAAGATCTTCTCAGCGACAAGGAGAAGCTTCTTGATATTTCTAACACCCAACTTAATGAGAATTGCTCTGCAGCACTCTTAAGGAAATTGCCAACCAAGCTTGGTGATCCGGGTTGTTTCTTAATCCCTTGTAACTTCCCGGGAGTAGAGAATTGCATGGCCCTCGCCGATCTAGGAGCCAGTATTAATCTAATGCCTCTAAGCGTTTGGAAGCAATTATCTCTCCCTGAGCTAGTCCCCACCAAAATGACTTTGGAATTAGGTAACCGTACGGTTGCTTATCCAGTGGGGATAGCTGTAAAACCCGCATGCTTTTACCATGAATAGTGCCCTTAAGATCGTACGTTCTAGATTAAAACTTACCTCATGTAGTATTGATCACATTCATGTGCTAATAATCAAGCAAGTGCATACGTGTATGTCATGACAAGTATCGATTACGTACGACCCCATGATAAACAGTTAATAATATATCACGTGAACATAATTAAATCATGAACACCATTTAAAATACTAACTAAAATAATTACGTAAATACTTATAATATATTTACGAGCGTTAAGTTTACGATAAACGACACGTTAAAAGAAACAGAAACACGTTAAACACGAGCACGTTTAACCACGAACGAACACGAAACATCGGGACACGAGAAAGGTACGGGTACCCCATGTGGGGCCCCCATACCCACGGCACACATGCATGAAATGGGCTTAGCCCATGGACTTTTCAAGTTAAGGGGGGTAAAAGTAAAAACATGTTTTCATTTTCATTTTTCAAGAAATAAACATAAAACCCTAAAAAGAGTTTTCTCCTCTCCTTTTTCTCCTTATTGTGCCGCCACCCTTACACCACCATAAGTGGGTGTTTGATTGATTTTGATCTTAAAAACAAGTGTTAGAATACGTGTTTGTTCATCCTTTTTCCAAGCTACATAGTGGTATACCTTTCTAACCCTTCTTTTTAATTCTTTTTAATTCTTTTGATCTTTGATTATTTTCATGAACATGTTATTATTTTTCTTATGAAAACAAGATAATTAATCATTGATCTAACATGTTTTGGTATTAAATAAAATCAAGGAATGATTTAAAGGGGTGTTTGTTTCTAGCCGCCTAGCAAAACAAACCCGAGGGGGGTTTGGTTTGCTATTGCCGCCACCACCAAGACCACAATTGGTCTTGGTTGGCTCATGTGGGACCCACGGCAGCAAGGGGACACGTGTGCCCCGGGTTTGGCCCGGGGTACGGTGTCGAATTCATACCCGGTTCATGGTTCGTTGGTTAAAATCATGATCTATGTTACATGTAATTTTTATGAATCATGAACTTAGGATATAATTAATTAATAACATGAAATATTAATTAAATCATGACTTAGGTTATTTTAATTATTAGTTTATCATGACATTAATTTAACCTAAGTATTTTATGTTATAAGTTATAATTAATTAATTATTAAAACATGCCTATAATTAATTAATTTAGACATGACTTAGGTTATATTATTATTAATAATAATACACATTTTAACCTAAGTATTTTCATTTCATTTTAATTAATACATGTTACACTTTAATTAAAATGCTTAACCTATAGTTTAATTTAAATACATGAAATAATAATTAAACTATACACTATATCATGTGACTTAAGAAATAAGCTTAAACACTTAGACTTATATGTTAGCTTATGTAATCAGCTTAATTCTAATTATGGAAACTTCTATTTATAGAAACTTAATTAAATAAGGCAACTAATCTAATTATGGAAACCTTCTATATATGGAAATCAATCTATTTCAGGCAGCTAATCTAATCATGGAAACTTTCTATATATGGAAACTTATTTAATTAAGGCAGCTGATCTATTTTTGGAAACTTTCTATTTTTAGAAACTAATCTAATTTAGGCAGTAAATTCTATTTTCGGAAACTTTCTATTTTTGGAAACTTTCTATTTTTGGAAACTTTCTATTTTTGGAAACTTTCTATTTTTGGTAACTTTCTATTTTTGGAAACTTTCTATTTTTGGAAACTTTCTATTTTTGGAAACCTGCTATTTCTGGAAAGTTACTTATTATTACACAGTAAGTATAATAATACATGAAACAACAGTAATACTTAATCAGATAAACCAGAAATACAAGATAAACACAGTTTAAGGCTTTAAACAGTGAACCATGACCTAAAACATACCAAATCAGCAATAACAAGACACAGAACCCAGTACGTAATCAGTGAATCGATACTTATACACGTGTGTATTCATGTAGCATTAGTGATCCAGAAGTAGGAGTCTTTCTTCCGTTCATTTCACTGGACTTGAGGTACGGATTCCCGTCCTTTCAGTATGGACATTCCTTCCTTATTAGGATTTCCCCGTATGCAGCCAACTGTTTTCCCCAGCATTTGTTTTATTGTTTTGAACTGCTTATGTTAATTTAGCATAAACTATAGCCATATACAAGCATGACCAGTTTCACCTAGTTATGGAGGTACCATAACCATAGCATTGGAGGCACCGATGTTATGACTTCCCCACGGCGGAGTGATTGCTCGTGGCGTCCCTTTTTAGTTTGGCCATATTATTATATCAGTCGGGGCGTATGGGTGCATCCTAGTTACATGTTTTATTCAGTTTATCATGGTGAATGTGGTGTGTGCCTTGCACCCTTCACAAGGAGCTGATCCCTCCTACCCAAATCAGTATATTGATTAGAGGCATCCCCTCTAATCAGCATGATGAGGTCACCCCTCCAAGTATTCATGCACGTGACCTTTTCATGACCTATATGGGCTATGGTATATATGTGTTAAAACAGTTTTCACAGGTTAAACATAAGGCTTTTCAAACTATAAAACCAGTTTTCATGATACTTAACCAGTTTACTCAGTACTTAGTCTTCCGCTGTTATATGTTACATGCTTATCCTATATCATGCTTTATTGTACATCCGTGCACTGAGCGTCTTGCTCAGCCGTTTTCCTTTTCATGTTCCCAAAACGGCAGGTACTCAGGGACGCTCGTAGATCTCAAACGTAGGTGCATATGGATTGGAAGCTTTACTGTCTTTCTTTACTTTATGCATTTCCCTTACTTTGATACAGTTGCTTTGGACATTGTTTCGTCCTTCCTTTTACAGTATTTATGTTTGTGTGTGATGAGCTTTACTTTGGGATACCGATGTTTGATTCCGGTATTTCCTTTTATGGTTGAATAATGCTTAGACATTTATCCTTGTATGCTTTGATGACACGCCATGATATGCGTAATATTCCATTTCCAAAATGGGGTGTTACAATTATGGTATCAGAGCCAAGGCTTCGACCTGTAGGCTCTCAAATATGACCTGTGATTAGTGGGTAGTCACTACGGTCTTCCTAGAACTGACAGTTGTTTTCATGCATTCATCATTTTTAAGCATACATATACATGTCATTGTTACAGGGTTTTTGACTAAGTAATGGTTGGTACAGGACTGGCCCTATTTAGTCGCATGTGTTTTATCGAAACTTTTAGATTTGGGACCGACCCATAGGCGTCCCCTCGATATGTCTTTTATTTTGAGTGAACTGACCTTAGGCGTTCACTCTCGAGCATCAAAAGTTTTCATAAAACTGCATCATGCATTCATACAAAGATTTTCTTGCATAAAATTTTTCTCGTGAAATTTTGGCATAAAATTTTTCTTTTATATATTTTATGTTTGAACTGTTAATCATATGTTTTATGTTATACTGTCAGATGGCAAACACAGACAAACTCTGGGAGTTATTTGAAAACATGGAGGCAGAAAGGCAAGACGCCATTCTTCATGACGACGAATATCCTCCCCCACCTATCATTTTTCCTATGGAAGGAAGTAATCGACTCATGAGGGAATACTACGCCATGAGACAGAGACCCGACGAAAATTATGGTCAGTTCATGCAGAGGTTCCTCGGGTACACAGCTGTCCTGAGGGCATCAGCAGGCACCACTGAAGAACAAGCACTACATTTTCGTTGGGGCCTTAATCCAAGGATTGCCAATAAATTATCGGGTGCCCCGTTGGATACTGTGGCACAAGTTGCTTATGCAGCAAGGAAGCTTGAGATGTTGCAGGAACGTGATGAGTTCGGGGAAGCAGAAAGACCCGACAAGAGGTAAAACATTTCATGTTCTAGCGTTAACCAGACCGCATCCTATCGTTATATGTTCCATAATCATCTCTTAAACTGTATCTTCCAGGCAGAAAACTGGGGACCGGTCTCAGCCGGCTACTCAGCAGCAGCCCAGTCAGCCCAAAGGAAACGATCACTCTAACGACCGTTCTGTTGTGGAAAGGCGCAGCGGTAATGACAATTACCGTAACAATGCGGGACAGTCCAACAACAGCAGGTCCTACTATTTACGCATCTTCTTATGATTTCATGTTATATCTCTCATGCTGACACTATGTTAATCTCTACCAGGAACCACGGTAACGGAAGGGACCAGAACCACAGGGGTTCTCAGCCCAACCGTTCAGCTAACACTGGTAAGCATCTTACGACGTTTACGTCCTATACTCGTGCATATACCTTATTCTTAACACGTTCTGTCATCAGCAGGCCCTCAGCAAGCAAGGACTCCTGCTGGAGGATTCACTCATCCTCTTTGCAGCACCTGCCATCGCAGACACCCTGGCCCATGTCGTCGTGACTCCGACGCGTGCTACAAGTGCGGCCTCCCTGGCCATCGTATGAGAGATTGCCGTAAGGGTGAAATGGAGGGTACTTCGGGTCATGCTGATACTAAACCGCCTCCTACCACTGGGCGTGTCTACACGACATCGCGCGATCAGGCAAACAAATCTACAGGTACCATTACTGGAATTTTGTATATGTACGGCCAGGCTGCATGTGTTCTTTTCGACACGGGTGCCACTTATTCAGTTGTTTCCACTACTTATGCTAAGAACATCAGGACACTTCCCTTGCCATTAGAAACTAAGCTTACCATTTCCACGCCTCTGAGGGACTCTGTATTAATAACTCATGTATACAAGAGTCTTCCTTTAGAGTTTGACGATAAAGTTCGTGCAGTAGATGCACTTCCTCTAGACATGATTGAGTTTGATATGATTCTCGGCATGGATTGGCTATCCAAGCACCATGCTACCATAGACTGCCACTCATATAGAGTGATCTTCGGCGACATTAATGCACCAGAGTACATCCATAACGGGTTCATACCCGGACGGTCTGTACAAGTCATATCTACCTTGCAAGCACGTGCATTACTGTCACATGGCTGCGAAGGTTATCTCGCTACGGTTCATGACATGAATGCTGAATCCCCATCGATTCAGGATCAACCAGTAGTTTCAGAATTTCAAGACGTCTTCCCAGATGAACTTCCAGGCATACCACCTGCAAGAGAAGTGGAGTTCAATATCGACCTTGTTCCAGGAGCTGAGCCTATCTCTAAGGCTCCGTATCGTATGGCTCCCATAGAGCTAAAAGAACTGAAGGACCAATTACAGGAACTTCTTGAACGAGGGTTCATTAGACCGAGCGCATCTCCATGGGGCGCACCGGTCTTGTTCGTTAAGAAGAAGGACGGCAGCATGCGACTTTGCATTGACTACCGTGAACTTAATAAGATTACCATCCGCAACAGATATCCACTGCCACGTATAGACGATCTGTTTGACCAACTTCAAGGAGCCAAACACTTCTCAAAGATCGATCTAAGGTCAGGCTACCATCAGCTAAGGGTTAAAGAGCAGGATATTGCCAAGACTGCTTTTCGTACCCGCTATGGCCATTATGAGTTTGTAGTCATGCCATTCGGCCTGACTAACGCTCCAGCAGTATTCATGGATCTAATGAACAGAATCTTTCATGAATTCCTTGATAAATTTGTCATTGTATTCATCGATGACATCTTGATATTCTCAAAGTCCATGGAGGAACACGAAGATCATCTCCGTACTGTACTACAGATTCTTCGTCAGAAGCAGCTGTATGCGAAATTCTCCAAGTGTGAGTTCTGGTTAAACAAGGTGGCATTCTTAGGTCACATTGTATCAGCAGAAGGGATCACTATGGACCCAGCGAAGGTTGAGGCTATCACTAAATGGCCAAGACCAACATCAGCGACAGAAGTCCGCAGTTTCTTAGGCTTAGCTGGATATTATCGAAGATTCGTGGAGAACTTTTCTCGGCTGGCATTGCCTCTCACCAAACTGATGCGAAAAGGAGAGAAATTCGTCTGGACGGAAGATCGAGAGAAGAGCTTCGAAGACCTAAAGCAGGAGTTAGTATCTGCACCTATTCTTACTCTCCCATCTGGTACAGGTGGATTTCAGATCTATAGCGATGCATCGGGGAAGAGACTGGGCTGTGTTCTCATGCAACATGGGAAAGTGATCGCGTATGCTTCACGGCAGCTTAAGCCCTATGAAGAAAACTACCCTACGCATGACCTGGAACTTGCTACAGTGGTGTTCGCATTGAAGATATGGAGGCATTACTTATACGGAGAATCATGCGACATTTTCACAGATCACAAGAGCTTGAAGTATATCTTCACACAGCGAGAGTTGAACATGAGACAAAGGAGATGGTTGGAACTGTTGAAAGATTATGATATTAACCTACAGTATCATCCCGGGAAAGCTAATGTAGTAGCAGATGCACTCAGCAGAAAGTCCGGAATGATAAACGGCATTGAGATCAAGGAACAAAACATAAGGGACTTGGAGCGGCTTGACATTGAAATCATGGTACGTGGGCAGCACGGATACTGGGCGAATCTTACAGTAGAACCTGAGTTACTGACTAGGATCAAGGAAGCGCAGAAGGATGATGGAGAGATTTGGGCGATAATTCAGAATTTGGAGAAGCAGACAGAATTCAGAATGGACGCAGACGGTATCGTTTGGCAGGGCACGAGACTTTGTGTTCCTGATAATCAAGAACTCCGGGAAGCATTGTTAGCTGAAGCTCACAGCTCCCCATTTTCTATACATCCTGGGTCGACAAAAATGTACCATGACATCAGACAGCACTTTTGGTGGAGTGGTATGAAACAGGATGTAGCCACGTATGTCTCCAAATGTCTTACCTGTCAGCAGGTTAAGATTGAACATCAGCGATCTGGCGGTCTCCTTCAACCGTTGGATATTCCAGAGTGGAAGTGGGACAAAATCACCATGGATTTTGTTACCGGTCTTCCGCCTACCAAGAGAAAGCACGATGCTATTTGGGTCATTGTTGATCGACTCACCAAATCAACTCATTTCTTACCGATACGCAAGGAAGATCCGGTAAGTAAACTCGCAGATACGTACAGAAGGGAGATCATGAGACTCCACGGCACTCCCTCCAGCATCGTCTCAGACAGAGATCCTCGTTTCACGTCGCGATTCTGGAAAGGTCTGCAAAAAGCTTGGGGTACACAACTTAAGCTGAGCACAGCCTTTCATCCTCAAACGGACGGACAATCGGAGCGAACAATTCAGACATTGGAAGATATGTTAAGGTCGTGTGCGTTGGAATGGACAGGTGATTGGGACGATTACATCTGTTTAGTCGAGTTTGCATACAACAACAGCTGGCACGCAAGTATCAAATGTGCTCCTTTCGAAATGTTGTATGGCAGAAAGTGTCGCGCTCCAACTTGCTGGGATCAAGTGGGAGAGCGAACACTCGAAGGACCAGAGATTATAGAAATGACCAATGAGAAGATTGAGGTAGCTAAACAGAAACTGCAAGAAGCACGATCACGTCAGAAGTGTTACGCCGATAAGCATCGTAGGGACATACATTTTAATGTGGGAGATCACGTCTTCCTCAAGGTTTCGCCGGCACGTGGTGTTAAACGCTTCGGGATCAAAGGAAAACTCAGTCCTCGGTTCATCGGACCATTTGATATCGTTGAACGAATCGGCGAAGTATCTTACCGATTGGCGTTACCTCCTCAGCTTTCGCACGTGCATAACGTGTTCCATGTGTCCTTACTCAGAGGGTACAATTATCATCCCCTTCACATGGTTCAGTATCCACTGGAACAGATACGTGAAGATCTCACGTTTATAGAAGAACCCGAACGAGTACTCGACAGGCAAGAACGAGTCATGAGAAGGAAGACGATTCCTTTCGTCAAAATCCTTTGGAGGGACCATACCGAGCGGGAAGCCACTTGGGAAACAGAGGAGTCTATCCGGGCTTCTTACCCTCACTTCATATTTTGAGTTCGGGTATGTCACTTCTTTTCAGCTTACTTTATCTATAATTCGGGGACGAATTATTCTTTTTAGGGGGGAAGAATTGTAAAACCCGCATGCTTTTACCATGAATAGTGCCCTTAAGATCGTACGTTCTAGATTAAAACTTACCTCATGTAGTATTGATCACATTCATGTGCTAATAATCAAGCAAGTGCATACGTGTATGTCATGACAAGTATCGATTACGTACGACCCCATGATAAACAGTTAATAATATATCACGTGAACATAATTAAATCATGAACACCATTTAAAATACTAACTAAAATAATTACGTAAATACTTATAATATATTTACGAGCGTTAAGTTTACGATAAACGACACGTTAAAAGAAACAGAAACACGTTAAACACGAGCACGTTTAACCATGAACGAACACGAAACATCGGGACACGAGAAAGGTACGGGTACCCCATGTGGGGCCCCCATACCCACGGCACACATGCATGAAATGGGCTTAGCCCATGGACTTTTCAAGTTAAGGGGGGTAAAAGTAAAAACATGTTTTCATTTTCATTTTTCAAGAAATAAACATAAAACCCTAAAAAGAGTTTTCTCCTCTCCTTTTTCTCCTTATTGTGCCGCCACCCTTACACCACCATAAGTGGGTGTTTGATTGATTTTGATCTTAAAAACAAGTGTTAGAATACGTGTTTGTTCATCCTTTTTCCAAGCTACATAGTGGTATACCTTTCTAACCCTTCTTTTTAATTCTTTTTAATTCTTTTGATCTTTGATTATTTTCATGAACATGTTATTATTTTTCTTATGAAAACAAGATAATTAATGATTGATCTAACATGTTTTGGTATTAAATAAAATCAAGGAATGATTTAAAGAATGTTTGTTTCTAGCCACCTAGCAAAACAAACCCGAGGGGGGTTTGGTTTGCTATTGCCGCCACCACCAAGACCACAATTGGTCTTGGTTGGCTCATGTGGGACCTACGGAAGCAAGGGGACACGTGTGCCCCGGGTTTGGCCCGGGGTACGGTGTCGAATTCATACCCGGTTCATGGTTCGTTGGTTAAAATCATGATCTATGTTACATGTAATTTTTATGAATCATGAACTTAGGATATAATTAATTAATAACATGAAATATTAATTAAATCATGACTTAGGTTATTTTAATTATTAGTTTATCATGACATTAATTTAACCTAAGTATTTTATGTTATAAGTTATAATTAATTAATTATTAAAACATGCCTATAATTAATTAATTTAGACATGACTTAGGTTATATTATTATTAATAATAATACACATTTTAACCTAAGTATTTTCATTTCATTTTAATTAATACATGTTACACTTTAATTAAAATGCTTAACCTATAGTTTAATTTAAATACATGAAATAATAATTAAACTATACACTATATCATGTGACTTAAGAAATAAGCTTAAACACTTAGACTTATATGTTAGCTTATGTAATCAGCTTAATTCTAATTATGGAAACTTCTATTTATAGAAACTTAATTAAATAAGGCAACTAATCTAATTATGGAAACCTTCTATATATGGAAATCAATCTATTTCAGGCAGCTAATCTAATCATGGAAACTTTCTATATATGGAAACTTATTTAATTAAGGCAGCTGATCTATTTTTGGAAACTTTCTATTTTTAGAAACTAATCTATTTTAGGCAGTAAATTCTATTTTCGGAAACTTTCTATTTTTGGAAACTTTCTATTTTTGGAAACTTTCTATTTTTGGAAACTTTCTATTTTTGGTAACTTTCTATTTTTGGAAACTTTCTATTTTTGGAAACTTTCTATTTTTGGAAACCTGCTATTTTTGGAAAGTTACTTATTATTACACAGTAAGTATAATAATACATGAAACAACAGTAATACTTAATCAGATAAACCAGAAATACAAGATAAACACAGTTTAAGGCTTTAAACAGTGAACCATGACCTAAAACATACCAAATCAGCAATAACAAGACACAGAACCCAGTACGTAATCAGTGAATCGATACTTATACACGTGTGTATTCATGTAGCATTAGTGATCCAGAAGTAGGAGTCTTTCTTCCGTTCATTTCACTGGACTTGAGGTACGGATTCCCGTCCTTTCAGTATGGACATTCCTTCCTTATTAGGATTTCCCCGTATGCAGCCAACTGTTTTCCCCAGCATTTGTTTTATTGTTTTGAACTGCTTATGTTAATTTAGCATAAACTATAGCCATATACAAGCATGACCAGTTTCACCTAGTTATGGAGGTACCATAACCATAGCATTGGAGGCACCGATGTTATGACTTCCCCACGGCGGAGTGATTGCTCGTGGCGTCCCTTTTCAGTTTGGCCATATTATTATATCAGTCGGGGCGTATGGGTGCATCCTAGTTACATGTTTTATTCAGTTTATCATGGTGAATGTGGTGTGTGCCTTGCACCCTTCACAAGGAGCTGATCCCTCCTACCCAAATCAGTATATTGATTAGAGGCATCCCCTCTAATCAGCATGATGAGGTCACCCCTCCAAGTATTCATGCACGTGACCTTTTCATGACCTATATGGGCTATGGTATATATGTGTTAAAACAGTTTTCACAGGTTAAACATAAGGCTTTTCAAACTATAAAACCAGTTTTCATGATACTTAACCAGTTTACTCAATACTTAGTCTTCCGCTGTTATATGTTACATGCTTATCCTATATCATGCTTTATTGTACATCCGTGCACTGAGCGTCTTGCTCAGCCGTTTTCCTTTTCATGTTCCCAAAACGGCAGGTACTCAGGGACGCTCGTAGATCTCAAACGTAGGTGCATATGGATTGGAAGCTTTACTGTCTTTCTTTACTTTATGCATTTCCCTTACTTTGATACAGTTGCTTTGGACATTGTTTCGTCCTTCCTTTTACAGTATTTATGTTTGTGTGTGATGAGCTTTACTTTGGGATACCGATGTTTGATTCCGGTATTTCCTTTTATGATTGAATAATGCTTAGACATTTATCCTTGTATGCTTTGATGACACGCCATGATATGCGTAATATTCCATTTCCAAAATGGGGTGTTACAATAGCCGAAGACGTCTTTGTAGGAGTCGACAAATTCACTTTTCCTGTCGATTTCGTTGTCGTTGACTACGACATGGACCCTCGTGTGCCATTGATCGTTGGTCGTTCATTCTTGAGGACCGGTCGCACTCTCATCGATGTTGAAGCCGGTGAGCTTATCATGAGAGTGGGCGACGATAAAATCGTCTTCAACATGGGAAAGTTGTCTAAACAACCTTATTCATACGAGAGTGTTAATTGTATTGACGTTCTGGATGAGGCTTGTGAAGAACACTTTATTGATGCTTGTAAAAATATTCCTACCTCTCTTCCCAATGTTGAGACCGTTTCCTCTATTGATTCATCACTGTCTCTATTTGGAGAAAGTGATTTCTTTTGGAAAGATCTTGAAGCCACCATGGGAGATGTGAACTTAGCAAATGACGATTCTCCCACCGATTGGGATGAAGACATGCATTTCTTTGAAAACCTTCTCAAAGAAGAAAATCTTTCTCCACCATCTCCCACGGTTATTGCTATCGATGCTTCGATTTTGAAAACGCCTCCCATCGAAAATCCTCCGGATTTAGAACTTAAGGAGTTGCCACCCCATCTCGAGTACGTGTTCCTTGAAGAAAACAAGAAGTCGCCTGTCATCATCGCGAAGGACTTGAAAGAAGAAGAAAAATCTCGCCTCATCGCCGTGCTTAAAGATCATAAGAAGGCAATTGCTTGGAAAATTTCCGATATCCGCGGAATTGATCCGAACTTTTGTACTCACAAGATTCTCATGGAAGATGACTTTAAACCCGCAATCCAGAGCCAACGAAGGTTTAATCCTCGCATTCATGACGTCATCAAACAAGAGGTTATCAAACTTCTTGATGCCGGCTTGATTTACCCTATCTCGGGTTCGCCGTGGGTAAGTCCCGTCCATTGTGTGCCCAAGAAGGGTGGAATAACCGTTGTTTCCAATGAACACAACGAGTTGATTCCCACTCTTCTCGTTACTGGGTGGAGAGTTTGTATTGATTATCGCAAGCTCAATGATGCCACGAGAAAAGACCACTTTCCTCTTCCCTTCATGGATCAAATGCTCGAGCGTCTAGCTGGTAATGACTATTACTGCTTCTTAGACGGTTTCTCCGGGTATTTTCAAATTCCCATCGATCTCAAGGACCAAGAAAAGACCACATTCACTTGTCCCTATGGAACATTTGCTTACAAACGCATGCCTTTTGGTTTATGTAATGCTCCTGGGACGTTCCAAAGGTGTATGATGGCTATCTTCCATGACATGGTGGAAGATACTATGGAAGTATTCATGGATGATTTCTCGGTTTATGGCGATTCTTTCTCTGCTTGCCTTGCCAATTTAGAACGTATGCTTAAGCGGTGTGAAGACACTCGCCTTGTTCTTAATTGGGAAAAATGCCATTTCATGGTAAAAGAGGGCATCGTGCTAGGACACAAAATCTCCAAAGCCGGTCTCGAAGTAGACCGTGCTAAAGTCGATGTTATCGCTAAGTTGCCTCCACCTTCGTCAGTGAAGGGTGTGAGAAGTTTCCTTGGTCATGCGGGCTTCTACCGTCGATTCATCAAAGATTTTTCTCAAATCGCTCGCCCGATGACCCACCTCTTGGAAAAAGATACTCCTTTTATCTTTTCCAAAGAGTGTATCGAAGCCTTCAATTCGCTTAAGGATAAGCTAACTCAGACACCCGTCTTGGTTACCCCTAATTGGGAGCTGCCTTTTGAGTTGATGTGCGATGCTAGTGATTTTGCTATTGTAGCGGTTTTGGGCCAAAGAGTGAACAAACACTTCCAACCAATCTGATTGGGTCGTTTTTGTACACCCGAAAGGTTATCGTAGTTCCGGCGAAGTGTGAATGGAAATCCGCGTTTATGTCTCAAGTTTGATGCTCGAATAAAAGATATTTTGATTTTGAAATTAAAAACTACTAATTTTAAATACTAAGTATTAAAATATATAAAAGCTATAAGGATGAGAATTAAACTACAATTATGAAGCGAGAGATATAAAATAATAATAATGACAATAAAGATGCTAAACTAAACAAGCATAATCAAACTACTCGAATCAAGATATAAACGCTATACATGCAATAATAACGATATATTTAAGCTAATGAAATAAAATAAGAAAAGAGATAGAGAATTTAACCCGTAATGATGAACCGAAGACGAAAAATTAAACACCCGATCTAATAGCTAAATTAAATCTAAAGCTTATAACTTTCAAAGTTTTTATCAAACTAATTAGCCAATAAAGTTGTCAATTTTATCGACTAACTAACAAGATAAAAACAAATCGAGCTCTAAACTTTAAAACTCAATCTAGCTAAAAGACCCATTAGGCTCCTCGCCAAAAGATAAACCGGATTCGCCGAGATCAAAAGACATAAAACGGTTAACGACCATAAAGCTAAACGACATCTTCAATTAATTTATAAATTTTTTTTGACTAAAATCTAAATTTTGAAAACTATTTAATAAAGCTATTTTAAGAAAACTGATTTTATACATAATAAAAACTAACTTACAAAAACTATTTAACAAACTTTGAATAAACTAATAAGTGAAAATGTTTTTAAAAAGTAACAATTGCAAGTTAAAAGAATAAAAGATGTAATAGTAAACAAGATAGGAGCTATATCTAAATGGTGGATTATTTAAAAAAAACTATATGTAAGAACGCTGATCCAACGGACCACCATTGTCTATTTCTTTTTCCTAGACTAATCTTGAAACCAACAACTTCAATACAAGCAGTAACTCCAATAGGCTCGTAACATCACAAATCTCAGTTAACATTATAAATTCATCCGAATCTAAACAAACTTCAAACTACAATAACCATCTTCATCAAAATAAACCGATACATGTACCAAATAAAATCCCACCTGTAGTTCAAGCATAAACATAAATCGAAACTGCAAATCGAATCTGAACATCAAACTTCATCTATCGAACATAAATTTTAATTAAGTTTAAAATCTGAATACAAGTTCTACGAACAAAGTTTTTATTAATCTTTGAAAGGAAAGAAAAAATATATATATAAAGGAACTAATCTATCCTAAAAGCGAAGAAATAACAGAATGAAAATGAGACACCAAGAAATGAAAACTTGCGTATATATTAGCTATATGAAGATTCAAACTAATATTACCTATTCTACTCTACCAAAAGACAAAAAATTTAGATGCTCTCTTCTCCTCCATCAAAATAAAAACGCAGGTGAAAGAGTTGTCAATGAGTGATGGATAAACAAAAATATGGAATCTTTTTTCTTAGCTTAAAATGTACGCCAAAAAATATATGATCTCTTCTTTTTTTTTTTTACTCTTGGGCTGCGCCAATTTGGGCCAGCAGGCTTTTGGGCTTGTGTGGCTGTATTTGTCTTAAGATATATTAATGGGTCGGTTCGACTCATCTAAATGGTGTCGGGCCGGCCCAATAAAACATGAATGCACCGTCAAACTCGATTTCTCGTGCTTTTTCCATTCCCCGTGCTCGTTTTTTGGTCTTTTTCTTCGCTTCTTGTGATTTTCTTTAATATTCGTACCTAAAATAATAAATAACACATATAAATGATAAATGCACTAAAAATACACGTTTTGCTATTTATTATGCCAAAAATGAAGGGATATTAGCACTAAAAACTTGAATAATTACGTGTCTAACACACTCCTACACTTAAGACGTTGCTTGCCCCCAAGCAACTATTGTCACAAACGTTTAAAACAATTTAAAACCACTTTATTCGAGATTGCTAAAATAAAATAAAAATCCATAGTGACCCGCCATGCTCGACTTTTTATTTAAGGAATAACGATCATAGAACGGGAAACACGCAAACTGGGTGTCTCCAGGGAATAAATATCTTCATCCTCTTTTTATTACTCCCAACTAAGCTAAAATTCCTCGTGCAAACGTTTTGGCAAAATGCTAACACTACTTATACTACTAACCTATGTAAATATAACTATTCACTCCTATACTTATAACGACTAGGCAAGTGTGTTCATTTTCAAAATTTTGATCGTTCAAATCGACATTTGTTATGGTTGCTAATCATCTAAGTGGAATATTAGTCTCACCGAGTATCACGAGATTTAAGAATCAAAAATGGCCTTTCCCATGTAGCGGCTTTCTTCTCGGGACGTCCCAACCTTATCGGTTAAGTGCCCGGGCTTTTGACACCCCACGGAGAATAGTACCGGGATCGGCGGGATTTTGAAATCAAAGATCTTGAAATCACCGCTAAGCTAATAAAAGACACTTAGATGAAAAACAACGACGGTAATTAGAGAATGAAGATTCAAAGGAGAGATCACTCCATGTAGCGACTTTCTTCTCAGCTTGTCCTTTAGCAAAGCTTAGTAGGCTAGGTTTTTACACCCTCGAGAATAGTATCGGAGCTCACGGGACCTTTGACTTCTACATTCTCAATTACCGTCTAAACTCTTATAAAAAATTGACGAATTCTAGTTCAACTTCGGATTTAAATTTAAGAAAAAGCAAGTTTCTCACAATTATAAATAAAGCAACAAAAACATAAAACTCGTATTCATTTTTTTTCTTTTTTTTTTTTTTTTTTTTTCAAATATTTTTTTTTTCTCTCTTTTTTTTTTTTTTTTTTTTTGTTTTTTTTTTTCTTTTTTTTTTCAATTCTTTTTTTTTTCAACATATTTATTCACGCAACATTATTTGAAATTTAAGAAAGTATGCTTTCACTCAAATTTAAATAAAAAGTTGAACTAGGACTCTATCAAAATGGCATAAGAATTTATTTTTGCATAACAACACAATTTTTAATGTTCAAAGGCTTGAAAAGAAAACACACTTATTTAGTCTAATTATAATCTAGGAGGAGAAAGCCACAGGTTACTCATATAAGCTCTAAAGAGAACCAACTACTCCACGTTTAGCATTTTTATTTGCACAATTCCTAAAAGCTTAGTCTAAAAGTTAAGGGAGCAGCCAGATCAACACTCAGGCAGAGTCAGGATCCCCTTTGATCTAGCCTACGGGACAAGTCAATCACGCACGGTCAAAAACGTTTTATTATTTTTAATAAAATAAAATAAAATAAAAACAGACATTTGATCAAAATAGGATGCAAGAGGGCAAACAAGTAGGCATGAATATGATCCATATGATATAAACCCCCCTACACTTAGAACCGAACATTGGCCTCAATGTTCAAAAGTGATAAGGTGCTACCCCTACACTTAAGAACACAAAAGGCTAATGCTAGAATTCCAAGTGTAAGAAGGAGAACACAATCAAATATGTATGGATAAAGATGAGAACTGAGTACTCCCCTGATATAGACATGAAGATCGATCGGAGACTGAATGAAGAAGATGATGGAAAACAGCAACATCAACCTTCTGAAAGTCTTCTCGATCCAAGGGAACCTGCACACAAAAACAAAGACCAACAAGCACACATGGAGAGAAGCACACGCCCCTACACTTATGTTAGAAAATAAATAAAAAGGATAGATCATCGGGTTGCCTCCCGAGAAGCGCTTGTTTTTGTTAACCGAGTCACGAGCCTGACTCGACCCCGAATTAAATGGTCCATGGGGGAGCAAGAGAATCACCACTGGCTCAAAACAGATATGCCAGGGTCAAAGATCTTATCCTCATTACCGGATGAGAATAAAGAAGAAGAATCCACAGAATAAGTGAAGAAAAGCAGAAGGATTCTTATAACATACGAGAAATAGGTATAAAGGCGATCCTTAAGAATACTCGTCATCGCCAAGGGCGGGAGGGTGGGAGAAAAAGATATCAAACTGTCACCCGAGGACACTCGATAGAAACTCAAAGCAAGAGTCGATGGAGTAACAGGTAAAACATCACAAGTAATAGCAAAATCAATGTCTCCTCCGGGATCAAAACACTCATCCTCATTTCCCGGTATTAAATGAGGAGAGTAAAAGCGATACATCACCCACTTGGGTGTGCACGCGGTAGGACGGGGTGGCAACATAGTATCAGAAATATCAGAAGACATATCTACCACCCGCGTCACCTCACCAAACCGAATCAAACGGAAGGTAGGGTCAAATCTCTCCACCTCCTCTATGATGGGAGGTGGCATGGCTAACAACGAATTCTCATCAATAGCAAGAGAGTCGGAGCTATCAATGTCCTCAATCCCCTCTTCAAAGAGAGGATTCATCTCACTAGAGATGTAGGCGTCATCAAAATCAAATAAAGGGTTCGAATAAATCTTGAAATTTTCCTTCGGAACGTCCTCATCGGATAGTGACTCGTCATCACTAGAAGTAAAATCATCATCGAGATCAAAAATGGGATTAGATAAAGCCAAAGAATCGTTTCCCAAGATGTCGGTGGGGGGTAATGAGTCATCACTAGAAAGAGATTCACACTCAGCGTCACTATCGGAAGCAACCGTAGGCTCACTTTGGATTGGAATAAGTGTCTCGTCACAAGGAATAGTGATAAGACCCTCATCCCCCATGATGAGAGAGGCATCGGGCTCCGTAGTGGAAGAATCGAGAATAGGAGTGGTAGAATCCTTAGGCTCGAGAGCCGGCAAGTCGAGAGAAGGAATTACAATTGCACTAGGACATTGAGCACAAAGATCATTCCAAGAAATAGTATTCTCATCGTCATCATCATCATAATAGTAAGAACGCACAAGAGGAGGAGTATAATCATTAAGATTAGATACTTGCTCTTGTCGTTTTCGTTGTCGCTCTTCCTCCTCCTTTGCTTCTTTTAGAAGAACAACGGCTTCTTGAAGTTGCAAAACAATGGCGTGTGTTTCGTCTTTCAAAGCATTGAGTTGTTGAATTCTCTGAGAGGATTGATGATTGATGGTAGGATGTGGGGGCTCACAGTTATGAAAACCAGAATTATAGCACGGATGTGGCTCATAGGAAGTCATCGGTTGAGAAAAATTAGAACACGGATTTGGTTCATAATAATCCATCGGTGAAGAAAAATGAGGACACGAATTTGGCTCATAATAATTCATTGGCTGACAATACGAAGTATCGTGAGGACCCCCACAATGATTGCAACACGGGTATTGAGAAAAACCCGGTTCATGTTGTGGATAGGGATGGTCATAGACGGGAGGGGGGGAAAAAGTATTGTAAGAGGAGAATTACGAATTCGTTGAATTGCAAAATGGACAAAATCCAAATTGTGTATTGTCGATATCAAAATCACACCGCTCACAAATACACCATTGACATGTTTGAAAACCATGCCATGGTCTCCCACACCGAACGCAAGACGAATCCATGAAGAATTATAAATAAGAGGGGTTGAGAAAAAGAATTAAACACAATAGAGAATAAAGAGGAATATTTTTTAAAACTTTTTTTTTTAAATATATATATATGATATATATAGTAATAAAGAAAATTAAAATAAAATAAGAAAATATTTTTGATTTTTATAAATTTTATATATATATTTTTTTTTTGGATTTTTAAATTTTTTTATTATATATATATATACAAATACGAAAATAAACTTTCAAAAAGAAAGGATCTTCAAGTCACCAACTAAAAAACACAACGCCAATATCGCTACACACAAAGCCGGCAGCGGCGCCATTTGATTGGGTCGTTTTTGTACACCCGAAAGGTTATCGTAGTTCCGGCGAAGTGTGAATGGAAATCCGCGTTTATGTCTCAAGTTTGATGCTCGAATAAAAGATATTTTGATTTTGAAATTAAAAACTACTAATTTTAAATACTAAGTATTAAAATATATAAAAGCTATAAGGATGAGAATTAAACTACAATTATGAAGCGAGAGATATAAAATAATAATAATGACAATAAAGATGCTAAACTAAACAAGCATAATCAAACTACTCGAATCAAGATATAAACGCTAAACATGCAATAATAACGATATATTTAAGCTAATGAAATAAAATAAGAAAAGAGATAGAGAATTTAACCCGTAATGATGAACCGAAGACGAAAAATTAAACACCCGATCTAATAGCTAAATTAAATCTAAAGCTTATAACTTTCAAAGTTTTTATCAAACTAATTAGCCAATAAAGTTGTCAATTTTATCGACTAACTAACAAGATAAAAACAAATCGAGCTCTAAACTTTAAAACTCAATCTAGCTAAAAGACCCATTAGGCTCCTCGCCAAAAGATAAACCGGATTCGCCGAGATCAAAAGACATAAAACGGTTAACGACAATAAAGCTAAACGACATCTTCAATTAATTTATAAATTTTTTTTTGACTAAAATCTAAATTTTGAAAACTATTTAATAAAGCTATTTTAAGAAAACTGATTTTATACATAATAAAAACTAACTTACAAAAACTATTTAACAAACTTTGAATAAACTAATAAGTGAAAATGTTTTTAAAAAGTAACAATTGCAAGTTAAAAGAATAAAAGATGTAATAGTAAACAAGATAGGAGCTATATCTAAATGGTGGATTATTTAAAAAAAACTATATGTAAGAACGCTGATCCAACGGACCACCATTGTCTATTTCTTTTTCCTAGACTAATCTTGAAACCAACAACTTCAATACAAGCAGTAACTCCAATAGGCTCGTAACATCACAAATCTCAGTTAACATTATAAATTCATCCGAATCTAAACAAACTTCAAACTACAATAACCATCTTCATCAAAATAAACCGATACATGTACCAAATAAAATCCCACCTGTAGTTCAAGCATAAACATAAATCGAAACTGCAAATCGAATCTGAACATCAAACTTCATCTATCGAACATAAATTTTAATTAAGTTTAAAATCTGAATACAAGTTCTACGAACAAAGTTTTTATTAATCTTTGAAAGGAAAGAAAAAATATATATATAAAGGAACTAATCTATCCTAAAAGCGAAGAAATAACAGAATGAAAATGAGACACCAAGAAATGAAAACTTGCGTATATATTAGCTATATGAAGATTCAAACTAATATTACCTATTCTACTCTACCAAAAGACAAAAAATTTAGATGCTCCCTTCTCCTCCATCAAAATAAAAACGCAGGTGAAAGAGTTGTCAATGAGTGATGGATAAACAAAAATATGGAATCTTTTTTCTTAGCTTAAAATGTACGCCAAAAAATATATGATCTCTTCTTTTTTTTTTACTCTTGGGCTGCGCCAATTTGGGCCAGCAGGCTTTTGGGCTTGTGTGGCTGTATTTGTCTTAAGATATATTAATGGGTCGGTTCGACTCATCTAAATGGTGTCGGGCCGGCCCAATAAAACATGAATGCACCATCAAACTCGATTTCTCGTGCTTTTTCCATTCCCCGTGCTCGTTTTTTGGTCTTTTTCTTCGCTTCTTGTGATTTTCTTTAATATTCGTACCTAAAATAATAAATAACACATATAAATGATAAATGCACTAAAAATACACGTTTTGCTATTTATTATGCCAAAAATGAAGGGATATTAGCACTAAAAACTTGAATAATTACGTGTCTAACACAATCCATTACGCTAGCAAGACAATGACTGGGGCTCAATTGCATTACACGACAACCGAAAAAGAGCTTTTAGCTGTTGTCTATGCCTTTGAAAAGTTCCGCCCCTATCTTGTCCTTTCCACCACAATCGTTTACACCGATCATTCCGCGTTGAAGTACTTGTTGACTAAGCAAGATTCCAAACCAAGACTTCTTCGCTGGGTTTTGCTACTCCAAGAATTTAAAATCGAAATTCGCGATAAAAAAAGGAGCTGAAAACCTAGCCGCGGATCATCTCAGTAGACTTGAGGATCCTTACCAAGGGGATCATCCGAACAAAGAAATCAATGATTCTTTTCCCTTGGAGACCTTAATGTCTATCAACTCGACTGCTGATGAAACCCCGTGGTTTGCGGACATTGCAAACTACTTGGCGGGTGGAATTCTCGTTGACGGGTTAACATCCCAGAAAAAGAAGAAGTTCTTTAACGATATTAAGACTTACTTTTGGGATGTCCCGTATCTATTCAAGCAATGTGCTGACTTGATTATTCGCTGATGTGTTGATGGACCGGTGATTGTAGGTAAATTACGACCTTTTAGGGAAAAGGCGTAAAAGCGGTAAGTATTAAGTGTACGTTTAGGAAAACGTAAACACTAATGACCCATAAGGTATGAAAGTCCGTTTCCCAAGGAGGTATATGTGTGTGAAAAACTTGTTAAATGTTTTTGATTAATGATTGGTTTAGAAGGGGTTTAGAAAAGAAGATGACGAAGACGTAAAAATAAAAATTAAAAAAAAACACTACTAGAAAGTTAAAACGTAGAACCTTAAAAACCACAAAAATAAAAATAAATTCTAAAACTTACCAAAAATCACCAAAAATCAAAAATAATAAACTAAGAGTTTACCAATGATCAAAACTTTTTCAAACCTTTTAAATAATTAAATATTCAATTTTTAAATGCTAATTAAAGCCCTAAAAATCAAATAAATTATCAAAAAGCCCAAATAAAGATTTTTCAATTGATAAACCTCTAATATGACCTAAAAAGATTAAAAACTATTTTTAGAAATTTTTAAACTAATAAAAACTATTTAAAATGATTTAAAAACTATTAAAACTTAAAATAATTATAAAAATTAATCTAAAAGAGATAAAATTATTCTAAAAGTTGATAAATTCCTATTTTAATGTAATTAACCTAAGGAAAATGTAAAAAGTTGGAAAATGTGAAATTTCAAAAATAATAATAAAATAATATTAAAATAATATTAAAAATCCAAAAATTATAAAAAAATTCTAAAAACTTGCAAACTAGTTTATTTTAACCTAAATAATCAGAAAATCAAAGTGAAATTACTAGAATACCCCTATTGGGCCCTCAAATGGGCCAAATCCAAAATCAGTCAACACAAATGGGCTTTTGGGCCCAAAAAGTCAAACTTGGCCCAATTGACTTGGAAAAGCCCTATTTGACTCAAAATTTAATTCTAAGAACAAAACTCTAAAGGCCCAAAAGCTGAAAATGAGCTTATCACAGCTTATTTAACACTCAGCTTATTCTTATTGGGCTTTTCAGCCCATTAAGCCATAAGCTAATTCCATAAGCTCTAATTTGACACACAACCTTCTTTTGGGATGCTTATGAGATCTGTAAAAAGAATTTTTGAAAAAGCTCACTCAATAAGCCAGAAATAAGCAATGTATTATTTCACAAAACGACAAAATAGTCGGGTTTGAGAAATAATGCACCTCAGAACTTGATTCAACTTGCAAAAGCTTTCAAATGGACTCAATAAGCAAAATCAATCAACAAAAATCCAATAAGCACAACCAATAAGCCAGAATAAGCACAAATGAACTTATGTAAAAGTCAAAGGAGTTGGTTTTCTAGTCAAACCTTAAAGTCAACCACCCAAATGCTCCAGTATGAACAAATGGGTCAAAATATGAGCACCTATTACAAAAACAAAGTTGTTGCAGGTTGGAATAAGCTATTATAGCTTATTGATAAGCTGACACCAGTTTTACACTATCAGTGGTAACCAGCAGGGGAAAGGAGTTCCCACTGCTTTGACTCTTTGACCAAGCTTATTTGAGAGTTCTGGTTTGATTCAATTGGAAACAAAGGCACCCTTGTGATCAGTGAATCACAAGGAGTCAATAGCAACAATAAAATCACAAAATGGTTCACACAATAAGCCACAATAAGCCAAACAGTCACCAGATATGCACCAGATATGGAAATAAGCAGTTAAGCACTTAATAAGCAGATTTAGCCAAAATAAGCCAACCAAACTTAACAGGATGCATACACAAGCTATATAAACTAAGAGCAATCACAAAGCAACAAGAATCAAACACTGAATCAAAGTAAATAACAAGATCAAAGCACTAGAAGTTACTGATGAACAAAGAACATATGCAGAAACAAGTTTGCTGATATACTTGACACTTGATCCAATTTCAAGCCTCAAATCCTTCTTCCCTGATGTGATTAACTATGATTTAGCACTTGTTAGCCCTAGCCTAAGCCTAGATCTAGGTGTCCTCAAAATCCTAGCCAATTTTACCAAGTTTTAATGATTTTATAGCCAAATCAAGAATCTATGTGTTCAAAACCTCAAAACCTGCAAACAGATGAACAATATCACCCAAACAACAGATACCAACTCTTGCTTACACAAAACAAGCACTTAACAAACACAATCCTAACTTATGCAGTAATCCCAAACACCCTTTTAAAACTTGATTCCACAAATTTTCAAAGGCTTATGAAGATTCAACCCACAAATCAGATCAATAGTACCTCAATAACATCAAACCAAACCAAATCAACAATAATCAACCACAATAACACAGATTCAAGCATAAACATGCAATAATCACCAAATTTAGAAAAATAAAAGAGAAAATGAAAAGGGAGAAGGATGCAAACCTCCAAGACCTACATCCAGGCCCTGGAATGTTTGAGCTTAGGTACTAGCAGAACAAGTACCAGCTTCCAAGCTGCTAAGATGAACAAACCACAAAGTGAGATCAAAATAATGCCAACTTTCTGATTTTTGATGCACAAGCTTTATCACTTAAAACCTTGCCTCAAAAACCTTCAAACAAGATAATGGAACTCAGATTTTAGCTTATCAAACACCAAACTTTTATAAATAACAGATTAGAACTCAAAATTTTAAGAAATTCAAACTTTATTTCATAAAAAGGAATTACAAAGATTTAAAGCTAAAATCTGGAACAAAGGGACTCTCACATGTTGAGGTCTCCTTTTATAGGCAAATTCCTGGCTAGCACTATTCACAAACCCTAGATGTGAATTTCCCTAAATGCCCTAAGTCTATCTAGACGTTTTCTTGGTTTGAGTTGTCCAAAATGCATCCAAACCGTTTAAAATAGCTTTGTGATGAAGCAATGAGTGTCAGCTGTTGATCTTGACACGTGGCTAAGCTTGGAGCTCAAGTTGTGTTTTGATTGGTGGACGGGTTGGAATGGTGGGGTCTAGGGAGTAGTGGGAGTGAGGGTTTTGTATGTGGGGTTAGTTTCTGCACATGCGAATCAAGTGTGGGTAGGTTTAATTTAGATTTACCCTTTGTTTGGTAAAAGTAAATTCTGGGTGGAAGAACATGAATAGTGGACCCATTGATCCGTTTTTGGTGGAGTGGAATGTTGTTTGGCGCATTTTCGTTTCAAATGTTTCAAATACACAACTTTACCCCTTCTTCTTCATTTCTTTTGTCACTTGTATATAAAAGTCTGTCAGCGCCCAATTTCCTTTGTAACAACTTCCAAGACTTGGCAATTTTGGCACAAAACTTTCTAAAAAGTGTTTCAAGGGTTGTTTTTGCCATTTTGAGATATTTCAAGGACTGATATTGGACATTATTGATCTTCAAAGGTCTTCAATGTATCTTTGGCTTGATGAGGGACCATAATTGACAATTTGGAATTGTTGAGGGACCAATCTTGCCATTTCTTCAAAGTTGAGGGACCTTTTGTGTAATTTTGACAAACTTAAGGGACCAAACTTGTAATTATTAATATACAAAGGTTTTAAGTGTCATTTCTTCAAAGTATGAGGATCAATCTTGTTTGTCTTCAAGTCTTCAAGGGTATTTGTTGAGAATTCCATGATTAGGGCCCGGTTCTTTGTACGGCTTCGTTTCTCGTGTCCGTTTTTCCTTGTAACTTGTGATATTTTGTCTTTTTCACGATATCCATACCCAAAATACACAAGTAAACAAACACAAGCATATATATGGTATTTTATGACAATTTTATTCATTAAAAGCCCGAAAAGAACGATGAGATCATGTATAAATGCCATCTCATCACTCCCCCATACTAAGCCATTGCCGTGCCCTCACGCAATGCTAGAATAAAGTATCTAAGCATCACCAAAGTTTAATTTTATTATCCTTTATTGAAAAGTAAAAGACTTGCAACATACTACGATGATGTGTAAAGACATAATGTATGATTTTCATCACGAAAAGTGACTTTTAGGGTCAAAGAATAGAAACAAGTAAACGTCCCTTAGAGTAAACTTCGTCATCCTTGATTGTCATACATTCCATGCTAAGTGCAAAAACGAGATCATTGTTGGTACAAGTCACAATGCTAACACTACTCATACGTCCAAATTGTGTAATACTTTTTCTCCCCGCAATCCTAGTTATTATAAAAGGAAATGGGTTACTAGCATTTTTTATCTATTTGTCATGGATCACAAGTGATTCATATTGACTTATTTGAGTAGTTATTAGTTCGAAAGCAAAGTAGCATGATTTGATCAATAGTTAGCCGAAGGACAAAATCTTTTAAAACGGCTTCTCGTGTATCTCCTTAAGTTCATATCTTGGCATAACTCGTTTCACGATTTGAGACCTTTCTCGGACCGATATTTGGCATGTACTTCATACTTCAAATCTTGGGAAGACGTTCTTGAAATTATGGTCTTCTCTTCATATATTTGGAATTTCTTCACTTGACGTTTTTGAGAGATTCTTCATATTGGACCACGACTTCATCATTTTTCTTCAATCTTTACTTTGGATTTTGATATACAACGATCCGCCTCCTTTTCGGACTTGGATATATTTATCCTCATACCTTGTTAGGGTCTTTTTGGATAGACTTTCTCCATGATCTTTAGGGGAGTAATTGCTTCTCGTCGTGTGTCTCGATCCTTCATATTGATTTAGGAATAATGATACTTCACATCATCTTGGATCTTTAGCAACAAAATAGAGCTCCTCATGCCTTGTTAGGGCCTTTTTGGATAATCTCCAATCTTCGCGTCCCGCTTCAATAAGTTATGCCTTGGCTATGAACTCTATTCAACCCCGAGCAACTTTTAAACGATCTTGCGCTAGAGGCTAAGTAACCTTTCAAATCGTACGACCTTACTTATTGCAATTATGATTTATTCCTAATGCATTGATCTTATGGGAAGAAAAAGCCACAATTAAAAACATATGAGTTTTTGAAAGAACATTTTCATGTTCTACGTTTAGCATGATCACTTGTCTAACTCTATCATTTCTCGTTCTTCACTATATAAAGACCTCTAATTAAAGAGACTCGTGAATACTTAGCCATGCAAGTCAAAATTAAGCCAAATTTGGATTAGCTTTCATTAAGACTATATCAAATCAAAGTTTTGGGTTTTCAAGCCACCTATAGGATCTTGCACTTTCTTGGACTTTTTCAAGTTTAGAGAATGCGTTTTATAGTTCTCTTGATAAGTGACTTTCTAGAATCAATTATAGGAACTTGCGAAAAGTTCTTGTTCTTAACCCGAATGAATTAAGACTTTCGCGTTTTAAAGCTCCCTATATAAAAGTCTAGCAAAACTTGAATTGAGCGGGTTAAGGAATGTAAATGGCTCCAAATGCCCATCAAGTCAAAAATTAACTCTTATTCTACCCAACGGAAAATATACGTTCGTGTCTTAAAAACCTTATGAAAAACTAAGAAAATTTTTAAAATTTGGCCATTTTTAGCCTTATTAGCAAAACAAAACATTGAAAATTGGAAAGCGTGAGGGCGTAGCAAAGCAAGTATCTATTCACCCCCCCATACTAAAAGTAAACATTGTCCTAAATGTTTCGAGTCTAAAGGTGGAGCACCCCCATACTAGAGACGAAGAGTCGAATGCTTAGGATCTAGCATGGAAAGGGTGATCAACAATATATCTAAAGCCGTTTATTAAGTATGCTAAAATATAATTGTTAGAACAATAAAGGATATGTCATGGATTCGTGAAAAACTTCTTCAAACGAACGATGGAGGCTCACGTAAACGAACACGAGAGTCTTCAATCGTAGATGATGATGATGATGATCTAGATAACACAATCACAAACAACCACGAGACAACGAGTTGAAAGGGTACAAGTCCCCTTATTAGTGAATAGTAAGCATAAAGGATAAGCATGGGATCTCCCCCACGAGGCACCTCGTTTTTGATTAACGAGTCATAAGCTCGACTCGATCCCCTCAAAATATGAACATTTAGGGAAAATCATGGTATGGTCAATTTTTAGTGGGGCTTACATGATAAACAAGGCCCAAAAAGCAATCGGTATTAAGGACTAAGTCCTTAAATGATGCAAAATACCGGGGTCGAAAATGGCATTCTCGTTTTCATTGGAAAAACAAATTAACGCCACTTCAACATGTGCCATAAACTCAAAGAGTTTGAAGAAAAGAGGTGAGAAGTAGAAAGGTGGGACAATTGGTAAGACAAACTTTTGAGCTACTCGAGGTAGACTCGCACCAATCAAATGAAAAGATTTTCCATTTATTGCATCGGTGGAAGACCAAGATTTCCCTTTACATGAAATTCCGGGATCGAATATCTCGTCCTCGGTGGACAAGGATGAGGGAACATAATGCGCTTCCCCCATACTAGAACCACACAAAGCATCGTCAAAAGGAGTAGACGAGCTTGTAGCACTCAAAACACGTGGTGATGACGGAGTTAGAATTGTAGAAAAATTAACTAAATCACATTTAAAATCTTTTCCTTTTTTATCTTTTAAACTCTCTTTATGAAAACCCTTTTTGATTATGTCGAAAATATTTGGTGTTTCTAAGACGATGTTAGTCACACTAAAAATTCTCACATTTGTAAACCGTTTTGGTTTTGGTGGTGGCAAGTTCTCAAAACGTTTATCGACGAAGAAAACCTCCCCATCGGGGTCTACATATTCATCATCCGAAAGATCTTCCGTAGAAACCGGCAACTTATCAACACTTTTCATGAATGAATGTTCGAGGTGAGGTGAAGGATTTTTTGATTCAAGTATTGACGGTTTCTTCTTTGTAGGCTTTACACTCATAACCTCCACCGGCGGAGGAAATGGTAAATTGTTTTTGGCGACATTTCCTAAAACTCTTGGTGAAAATTCTTTGCAAACGACATTGGTTGAATCACCATGGTTTAAAGTAGCAATAGAATAGACATGAGAAAGATTGGAGTTTTGTGTTGCATTGATGACAAGTTCTTCCTCATTGAAACGAAGGGTGATTTTTCGAGCATGAACATCGATAAGTGCTCTTGATGTATCCAAAAATGAACGACCCAAAATGAGAGGAACTTTTCGATCGATAGGAATGTCTACAACGATAAAGTCAACGGGATAGTAAAACTTTCCGACTTTAACGAAAACGTCCTCGGCTACTCCACATGCTAAAATCGTAGAATGATCGGCCATCTCGATAGACATGTTCGAAGGAGTAAGAGCCGGAAGCGAAAGCGATTTGAAAATCTCAAGAGACATTAAATTAATACTAGCACCAAGATCGGCCAAGGCGTAGCATTCATCCATATCTTGAATTGCACACGGAATCAAAAATTTACCGGGATCACCGACTTTTTGTGGTATGCGGCTAAGAAAAACCGATGAACAACTAGACGATTGTTGTAACTTCTCTTTGTTGTTTAGCATACTTTTGAAGTTTGCGGCAAATCGAGGCATCATGATAAGAGCGTCGGCAAAACTTATGTTAGAATGCATATCATGAAACATTTTCATAAATAGCTGAAATTGATAATTGTTCCGTTCTTGTGCTTTCTCTTTGTTTCATCTCGAAGGGTATGGTAAAGGTGGTGTGGGTTGGTCATTAGGCAACGTCCTTGGAAACTCGGGTTCCACAATTGGTATTGGTTCAACCGTAGGTGTGGTATGAGCGGTACTTCGTGGGATTGTAATGTGCTCCTTTTCGACCATCACATCGGGTTCTTTCTCGATTTCCTTCTCCGTAGAAGTACTTGGACGAGAGATTGGTTCCTTGAGAGTTTTACCACTTCGTGTAGTAATAACCTTCATTTCTCCCCTCGGGTTGTTAATGGTATCACTAGGAAGACCACCCGAGGAAGAGGGTTTACACATGATTGCTTCAAACATCTTAGGCCATTCGGTCCTCAAATTTTGATTGCCTAGCATCCGCTTTTAATAACTCTTGCTTAATCTCATGTTGTCCTAATTCCATCTTCTGTTGATTTTGTTGAAGACGTTGGACATTTCCTTCCATTTTGTTTGCATGAGTTTTAAGTTCATTAGCAAGTTCATTTTTAAGCTCGTTTTTTAACTCGGACCTTAAGCTAATCATCTCACGTTGCATGTTATCGAATTTAGCATCATTTGCTTTAGCATAATCCAAAAATTCTCCTTGCAAATGTTTAGTGTGAGCATTTTGAAAACCTTGTGTAGTGTTTTGAAAATCACGGTTTTGGTTTTGGTTTGAAATTTGCCCATTCCCACTTTGATAATTCCCTTTGTTGCAATTGCGTGAATTGCCTTGGTAATTACCTTGGTTGTTGTTTCGATAATTGTTAACATTTTGGTTTGGTGGAGCTTGATTTTGGCGGGAACCTTGACCGTTTTGGTTGTAAGTTCCCGTTGCTACATAAGCACTCGAAGTGTTACCATCCGCGGTAATGCACTCGGAAAGATCATGAGCTCCCCCACAAGATAAACAACTCTTAGCAACCGCTTTAACCGAAGCGGAATTGGAAGCTTCTTGAGCCTTCCAATGGGACATAAGATTAGCAAATCTATCAAAAAACCTATTTTCCTCATTAGCTTCATCATGTAAGGCATTAATGCTACGAGACGATTGTGACGAAGATGACGAACCCATATTGGCAACACTCGGTGTGTTATGAGGGCTATAAACCTTAGATCTATTCTCAATGATTTGCAAAGCCTCATTTGTCGTCTTGCACAAAAAATTACCACCCGCGGCGGCATTTAAATAATCTCGTTCATGATCATTAAGCCCATTATAGAAAGTATCCACTTGATGTAATTCCGTAAAATCATGGTGTGGACATTCATGTAACATTTCTTTAAATCGTTCCCATGTCATTGAAAAACTTTCATTATTTCTTTGCACAAATCGTGAAATCTCATTTTTCAAGTGTGTTGTTTTAGATGGTGGAAAAAACTTGTTCACAAACTTAGAAACGAGATCGGCCCATGTCAAAATCGAATTTGGCGGTTCTTTCTCAAGCCAAATTTTTGCGGGTTCATCCAACGAGTATGGAAACAACATCATCTTAATGGCGTCATGTGGAACATCCTTAAACTTGCTAGTGGCGGTGAGACGGTTAAAATTCCTAATGTGGTAATGCGGGTTGTCTTTCTCGTGACCTCTAAACTTATTTGCTTGCAACATCGACATTAAACCCGTCTTAATCTCGAAATTCTCCGCAAGGATGGCGGGAATCACAATAGCCTCTCCAAAACCCTCGGTGGGTGCTTGTAGCAACTCCATCATAGTACGATTAGCCATGACGACTTCTTGCTCTACAATAGGTTCAACAATTGGAGGTTCTTCAATAATCAATGTCTCTTGATTGGCTTGTTTTTGAAGTCGTTTACGAGCTCGTTTTGCTTGATTACGAGTGATCATAAACTTCACGAAGAATGGGAGGTGAGCAAAGAAGATTCTTTTTGGGTGATTTGTGGATTTTCAATTTTTTTGTGTTTTTGATGATATTTAATTTTTTTTGGATTTTGGTGTATCTTCGTAGACAACAATCTACAAAATCTCTCCTCGAATCAAACTCTTGATTAAAGAAGCCTCAAAGGAATGAAAACGATCACGTGGAGTGAACGCCTTCGAATGACTTTAGAACTTTGGTGAAAACCAAATTGTTCAAGAGGTTTTAATCACAAAGAAACCAAGCAAATATACTATACGTAATAATACTTTGGGTGGCAAAACCCTCGATTAGCTTTCAATCTCAAAATACTCACAAGCAAGCGGGGAAACGAGGCGGCGCGAAGCACTTAAGAGCCTTTTTCCTTAGGGTATATTTTATAATACCCGCCTTATACCCACCTTATAGTTTGTATTTTTCAAAATCGAGCTTCACGAAAGTATTTATCTATTCTTGCCTTTTTCTTTTTGTTTGAGATTCGAATACAATAATTGAGTGATGAAATCCCAATTAAGGTTGTGTTTTCACACTTTTGGAGATATTGTGAATTTATTGTGATACTTAATACAATATAGTAATAATATTTGTACAAGAAAAACCAAGAAAACCGATAATACGTATTAGTAGAGTTCTACTAATACAAATACTATTTATGGTTAATATTAAAAACAACCATGCAAATTAATCACGACACACCTCCCCGGCAGCGGCGCCAAAATGATTGTAGGTAAATTACGACCTTTTAGGGAAAAGGCGTAAAAGCGGTAAGTATTAAGTGTACGTTTAGGAAAACGTAAACACTAATGATCCTTAAGGTATGAAAGTTCGTTTCCCAAGGAGGTATATGTGTGTGAAAAACTTGTTAAATGTTTGTGATTAATGATTGGTTTAGAAGGGGTTTAGAAAAGAAGATGACGAAGACGTAAAAATAAAAATTAAAAAAAAACACTACTAGAAAGTTAAAACGTAGAACCTTAAAAACCACAAAAATAAAAATAAATTCTAAAAATTACCAAAAATTCACCAAAAATCAAAAATAATAAACTAAGAGTTTACTAATGATCAAAACTTTTTCAAACCTTTTAAATAATTAAATATTCAATTTTTAAATGCTAATTAAAGCCCTAAAAATCAAATAAATTATCAAAAAGCCCAAATAAAGATTTTTCAATTGGTAAACCTCTAATATGACCTAAAAAGATTAAAAACTATTTTTAGAAAATTTTAAACTAATAAAAACTATTTAAAATAATTTAAAAACTATTAAAACTTAAAATAATTATAAAAATTAATCTAAAAGAGATAAAATTATTCTAAAAGTTGCTAAATTCCTATTTTAATGTAATTAACCTAAGAAAAATGTAAAAAGTTGGAAAATGTGAAATTTCAAAAATAATAATAAAATAATATTAAAATAATATTAAAATAATATTAAAAATCCAAAAATTATAAAAAATTTTCAAAACTTGCAAACTAGTTTATTTTAACCTAAATAATCAGAAAATCAAAGTGAAATTACCAGAATACACCTATTGGGCCCTCAAATGGGCCAAATCTAAAATCAGTCAACACAAATGGGCTTTTGGGCCCAAAAAGTCAAACTTGGCCCAATTGACTTGGAAAAGCCCTATCTGACTCAAAATTTAATTCTAAGAACAAAACTCTAAAGGCCCAAAAGCTGAAAATGAGCTTATCACAGCTTATTTAACACTCAGCTTATTCTTATTGGGCTTTTCAGCCCATTAAGCCATAAGCTAATGCCATAAGCTCTAATTTGACACACAACCTTCCTTTAGGATGCTTATGAGATCTGTAAAAAGAATTTTTGAAAAAGCTCACTCAATAAGCCAGAAATAAGCAATGTATTATTTCACAAAACGACAAAATAGTCGGGTTTGAGAAATAATGCACCTCAGAACTTGATTCAACTTGCAAAAGCTTTCAAATGGACTCAATAAGCAAAATCAATCAACAAAAATCCTATAAGCACAACCAATAAGCCAGAATAAGCACAAATGAACTTATGTAAAAGTCAAAGGAGTTGGTTTTCTAGTCAAACCTTAAAGTCAACCACCCAAATGCTCCAGTATGAACAAATGGGTCAAAATATGAGCACCTATTACAAAAACAAAGTTGTTGCAGGTTGGAATAAGCTATTATAGCTTATTGAGAAGCTGACACCAGTTTTACACTATCAGTGGTAACCAGCAGGGGAAAGGAGTTCCCACTGCTTTGACTATTTGACCAAGCTTATTTGAGAGTTCTGATTTGATTCAATTGGAAACAAAGGCACCCTTGTGATCAGTGAATCACAAGGAGTCAATAGCAACAATAAAATCACAAAATGGTTCACACAATAAGCCACAATAAGCCAAACAGTCACCAGATATGCACCAGATATGGAAATAAGCAGTTAAGCACTTAATAAGCAGATTTAGCCAAAATAAGCCAACCAAACTTAACAGGATGCATACACAAGCTATATAAACTAAGAGCAATCACAAAGCAACAAGAATCAAACACTGAATCAAAGTAAATAACAAGATCAAAGCACTAGAAGTTACTGATGAACAAAGAACATATGCAGAAACAAGTTTGCTGATATACTTGACACTTGATCCAATTTCAAGCCTCAAATCCTTCTTCCCTGATGTGATTAACTATGATTTAGCACTTGTTAGCCCTAGCCTAAGCCTAGATCTAGGTGTCCTCAAAATCCTAGCCAATTTTACCAAGTTTTAAAGATTTTATAGCCAAATCAAGAATCTATGTGTTCAAAACCTCAAAACCTGCAAATAGATGAACAATATCACCCAAACAACAGATACCAACTCTTGCTTACACAAAACAAGCACTTAACAAACCACAATCCTAACTTATGCAGTAATCCCAAACACCCTTTTAAAACTTGATTCCACAAATTTTCAAAGGCTTATGAAGATTCAACCCACAAATCAGATCAATAGTACCTCAATAACATCAAACCAAACCAAATCAACAATAATCAACAACAATAACACAGATTCAAGCATAAACATGCAATAATCACCAAATTCAGAAAAATAAAAGAGAAAATGAAAAGGGAGAAGGATGCAAACCTCCAAGACCTACATCCAGGCCCTGGAATGTTTAAGCTTAGGTACTAGCAGAACAAGTACCAGCTTCCAAGCTGCTAAGATGAACAAACCACAAAGTGAGATCAAAATAATGCCAACTTTCTGATTTTTGATGCACAAGCTTTATCACTTAAAACCTTGCCTCAAAAACCTTCAAAAAAGATAATGGAACTCAGATTTTAGCTTATCAAACACCAAACTTTTATAAATAACAGATTAGAACTCAAAATTTTAAGAAATTCAAACTTTATTTCATAAAAAGGAATTACAAAGATTTAAAGCTAAAATCTGGAACAAAGGGACTCTCACATGTTGAGGTCTCCTTTTATAGGCAAATGCCTGGCTAGCACTATTCACAAACCCTAGATGTGAATTTCCCTAAATGCCCTAAGTCCTTCTAGACGTTTTCTTGGTGTGAGTTGTCCAAAATGCATCCAAACCGTTTAAAATAGCTTTGTGATGAAGCAATGAGTGTCAGCTGTTGATCTTGACACGTGGCTAAGCTTGGAGCTCAAGTTGTGTTTTGATTGGTGGACGGGTTGGAATGGTGGGGTCCAGGGAGTAGTGGGAGTGAGGGTTTTGTATGTGGGATTAGTTTCTGCACATGCGAATCAAGTGTGGGTAGGTTTAATTTAGATTTACCCTTTGTTTGGTAAAAGTAAATTCTGGGTGGAAGAACATGAATAGTGGACCCATTGATCCGTTTTTGGTGGAGTGGAATGTTGTTTGGCGCATTTTTTTTTCAAATGTTTCAAATACACAACTTTAGCCCTTCTTCTTCATTTCTTTTGTCACTTGTATATAAAAGTCTGTCAGCGCCCAATTTCCTTTGTAACAACTTCCAAGACTTGGCAATTTTGGCACAAAACTTTCTAAAAAGTGTTTCAAGGGTTGTTTTTGCCATTTTGAGATATTTCAAGGACTGATCTTGGACATTCTTGATCTTCAAAGGTCTTCAATGTATCTTTGGCTTGATGAGGGACCATAATTGACAATTTGGAATTGTTTAGGGACCAATCTTGCCATTTCTTCAAAGTTGAGGGACCTTTTGTGTAATTTTGACAAACTTAAGGGACCAAACTTGTAATTATTAATATACAAGGGTTTTAAGTGTCATTTCTTCAAAGTATGAGGATCAATCTTGTTTGTCTTCAAGTCTTCAAGGGTATTTGTTGAGAATTCCATGATTAGGGCCTAATTCTTTGTACGGCTTCGTTTCTCGTGTCCGTTTTTCCTTGTAACTTGTGATCTTTTGTCTTTTTCACGATATCCATACCTAAAATACACAAGTAAACAAACACAAGCATATATATGGTATTTTATGACAATTTTATTCAATAAAAGCCCGAAAAGAACGATGAGATCATGTATAAATGCCATCTCATCAACCGGCAGCTTTAGAAATCCTTGACGCTTGCCACAAAGGACCCACCGGTGGTCACTTTGTTCCCAACTACACCGCCAAAAAAGTGTTTGAATCGGGATTTTATTGGCCCACCATTTACCGTGATGCTCACGAGATGGTTAAACATTGTGATGCTTGCCAAAAACAAGGCAAGATCACACATAAAGACGTGATGCCTCAGAATTTCATTCAAGAATGTGAAATATTTGATGTTTGGGGTATCGACTTTATGGGGCCATTCCCTTCTTCTAAAGGAAAAAAATACATCCTTGTAGCCGTTGAATACGTCTCCAAATGGGTTGAAGCCAAAGCTTTACCCACTAATGACGCAAGGGTGGTTTGTAACTTTTTGAAATTGCTATTCGCTAGATTCGGTGTGCCTCGTGCCATTATTAGTGATCGCGGGACTCATTTTTGCAACGACCAATTTCCTAGAGTCATGGCTAAGTATGGTGTAAATCATCGTCTTTCCACCGCTTACCATCCACAAACTAATGGCCAGGCTGAAATATCCAACCGAGGATTAAAGCGAATTCTCGAAAGAACCGTGGGAGAGCATCGTGCCTCATGGGCTCATAAACTTGATGATGCTTTGTGGGCTTTTCGTACCGCATACAAGACTCCGATTGGTTGTACACCATATCGTCTTGTATACGGGAAAGCATGCCACCTCCCCATTGAGTTGGAGCACAAGGCTTACTGGGCCTTGAAGTGGGCTAATTTTGATATCAACAAAGCCGGTGACCTACGCAAGATCCAACTCAATGAGCTGAATGAACTCCGTAATGAGGCTTATGAAAATTCTTTGATCTATAAGGAGAAGACTAAGCTCATTCATGACTCTAAGATTAAGAACCGAGAGTTCCAAGTTGGAGATAAAGTTTTACTCTTTAACTCTCGGTTGAAAATCTTTTCGGGCAAGCTAAAATCTCGTTGGTCCGGCCCATTCACCATTGCCCAAATTTTTCCATATGGTACTCTCGAGCTCGCTCAACCTAATGGACCGAATTTTAAGGTGAATGGCCAACGAGTGAAGTTGTACTTTGGTGAGGACATCTCTCAGGAGATGATTCCATCCCTCACCACGTTCCCCATGAACTAATTTTGGGTCGAGTCAGGCTCGTGACTCGGTTATCAAAAACAAGCGCTCCTCGGGAGGCAACCTGAGTATCTATCCTTTTCTGCTTTAACCTCCTAAGTGTAGGGGGACCTATATAGGTGTTTGTATTTGTGTGGTGATGTGATTACAGGGATAAGTGCACTCTTGGAATCTCTGAAGAACCGTGCTCCCGTGTTATCTGAAACCCGGTTCTATCTCTTAACTATCGTGATTCAATTTTCTTCATACTCACATTTGAAATTGATCACTTTAGTCGTCTCTTCCTTAACTTGAGTTAACCAACGTGCACAATGTCATAAGTGTAGGGGAGACTTTTCCCACATGCTTAAACATTGAGGACAATGTTTATCTTAAGTGTAGGGGGGCTTCTATCGAAGATTTAAGTGGACTTTTCCATGAAAATGCCTTCATTTAACCGGAAAATCATATTTTTCAACATTTATCAAATTTTTTATTAACTTTGGCCATTTAGTCGTAATTTTTAAAAATTTTATCGTTTCTTGCATTTGTATATATCCCGCAATAAAGTCAAAAATATTAATAAAGTGGTGTAGCTAGTTTAGAAGTCTTTGACATATTAGGCCCGTTGCGATTATTTTGACTCAACCTCGAATAGACTTATTTAAGTTTATTCTAGCTAGTATCCTTAACCATGTAGACCTTAATTGGTTTATTAGGCTAAGTATCCACGAGTCTCATTACTTGAGATTTTAAATTGTGGAGAACGGGAAATGATAGAGTCAATTATAAGTCGGTATTCTTGCACAAGCTCACTTGGTGTAATTATTTGCCTATTCTCTCATCGCTTGCTAATAATTTATCTGCAATAAGTAAGGTCGTACGATTTGAAAAGTTACTTAGCTTCTAGCCCAAGATCGTTTAAAAGTTGCTCGGTAGTGATAAGAGTTCATAGCCAAGGCATAACTGATGAAGCGGGGCGCGAAGATTGGCGAGTCCGAAAAGGCCCTAACAAGGCATGAGGATTCCATTTTATTGTTGAAGATCCAAAAGTGATGTGAAAAGCATTATTCCCAAAATCAATATGAAGGATCAAGACTCACGACGAAAAGCATTCAACTCCCATAAAGATCATGGAGAAGTCTATCCGAAAAGACCATAACAAGGTATGAGGATAAATATATCCAAGTCCGAAAAGGAGGCGGATCGTTGTATCTCAAAATCCCAATTAGAGATTGAAGAATAATCATGAAGTCGTGGTCAACAAAGTTGGAGTACCCCTCAAAAGTCTCCAAGTGAAGAAACTCTATTAACGATGAGAAGACCATTATCTCAAGAACGTCTCTCAAAATATGAAGTATGAAGTACATGCCAAATATCGGCCCGAGAAAGGTCTCAAATCATGAACCAAGTTATGCCAAGATATGAACTTTTTGATATCCCGAGAAGCAGTTTTAAGAGATTTTGTCCTTTAGCTAACTATTGATCAAATCGTCCTACTTTGCTTTCAGCCTAAATAACTATCGAAATAAGTCCAAAAATGCATCTTCGTGATCATTCTAAGACAAAAATAAAATATAAGAGATACACCTAGGAATAAGGGAGTTTAAGCATATAATTAAGCCATGTGAGTAAGTGTTTGATTTGCTAACTTATAATAACAATGATCTCGTTTTTAAGCTTAGTTTGGGGAACGTGAAACTTGAGGGTGATGAATCGTCGCAGCACCGAAGCCCTAATGTAAGTCTTAGACCCCTTTACAAGTTATTTCCACATAGCTATTTTCTATCCTTTTGTTTACTTTAAAGTTTTAATTTCTCTTATTACTTTAAATTTTTGTTTAGTAGTATTTTAATAAGGCCAAGGTTGATTGATTATGAGAAAAGTGTAAACTTGCTTTATCGCTAAGCATTGCATGAGGGCATGGCAATGGTTAAGTGTAGGGGATTTGATAGGTGTGAAAACACCCATCCTTTTACCACTTATTTCTGGCTAAAACAAGACCAAAACACATACTTAATATCATTTGTTTGGAATTATGCGTGGTTTTTGTGTTTATTGCGTTTTCAGAGTCAACCGGATGAATATTGAAGAAAACATGGGATTGCACGGGTTTTATCAAAGAAAAAGACTCAAGACGAAGTCTATTGTCCAAGAGATGCAAAAGATGCAAAAGATTTGAAGTCATTGTGCCTATTTAAAGATTTATCGAAGAATAGAGCCAAAGATGAAAGATTCATATATGTCGAAGAACTCGAGTCTATTAAACAAAAGATTATAAGACGAGTTGGAATTATTCACCGACACTTCTCAAATCCGGGTCGGAAACGTTTATTTAGAAGAAACGTAAAGACTAAAGAAGAAAGAAGAAAAGAAGCCCAAAACCAAGCCCATTCACAAAGCCCACAAGACATGCCTATAAATAGGACTTTACTTCACAAATTTGGAGCACTTAGTTAGTTTTAGTTAGTTTTTAGTTTTTCATTCTCTCTAGTTTTAGAGAGATAAATTTCTAAACTTTCTCTCACTAGTTTTCATCTTTTTCTCTTTCAAGATCAAACCTTTGTATTGTTTTTCATTAATCAAGTTTAGTTTCAAGCTTTTAATCTTTAATCTCATTCTTCCTTTCTTTGATTTTGATTGATTTTGGTACAAATCTCGTATGATCCGTGTTGTTCATCAAGGATTTTGTGCTTAAAAAGTTGATCTTTCATGTTTCCTTAAGTTTCTACACGAATAAGCTTTAAGATCTTTGTGCTTATTGGCTTATTTGTTGGTTTTGCTTATTTGAAGTTTAGTTAAGTTGTTATTCGAGCTTATTTGATCCGATCCTTATTGGATTCGTCTTAGTTTTAGTGATAAGCTTATTCATAGCTTATTGCTTAGCTTTTGTCTTGAAGCCCTCTTAAATCGGAAAGGGTTATAAACCCCTTTCCGATGTGCACTTTCCGACCAGCAGCACCCTTTATTCCGATCCTTAGATCGGAAAAGGGTTTAGAATATACCGACGGTAAGGGTTTTCGTTTTCCGATTGTAGCTTACTTTTAAGTATTCCGATTGTGCAAGTTTTGGATATTCCGATTGTAACCATTTTTGGGTATTCCGATCTGCACCTTTATTCCTAGTATTCCGATTGGAATGTGTTTGGGTATTCCGATTGTGACTTGTTTGTAGTATTCCGATTTGGCTCATTTGTGCAATATTCCGATCACTTCTTTTTTATTATTCCGATTTGCCATTTTATGATTATTCCGATTGCCCCTTTTGTTAACATTCCGATCAGTAGATCGGAATATATTCCGATCACTCTTTTTAGCATTATTATGATTTGATGAGTTCATGTTTTTACAAAGTTTTCAAGTGTTAGTTTTATTAAGTGTTCAAGAATTTTTCTCATTTTGCCTTTAAGTTTTCAAACATTTATTTTAACTTGTCAATTTAGTTCAAACTTTTAAAAGCTTTAATTATACTCTTCGACACTTACTTATTTGTTATTAGTTTAAAATAGATAAACAAACCAACACCTTTTTATTAACCAAGAACAAATCATTCCACTTAGAGCCGTGATCAATTCGAGGAGATACCGAGAACTAAATCCAAACCATAGCTAAATCATAGTATCAATCATCATCATCCTCTTCATCATCAATAGGCATGACATGGGTAGTTGATTCGGGTGTTGGTTGAGAATTACTTGTTGAAGGTATATCTTGACCAATTATAGGTGCAGATGTATCTGATTGTGCTTCGGTTGCTGGAGCTACAACTTCGGTAACCGGAGCTATTACTTCAGGTTCTGGAGAAACAATACTTGGAGGAGTAAAGAATTCATCAAAGAATGGTTGAAACAATGTATCCAATTCATTCCTAGAAGGTGGTGTAAATGATGATGAAGTAGGGTTGTTTGGGACAAGACCAGAACTAATGTTACTGGGTCCCATTTCATGAGGTGCGGGTTCAGAGCTGCTTTGCTCAGAAGCCATTGCTGTTAGATCATCAAAATCAACATTCATAGTTTCGAGGATCTTACGAGATATACGGTTGTAGATTCGGTATGCCTTCTTTGTGGGTGCATAACCAATGAAGATACCAATATCAGCCTTGGGTTGAAGTTTTCCCAAATTGCCACCATCATTATTTGGATAGCAAAGAGAACCAAATACATGAAGATATGATAAATCTGTTACTTTTCCATGTAGAAGCTCATAAGGTGTTTTACCATGGTGTTTACGAATTAGTGACCGGTTTTGGGTGAAAACTGCTGTAGATATTGCTTCTGCCTATAAAAACAATGGAGCCTTTGCGTAAATTAACATCGTTCGAGCAGCTTCCATAAGTTTGTGATTTCGCCTTTCAACGACACCGTTTTGTTGTGGAGTGCGAGCAACAAATGTTTCATGAGATATGCCAACTTCTTCATAATAATCACGCAATATTTGATTCACAAATTCAGTTCCATTATCTGTATGAATGCGTCGGACAGTAGTGTTGAGACGCACTTGAATCATCTTGAGAAATTCGATGATGAATTTAGGTGCCTCATTTTTTGTTGTAAGAAATTTCACCCATGTAAACCGAGAGTAATCATCGACAATGACGAGGATGTACTTTTTACCACTAAGACTTTCAACACGCATTGGCCCACAAAGATCCATATGCAACAGATAAAGTTTCTCTTAGTTGGTGTCTTCGGTCTTGGGTTTGTATGATTTCTTAGTGCTTTTCCTCATTGTACACGCGGAACACAAATGATCCTTGTGAAATGTAAGTTTAGGAGGACCACGAACAAGTTCGTTTTTCGCCAAATGATTAATAGCGTCAAAGTTAAGATAAGATAACCGTCGATTCCATAACCATGACTTAGTCTTCGATGCTTTGGAGAGAAAACATACGGGAGAAGCGACAATCATGTCTTGTAGAGACAAAGTGTACAAATTATTCCCTTGAGTACCTTTCAATAAATCAACCCCTTCCAAATTACGAATGATGCAGGTATGCTCTCGAAAAGCAACTTCTAGGTTTGCATCACAAAATTGTCCCACAGATAATAAGTTATGACCGAGACCTTCCACATAATACACTCTTGAAATTATAACATTCCCAATATGATATTCACGTAACCCATTATCTTTGCAATATGATCATTTCCAAAAATCGAACCTTACCAAGAAACTTGCTGACGAAATTTCTAAGCTGAGAGCGATCTCCGGTCATATGTTTAGAGCAACCAGAGAACAATTTGGACCACCTATTTTCAACAAAAACAGTAGACAATGCATTGGAAAATATTGGTTTCAGAGTGTTAGCAGATACAGATATAATATTATCATAAATGTTAACATTTGTGTGAACCTTAGATTTCCTGCGTTTTCTAATGTGAGTTTTACCAGTAACAGGTTTTGTTGTTACAACTTTATGAGGTTTTGGAGTATTAGCGGGCACTAAATTGGGAGTATACCTATTTAAAGGGCAATTTGTTCCTACAATAGTGTCGGTGTTCCTAGTTAAAGGACACGCTGGTGTTTTGGTAGCCTTGGTACTCCTAGTTAAAGGGTATGCTTTCTTCGCTTTAGTGGGAGTGATCCTAGTTAAAGGGCACGCATTTCCTACTATAGTGAAAGTTCTACCAGTGGGGCGCCACATCCAACCAACTTGGGTTAACACTTTCCCAGTCGGTTTCCATTCTAATCCATTTTTCCGGGCATTCATCTCATTCACATGGTCAATAAGGCAAGAATCATGACGACTAGAAAACATACATTCATTGCAATTCCAACATTTCAACTTAGAATTCACAGTAGGCTTAGAACGCTGCACAACCGCAGAGCCTTTAGGTTTAGCTACATGATTCTTTTTATTCAAAACAGAAATAACATTCCTAGGATGGGCTTCTACTTTCCTCTTCACTTTACTACTAGATGGGGGCAAGATCCTATCATTCTTCTTGTTTCTTTTAAGCTTAGATCTTTGAGCCTTAGTAGTGGTGCTTACTCCTGTAGAAGGCAACACGGGAATATTAGAAGCTGATTTTGATTTTGCCTTATCTTTAGTGACCAATATTTGAGATGGTTTAGTCCTAGGGCCCTTGTTAAGTGGTGTGACAGCGATAAGGTTCTTTTTTATTGCACTAGAGGACGATGTTAAGACAGTGGCTGCGTTATCCACAACATTCTTACCTTTTAGGGTACTAAGTGTTTCCTTTAACTCAGTCAAAGCCAGATCTTTATCACAAATTTGTTCCCTCAAATCAGATATTTCCACCGACGTTCGATTCAATCGTTCAATCAATGATTGATTTTGTGCAGTGGTATTAGCACATGCGGGCTTTACTGAATCGAAGAGTTGTGTATTTTTCTGTTTTAAGTTATCAACTTTGGACACAATCTTGGAAACTCGATTATCTAGATCAAGTTTAAAATTCTCAGCGGCCTCAAGTACGTTCACACATTTAAGCTCCTTAGATTTCTCTAAGTCTATCGTCAATGATTTAGCAACCTTGTTACTTGACTGACGTTGTTTTGATTGTAAATTCAATCGAAAGTTCTTTTGAAAATTTGCATCATCGATATTAACACCTTCAAATGACGTTTCAAAGATTTCTTGAATAAATTGTTGTTTGCATTCAAGTGAAATACAATGTGTTTGAATCTCATCAAAACATTTTGAAAGCGAAGAATACGAATCTTGAAGCTTTAAAAATTCAGCGTCAGATATATGACAAGTACTATCTACCACATTATCCACAGATTCAACATTATGCACAATAGAATCATTATCAACACTTTTATTCACACAGACGGAGATAATATCATGCGACATCACTTGCTTTAGAAGCTGATCATTTTGACGTAAAATTCGTTCAACTTCAATTAAATCGTTTTCATATGCATCATCCATTTCATTGAAAACGCGTCTAACTTCTTTTATTTCCAAAAGCAATTGTTGGTCGACATTGTGAAGACAAGCTTTAATATTGTTTACAAATGGAACAATTTCGTCTCGAAATGCAGATCTAGTGTGCTCAAAATTCCATTCACCTTCCGTAAGTGACTGTCTCTCCTCAGTACTACGAACATAAGGTGCTTCTTTCGATTTTCCAATTAGGGTCACATCATAAAGACAAGGAATATATTCCTGAGCTAGTTTTGCATAACCGGGATTTGGCGGTAAATCTTGAAGACGCATAAGTTCGAGTTCTTTAAACGATTTAGTTAAAAGATGGACCTTTTCTGTGGAAGCGTATTGTTTTAAAAGTTGTTGTTCCTTGAATTTAAGATGTTTGGTAGCATTAATTTCTGATTTAAACTTTTTAGACTCGAGAGTTTCGAAATCCATTTTAAGTTTCTAAAAATCATTTACAACCGACTCTTTTTCTTTTAATTCATTAGAAAGATTAGCTTTTAATGGTTCTATTTCTTTTAAGTGTTCAATCTTTTCAAAACGAAATTGGTCAAATTCAGAACAAGTTATTTTCTCTGCTTGAGGGACCATTTCAAAAGTTTTGACCTTTTCTTTATACAGCCCAAGCTCAGCGGTTAGGTTGGCATTAATATCTAAGGTTTGTCGAACAGCCACATTCATGTTATCAATAATATGTTTAGGCACCATTACCAAATCACGTTGATCATAAGATTCCATACCCGTCGTAGCATTTCGTTGAGGTTCACTCAAATGTGTTGGATTGGATACCACATCATTTGAGTTACTAGTTCCCGAATGCTGTTCGAGGTTGTCATTTTCATGCTCAACATGATGTGGATTATCATGAACATTATTAGATGTGGTTGGTACCTCACTAACGACATCAGAACCGTAGTGAGAGAGATTAGCGACGAGTGCAGCTTGGGCTGAGTGAATGTCATCACAATCCGAATCATATTGTAACACCCCACTTGGATAAGTGGACCGTTACTTGTATTTATGGCGTGCATCAAAGCATAAGGTAAATGTCCTAGAACATTAACTGACCATAAAGGGAATGCCGAAATCAAACATCGGTAATCCAAACATAAGCTCAAAACATGAAAAGTAAATACTGAAGGAAAGGACTAAACAATGTCCAAATAAGAAGAATAATGTAAGAAGTGAATAAAGTAAGAAGTCAGGATAGCTTCCATCCAATGCACATGATCTCAGAATCCTAAGAGCGTCTTGGTGTACCTGCCGTTACAACATGAAAGGAACTACGGCTGAGCATAACGCTTAGTGAACGGATACAAAGCATGATAAGAAATACTGAAATGAAACAAATGATAAAATACTGGAGCTGTAAGATTGATAAGTAAATCTGCAGCGGAAATCTGTGTATAATCTGATAGGTCTGATTTATAAATAATGAAGTTGAACTGTTATTTTTTAAATTTCAAAACATGCATCTACTGTATTTTAATTGCCAAGAGCTTATATAGGTCATGTGATGTAACAACTGTTGCATGAATAACTGGAGGGGTGACCTCGTCATGCTGTAGAGGGGTGACCTCTAACTAATGTGCTGGGTGGAGGGATCGGCTCCAATGTGAAGGATCTAGAGCACACACCACATTCACCTGATAAACTGTAAACTGATATCCTAGGATGCATCCATACGCCCCACTAATAATACTGATAAAATGGCCAAGCTGAGCTGAATGGGACGTTGCAGGATATCACTCTCCTACAGGTGAGTCATGACACAGGTGCCTCTAGTGTCATGGTTACGGTACCTTCGTAACTAGTACAACTAACTGGTCATGCTTGTATATAAGGCTCAGGCAATATCTTAGTTATTAAATAATTTCTGATAATTTATAACATGTACTAGGGAAAACATTTGGCTGCAGACGGGAAATCCTAATCATGCATAGAAAGGAAGTCCTTACTAAAAGGACGGAAAATCCGTACCTTGGATGAACAAAACGTTTTAATCAACGACCGACTTATATTTCAGTCATGATCTACAATAATTTGGAATTACTATTATTATGAATGTTTAAATGTGTATCAACCTTTATACTAATATATGTTCGAAAACGACCGTTCAACTATCATTTTGCAAACCATAAGTTACTATATAATCATAAAAAAACAGTTGTTTAATAGCCCTTATTGGAAATCTAATTCATGCAACATTCATGTTTCACTTGCAGGTGTCTAAAAAAACAACTTTCGAACGTAACATTTTAAACATGATCGATTTTAGACGTGATCGATTTTAGTAACTTTTGAAGGAAATCCGAAAGCCGACTCGTGAAGACTAATATCAGTACAACGTTGGATAAACCATGTTTTCATTTTCATAATAAGTATATATATTATCTTATAGTCAATCTTCTATCCTTAATCTACTAATCTCATTATTACTGATATTAATATTGTTACCAATTAGCATTAGTAACCAAATTATGACGATTTGGTTTCTTTAACGTTACAAAAGTACACAACTAGATGTGATATTTTCATGGATTTTCATGCAGGTTTTACAACTCTTCCCCTCTAAAAAAAATAATTCGTCCTCGAATTAGAGACATGGTAATGCTGCGGTTTTACAATTCTCCCTCTCTAAAAGGAAAATTCGTCCTCGAATTAAGGTAATAAGTTGTTGGGTAATAAAAGCTGAAAGGACATAAAAGATGAAAAGACATGTAAGCTCAAGGGACATGAACGTGACAATGACTGACAAGAACATGGAACGTGACATGACTGAAGAGGACATGGAACATCACATGACTAAAAGAAAACATGGAACATAACCTGACTGAAAGAAGTTAACTGGATTTATTGAAGGAAAAGTGATGAGGAGTCCGGATGGACTCCTCCGTTTCGAGTAGCTTCCCGCTCGAAACGATTCCTTCAAGGGTCTAAACATAATTTAAATCTTGGTCCTGATGACCCTGTCCTAACGATGCTGAATAGTTTCTGGTTCCATATTTAAGATGGATTTTCTGAATCTGATAGCATGAATAAGCTATAGTATGTAGGAATACATGAATCGATACGTACAAATACATGAAGCGATAACTTTTATATCTTTGGGCAAAGCTGCTGGGAACATTTGAGACAAACTACGTGAACAATTGTGAACGTGCTACATGAGCAATTGTGAACGTGGTTCGCGATCATCTGATGAATGTTGGGCATGTAATATATCGTGAACGTGATATGTGAAACATACTATGAACACGATACTAGACATATCATGAACGTATGATGACTAAGAAAGTAATGCCAAACGGTACGGCCTGAGACGTAAAACGTCTGCCTGGATATAAAAAAAACTATGCTAATCTTGAGTCTGGTTTCTCAAGCTTTCTGTAACCGTATTCGGTAATAAACTATGAAACGTGTATCACAAAATGGCACGCGAACTTAAACGTGAACAATGTTATGAAAGCTAACGTGAGCTTAAATCATGAGATAGCACAAAAGATGAATTGAAACAACATCATACTGTGAATGAGACGTAAATGTGAAAGTGAAAATAAACGTGAACGTGAATGCGAACGTACACGTGATCGTGAACATGAACGTGAGCGCGATTCGCGAACGCTAGTTTCTATCTAACAAGATTGTTGATGGAATACCTTGGAATCATACGATCTACTGCTGAATTTTCTGCAGATCCGCTACTGCGTAATCCTTTCGGATGAAAGAAAACGTGTAGGCTAGTTAAATTGACTTAGATTGTATCATAGTTCTTCTGAGTCTGTGGTAACTGATAACAACCTTCATGAAATCATGTATAATTTCTGTTCAGAATTTCTAATAGTTGTAATAACTCACTAGCATGATGGCGTTCTATCTTAAACCTACAGTATGTCAGGCATCTAGATATGAACCTAGCTGCATCAATGTGTGATACTGCTTTTATCAAAATTCTGCCTAGGAATATGGGACATTCTAGTGGAAATCTGGTTGAATAGTCATGGAAAATTTTAGTGAGAACTGTCAGCAATTTATGCGGTAGTAGTCAATTGAGTTTTTGAAAAGTTTGTACGTCGTTCACAGGCGTCGCAAGATTTTCTGAAGTTTCTTTCTGCTGGATTAGGGTGGCTTAGAAATGCCACCTTGTTCATTGGAGTTTACATCTGGAAGGCTGCTCAGATAATTTTCTCCTATCTGAAAATCTGTATGGTCGTGAGAGTATGATCTCGCGTTCTTCTTTTGGATTTGGCAGCTCAGAATGTTATCAGTAGAATACTAGCGATTTTGTTTGCGAATGCATGGGAAAATTTTATTCGTAATTTCATATTATAGCTGGAGCATTAGGGTGCTTAGTAGTATGAATCAAATTTTTGAGAGACTATAGTATGTGCAACAGCAGTCTAGAGAACATCACGTTCTTCTTCTCGCCACTGATGGTAGTATGATCAGAAATTTTCTGGAAAATGTTCAAGGCATCATAGCAGGTCATATAAACCTTATATACGTTGAATGAATATCAATTAAAAATGGTTATCTGTTAAATTTTTCGGTGGTCGATACATGATCTCATGTTACCGGCCTTCTTCCTGATGGTAGAACGGTGCACCTTGTGATGATGTGTTAGGGTGATTAAAGCCTCGCTCTGGCAACCCTGTCAACAATTGCTGCAACTCTTTTAGTTTAGCTGAAGCCCTGAGGTAAGGAGTTCTGAAAACAAGTTCTGTTCTTGAGACAAGTTCTATGTTAAACCATGTCTCGTGGTCAGGAAGGAATTTCTAAAAAGCCTTCTGGAATGACCTTTTGAAAACTTTATGATAATATGCTGCTCATGAATTTAAAGAGTTTCAGAAATGAGTTTATAACTGGTAGCTAAAAGTCTTTGTAGCTTTAGGATCACAATTTACTTGCTGTAAAGCATAACACTTGTACTGATTTTTCGACAGAAATAGAATGACTATAAGTGGGAGTTAATAAGATGGATCTTGTCTTCAATTGGAAGGGAAACCTTATAAGCATGGGTGATGCTGCGAAGTCTTTTCTGGCTGGAAGGTAGGTAAGTACTTGACTTAAGATAAAGCTGGTATAGGAATACATGAAGTAAATGTGGCATGTTACATTGAATGCGTTTGTCTGTAACCTCATAGGATAAACACTGCGTGTCTAATCTGAATAATACTCTAGTAGTGGTAATTGAGTCTTTATTTATCTGATTTATTGTGTGGCACGACAGAACGGGTATACCCCCTTGGAGGGTACCCTGAATTTCTGAGAGGCTGGCTAAGAAAGATTTACTAAAGTTATGAGTTTTGACCCGTGCCTTAAGAAGATATTCATATGACATGTATCATGACTGGTGTCCTGACATGTGTCTTCAGAAACGATACCTGAGACCTGTATCTTGATTGATATCTTGACTGATAGCTTGTCTGATGTCTTGACATGTGTTTTAGTAAGTAGACCTGAACAATATTGAAATGTAGTAATTGCTAATATTGGCGGACCGGTTAGACTGTTGACCTATGTATTTCTGGTCACGTCCATTCTGAAATTCCGATAGTTGCTAACTGATTAATTTTAAGCACGGTGGTAGTCATTACCGCTTTGTCTGTCAGTTTCATGCGGTCATTATCATGACCGTGATTCATGTAAATATTTATGCTGAGTGGTCGGCTGGTTATCGGTTCCCACTCTTCTGACTGAAAGATTAGCTGAGTGAAGTGTGACATCTAACTAGGGGAGTACAAGCATGGAAGAGAATGGTAGTGCCTGATGGTTGAATATTTTTTTTCTTGTCAGAAATTTCAAATTTATAGTTTTCGACATTGTTCTGCAGAGTCTTCATAGTATAAACAGATCAGCATCTTGAGAAATCTCCAAAGCATCCCCATCATCAGCATTTGCGAGGTCTTCAAAGTGTTAGCAGCATCAGTATCTGGTAAAATCTTCAACTCACGAGCAGCATCATCATCTGGTAGAATATCGACAAGTGACAACGCCTGAGATGATTGAGGATCAATTAGTAATATCCATGGAGTAGGGTACCTGGAGTACACCTGGACTACTGTACATGAAGTAAAATATGAATACTGCTCATGGAGCATATCTGAGACACTATACGTGGAGTACTCATGAAATACTGTACATGGAGTATAACTGAGATACTGTACATGGGGTACAGATGGAATATTGTACATGGCACTGGTGGAAATTTTATGGGATGGCTGATACTGGTGTCGCTTGTCTGACATGATCAAAGAAATGAATTGATTTAAACGGTAGTAAACTGAACTGAAATGAGTAACATGATAGCCTGGTAATTCCTGTGTGGACTTAAAGCTGGTTGTATAGAGTTTCAAGAATATGATTAAATGGAATTTCAACAATGGTCAGCATGAAGACATGACCGATGAAGATCAAACATGATTATTATGAAAACAGGATTTTACTGTAACCCCTTCTGTATCTAAGCATGAAAACATCATCACCTTGCTGAAAACATAATCCTCAAAAGGAGACATGAACTTAGTCAGCATGAAAACGACATTCACGTGAGAGTATAAGCTTGACTGATACAAATAACATAAAATAATAATCAACTGTGGTTTAACATCAACTGATGTTGATAGTTATGGTTTAATCCATAGTATTCATAGTATGAAGCATGTGACTTAGTATGGGCGATTCTGTTTCGATCCATACTTGTCAAAATTTTCTGAGAACTGTCGTGTATAGAAATGTACAATCTGGGACTAAATGTGGTTGGTTGTAGTCCAATTCATATTTGTCAAGATTTTATGAAATGTCATGATATGACAAAGATGAACAACTATGGATTGGTTCACAAAACAACATTCGACTGAAAAGCATGAAATTTGATATGAACATTGGTGAACATATATGGGCTAGTTCACCAAGTAATATTCGACTGAAAACATGAATCTGACATGAGTAAGGATGAACGCCTATGGTCAGTTCATCTATACAAAAATCTGAACGGAAAGAGTGAACGCCTATGGTCAGTTCACCAAAATAAAAATTCGCTAAGAAGCGCATGCGACTAAATATGGCCAGTCCTGTACCAACCTTTTACTTAATCAAAAACTTTAAGAAAACCGACTGATAACTGGAGAAAAGTGACTGATAAATGCATAAGAAACATGAAAGATAACAACGTCAAAATCTGGGAAGTTCCTGGTGACTACCCACTAGTCACAGGTCAAGATTTAGAGCCTATAGGTCGAACTTGCGCTCTGATACCATAATTGTAACACCCCACTACAAGTGGGGTGTTACAATTATTTATGGCGTGTCATCAAAGCATAAGGTAAATGTCCTAGAACATTAACTGACCATAAAGGGAATACCGGAATCAAACATCGGTAATCCAAACATAAGCTCAAAACATGAAAAGTAAATACTGAAGGAAAGGACTAAACAATGTCCAAATAAGCAGAATAATGTAAGAAGTGCATAAAGTAAGAAGTCTGGATAGCTTCCATCCAATGCACATGCTCTTAGAATCCTAAGAGCGTCTTGGTGTACCTGTCGTTAGAACATGAAAGGAACTACGGCTGAGCATAACGCTCAGTGAACGGATACAAAGCATGATAAGAAATACTGAAATGAAACAAATGATAAAATATTGGAGCTGTAAGATTGATAAGTAAAGCTGCAACGGAAATTTGTGTATAATTTGATAGGTCTGATTTATAAATAATGAAGCTGAACTATTATTTGTTAAATTTGAAAACATGCATCTACTATATTTTAATTGCCAAGAGCTTATATAGGTCATGTGATGTAACAACTGTTGCATGAATAACTGGAGGGGTGACCTCGTCATGCTGTAGAGGGGTGACCTCTAAATAATGTGCTGGGTGGAGGGATCAGCTCCAATGTTAAGGATGTAGAGCACACACCACATTCACTTGATAAACTGTAAACTGATAGCCTAGGATGCATCCATACGCCCCACTAATAATACTAATTAAATGGCCAAGCTGAGCTGAATGGGACGCTGTTGGATATAACTCTCCTACAAGTGAGTCATGATACCGGTGCCTCTAGTGTCATGGTTACGGTACTCCGTAACTAGTACAACTAACTGGTCATGCTTGTATATAAGGCTCAGGCAATATCTTAGTTATTAAATAATTTCTGATAATTTATAACATGTACTGGGGAAAACATTTGGCTGCAGACGGGAAATCCTAATCATGCATAGAAAGGAAGTCCTTAATGAAAGGACGTAAAATCCGTACCTTGGATGATCAAAACGTTTTAATCGACTTATACTTCAGTCATGATCTATAATAATTTGGAATTACTATTATTATGAGTGTTTAAATGTGTATCAACCTTTATACTAATATATGTTTGAAAACGACCATTCAACTATCATTTTGCAAACCATAAGTTACTATATAATCATAAAAAAATAGTTGTTTAATAGTCCTTATTGGAAATCCAGTTCATGCAACATTCATGTTTCACTTGAAGGTGTCTAAAAAAAACAAATTTCGAACGTAACATTTTAAACATGATCGATTTTAGACGTGATCGATTTTAGTAACTTTTGAAGCAAATCCGAAAGCCGACTCGTGAAGACTAATATCAGTACAACGTCGGATAAACCATGTTTTCATTTTCATAATAAGTATATATATTATCTTAAAGTCAATCTTCTATCCTTAATCTACTAATCTCATTATTACTAATATTAATATTGATACCAATTAGCATTAGTAACCAAATTATGACGATTTGGTTTCTTTAACGTCACAAAAGTACACAACTAGATGTGATATTTTCATGGATTTTCATGCGGCTTTTACACATATGCATCAAGATCATATGCTTGATATGTTGCATTTGAAGTAGAGACGACTACAATGCCTTCATTATCTGTTGCCCCTAGGTCTGCAAGAAATGCTAACTCCTCTGAATCCAAGATCTTTCCTTTTGATTGACCATCGACCAAATACATCTTCTCACGAAACCATGTTGCATCCCTTCTCCTTTTCGGCTGAGTGCATTCCCTAGCCATATGACCTTGTCCTCGGCAATTGTAGCAAGTCACAACCTTTTGAGGACCAATAGGGCTTCCATTTCCAGTAGTATGAGTAGTCACGGCTTGAGCGTTCACGGTCCTTGTAGGAGGTCCATATGAATTTTGCCTACCCTGAATGGTTTGCACTGTTACTTGACCATCTTGAATAGTGGCTTGTTGTCGAGGATTTGAAGAGGTGCGGAGCTGATTGTTTGTTGGTGGAAATCCTCTAGTTGCAACAAGTTTTGACAAGTAGGTAGTGAGATGGTTTAGAACATCTGTTGACGTATCAACTTGGAGTAAAGACCGGTGCTTCAATTGGTGGAAGTTCATTGGAGTAGAGGGCTTGTGCTTGTGGTGATTCAATTGGAAAATATCCTTGCTGAGGAGTATAGCCAATTGGAGAAATGATAGCTTGTGATGGAGATGCCTGATGTGTTGGTTGCTGTGGAAAAGACTGTTGATGAACACTTTGTTGAAATGCTTACTATGGCATCATTAGTGGTTGATAAGATGGTTGTTGTGGTTGCTGATAGGTGTGTTGTTGTGGCTGCTGCAAGTATGATGTTTGCTGTAACACCCCATTTTGATAATGGAATGTCACACGTAATTATGGCGTGTCATCAAAGCATACAAGGAAAAATGTCTAAACATTACATGACCATAAAAGGAAAATACCAGAATCAAACATCGGTAGTCCAAAAGTTAAGCTCATCACACACAAACATAAGTACTGAAAAGGAAAGGACTAAACAATGTCCATAGCAAGAGTATCAAAGTAAAGACAATGCATAAAGTAAAGAAAGGCTAGAAAGCTTCCAGTCCATATGCACGTACGCTTAAAGTCTACGAGCGTCCCTGAGTACCTGCCGTTTTGGGAACATAGAAAAGGAAAACGACTGAGCAATACGCTCAGTGCACGGATGTACAATAAAGCATGAATAGGATAAGCATATAACATATAACAGAGGAAGAAACTAAGTCCCGAGTAACCCGGTTAAGTCTTGGTAAAACTGGTTTTATAGTTTGAAAAGCCTTATGTTTATCTTATAAAAACTGTTTAACATGTTCTACCATTAGCCAATATAGGTCATGAAAATCCACCGTGCATGAATACTTGGAGGGGTGACCTCATCATACAAATTAGAGGGGCTGCCTCTAATTTAATATACTGGTTTGGGTAGGAGGGATCAGCTCCTTGTGAAGGATGCAAGGCACACACCACATTCACACTGAGTAATCTGCTGAAAACATGTAACTAGGATGCACCCATACGCCCCACATGATAAATATAAAAATATGGCCAAAAGCTGATGGGACGCCACGAGCAATCACTCCGCCGTGGTGAAGTCATAACATCAGTGCCTCTAATGTTATGGTTATGGTACCTCCATAACAAGGTGAAATTGGTCATGCATGTATATGGCTATAGGTATTCTAAATTAAACATAAGCAAATCAAACATATAAACTTATACTACGGGAAAATATTTGGCTGCATACGGGGAATCCTAATAAGGAAAGAATGTCCATACTGAAAGGACGGGAATCCGTACCTTATGTCCAGTGAACGAAGAAGACGAACTGAGAGGAATCCTACTTCTATATCACTAATGCTACATGAATACATACGTGAATAAGTATCTGACTACTAAATACGTAACTGGTTTTATATCATGTCTTAGCTTATTTTATAAGTTCATATCATGTTTCATTGTTTTAAGCCTTAAACTGCGTTTATCTTATATTCTGTCTATTCTGATTAAGTATTTATGGTATTTCATGTATTATTATACTTACTATGTAATAATAAGTAACTTTATAAAAATAGCAGGTTTCCTAAAATAGAAAGTTTCCAAAAATAGAAAGTTTCCAAAAATAGAAAGTTACCAAAAATAGAAAGTTCCCAAAAATAGAAAGTTTCCAAAAATAGAATTACTGCTTAAAATAGATAAGTTTCAAAAAATAGAAAGTTTCCATAAATAGATCAGTTGCCTTAATTATATAAGTTTCCATAAATAGATTAGCTGCCTTAATTAAATAAGTTTCTAAAAATAGAAAGTTTCCATAAATAGATTAGCTGCCTTAATTAAATAAGTTTCTAAAAATAGAAAGTTTCTATAATTAGATATAAGCTGGTTAAATAAGCTAAGTATATAAGCCTAAGTGTTTTTCTGATTATTTTCTAGGTCATAATGACATAATGTATAGTTTATTAATTATTTCATGTAATTTAATTAAACTATAGGTTAAAAATATTTAATTAAAATATATCATGTTTTTAATTAAATATAGTTAAATACTTAGGTTAAAACATGTATTATTATTTATTAATAATATAACCTAAGTCATGTTAATTAATTAATTATAACCATGGTTTTTAAATAATTAATTAATTATAAGTCTAGAAAATATAAAATACTTAGGTTAATAATTTCATGATCTAATAATTAAATAAAACCTAAGTCATGTTTATTAAATTAATCATGTCATATTTAATAATTTAATTTTAACATATGATTATATATAAAAAATATAATCTTAACATAAACCGTGAACCGGATCTTGACTAGAAACCATGAACCGGACATGAAATCGACACTATACCCCGAACCACTTCGGGGTTCCCCTTGTCTTGCTGCTGCCGTGGGACCCACACCACCCAACCGGGACCATATGGTCTCGGTGGTGGTCTAGTAGCCAAACCGAGACCCCCTTGGGGTTCGGTTTAGGCGCCGGCCAACAAACACCCCTAAAAACATCCCTTTTTTATTTACCCAATAACCATTTACGTGTTTGATCTATGTTTTTAATTAGGTTTTAAAAACATCATGTTCTTAATTAATCATTAGATCAGTTCAAAAAGAAAAAAAAGGATAAAAAGAATATACCGAATGCGTGGATCTAAACGAGGATGAACAAACACGAACACTTGCACCAAAAACCAAGATCAAAATCAAACAAACACCCTCCTTGGTGTGTTTGTATTCGGCGGCCAAAAAAAAAGAAAAGAGGAGAAGGAGAAACTTTTTTAGGTTTTTGTTTATTCTTCTGTAAAGTGAAAAATGACTAGCCAATTTTTACCATAACCCCTCTTTAGTGAATTTTGAGATGGGCTTGGCCCATCTCCTTATTGTTGCCGCGGGTAGGGGCCCCACATGGGGTACCCGTACCGTTTTCCGTGTCTCGTTGTTTAATTATTCGTTCGTGTTTATATGTGTTCGCGTTTTGTGTGTTCTCGTTAAATAATTACCGTGACCTAATATATTTATTTACGCTCGTAATAGATATATAATTACGTAGTTAATAATAGTTCGTGATTTAATTCCGTTCATGATTTCATGATCACATGTTCGTGATTAATTATTGTCAAATAATTATTGCGTGTTCGTGCGTAGTAAATACTTATCGTGTTCTAACACGTACGTAATACGTAAAATCCTAACATGTAATCGTAATCAAGCTATAATAGGAAAGTTTTAATCTAGTACGTACGATCTAAAGGGTACTATTCATGATAAAAGCATGCGGGTTTTACAACTCTTCCCCCCTAAAAAGAATAATCCGTCCCCAAATTATAGATAAAGTAAACTGAAAAAGAAGAACATACCCGAATTCAAAATAGGAAATGAGGGTAAGAAGCCCGGATAGACTCCTCTGTTTCCCAAGTGGCTTCCCGCTCGGTATGATCCCTCCATAGGATTTTGACGAACGGAATCGTCTTCCTTCTCATGACTCGTTCTTGTCTGTCAAGAACTCGTTCGGGCTCTTCTATAAAAGTGAGATCTTCACGTATCTGTTCCAGTGGATACTGAACCATGTGAAGGGGATGATACTGGTACCCTCTGAGTAAGGACACATGAAACACATTGTGTACATGTGAAAGCTGCGGAGGTAACGCCAACCGGTAAGATACTTCACCAACTCGTTAAATGATATCAAACGGTCTGATGAAACGAGGACTGAGCTTCCCTTTAATCCCGAAGCGTCTAACACCACGTGCCGGCGAAACCTTAAGGAAGACGTGATCTCCTACGTTAAAATGTATGTCCCTACGATGCTTATCGGCGTAACTCTTCTGACGTGACCGTGCTTCCTGAAGTTTCTGCTTAGCTATTGCGATCTTCTCATTGGTCAATTCTATGATTTCTGGTCCTTCAAGTGTTCGCTCGCCAACCTGATCCCAGCAGATTGAGGCGCGACACTTTCTGCCATACAACATCTCGAAAGGAGCACACTTGATACTTGCGTGCCAACTGTTGTTGTATGCAAACTCCACCAAACAGATGTAATCGTCCCAATCACCCGTCCATTCCAACGCACATGACCTCAACATGTCTTCCAATGTCTGAATAGTTCGCTCTGATTGTCCGTCCGTTTGAGGATGAAAAGCCGTGCTAAGCTTAAGTTGTGTACCCCAAGCTTTCTGCAGACTCTTCCAAAAGCGCGAAGTGAATCGAGGATCTCTGTCTGAGACGATGCTGGATGGAGCACCGTGGAGTCTCATGATCTCTCTTCTATACGTATCGGCGAGTTTACTTACCGGATCTTCCTTTCGGATGGGTAAGAAATGAGCTGATTTGGTAAGTCGATCTACGATAACCCAAATTGCATCATGCTTCCTCTTGGTAGGCGGAATACAGTAACAAAATACATGGTGATTTTGTCCCACTTCCACTCTGGAATATCTAACGGTTGAAGGAGACCGCCAGATCGCTGATGCTCGATCTTAACCTGCTGGCAGGTAAGACATTTGGAGACGTAAGTGGCCACATCCTGTTTCATACCACTCCACCAAAAGTACTGCTTGATGTCATGGTACATCTTAGTCGAACCAGGATGTATAGAGAATGGGGAGCTATGAGCTTCAGCTAACAAGGCTTCCCGGAGTTCTTGGTCATCAGGAACACAAAGTCTCGTGCCCTGCCATACGATACCATCTGCATCTACTCTGAATTCCATCTGTTTCTCCAAATTTTGTACTATTGCCCAGATTTCTCCATCATCTTTCTGAGCTTCCTTGATCTTAGAGAGTAACTCGGGTTCTACTCTAAGATTAGCCCAATAACCGTGTTGTCCACGTACCATGATCTCGATGTCTAGTTGCTCCAAGTCTCTTATGATTTCCTCTTCGATTTTAATGCCGTTGATCATTCCGGACTTCCTGCTAAGAGCATCTGCTACTACATTAGCTTTCCCGGGATGATAGTGTAGATTAATGTCATAATCCTTCAACAGCTCTAACCATCTCCTCTGCCTCATGTTCAATTCACGTTGAGTGAAGATATACTTCAAGCTCTTGTGGTCCGTGAAAATGTCACATGATTCTCCATATAAGTAGTGCCTCCATATCTTCAATGCAAATACGACTGTAGCAAGTTCCAAGTCATGCGTGGGGTAATTTTCTTCATAAGGCTTAAGCTGCCGTGAAGCGTACGCGATCACTTTCCCATGTTGCATGAGAACACAGCTAAGTCCCTTCCCCGATGCATCACTGTAGAATTGAAATCCACCCGTACCAGATGGGAGAGTAAGAATAGGTGCAGATACTAGCTTCTGCTTCAGGTCTTCAAAGCTCTTCTCTCGTTCTTCAGTCCAAACGAATTTCTCCCCTTTCCGCATCAGTTTGGTCAATGGTAGTGCTAAGCGGGAAAAGTTCTCCACGAACCTACGGTAATAGCCAGCTAAGCCTAAGAAACTGCGGACTTCCGTCACTGATGTCGGCCTTGGCCACTTAGTAATGGCCTCAACCTTCGCTGGATCCATAGTGATTCCTTCTGTTGATACAATGTGACCTAAGAATGCCACCTTGTCTAACCAGAACTCACACTTGGAGAATTTAGCATACAACTGCTTCTGGTGAAGAATCTGTAGTACTGTACGAAGATGGTCTTCGTGTTCTTTCTTGGACTTTGAGAAAATCAGGATGTCATCGATGAAGACGATGACGAACTTGTCCAGAAATTCATGGAAGATTCTGTTCATCAAGTCCATGAACACTGCTAGAGCATTTGTCAGGCCGAATAGCATAACTACAAACTCGTAGTGGCCATAGCGGGTACAAAAAGCAGTCTTGGCGATATCCTGCTCCTTGACCCGTAGCTGATGGTAGCCTGACCTAAGATCAATCTTGGAGAATTGTTTGGCCCCTTGTAGTTGGTCAAACAGATCGTCTATACGTGGCAGTGGATACATATTCCGGATAGTAATCTTGTTGAGCTCGCGATAGTCTATGCAAAGACGCATGCTGCCGTCCTTCTTCTTAACAAATAAGACCGGTGCGCCCCATGGAGATGCGCTCGGTCGAATGAAACCTCATTCAAGAAGTTCTTGCAGTTGGTCCTTCAGCTCCTTCAGCTCTATGAGAGCCATGCGATAAGGAGCCTTGAAGATTGGTTCAGCTCCCGGAATAAGCTCGATACTGAATTCCACTTCTCGTGCAGGTGGTATGCCCGGAAGTTCTGCTGGAAAAACATCTTGGAATTCCGACACTATAGGTTGATCCTGAATTGATGGAGATTCAGCATCCATGTCGTGAACCGTAGCTAGATAACCCTCGCAGCCATGTGACAGTAGTGCACGCGCTTGCAGGGTAGATATGACTTGTACAGACCGTCTGGGTACGAACCCGTTATGAATGTACTCTGGTGCATTAACATCACCGAAGATAACTCGATATGAATGACAGTCTATGGTAGCATGATGCTTGGATAGCCAATCCATGCCCAAAATCATGTCGAAGTCATGCATGTCTAGCAGAAGTGCGTCAACAGGTCGAAACTTATCGTCAAATTCTAGGGGAAGACTCTTGTATATATGGGTGATTAATACAGAGTCCCTCAAAGGCGTGGAAATAGTAAGCCTATTTTCTAGTGGCATGGGGAGCATCCTAATGTTCTTAGCATAAGCAGTAGAAATAACCAAGTGAGTAGCACCCGTATCGAAAAGAACACATGCAGCTTGACCATACATATACAAGATTCCAGTGATGGTACCTGTAGACTTGTTGGCCTGGTCTCGAGATGTCGTGTAGACACGCCCAGGGGTAGGAGGCGGCTTAGAATCAGCATGTCCCGATGTACCCTCCATCTCGCCCTTACGGCAATCCTTCATGATATGGCCAGGAAGAACACACTTGAAGCATGCGTCAATGTTACGGCGACATGGCCCTGGGTGCCTACGGTGGCAAGTAGAGCAAAGAGGATGAGTAAATCCTCCAGCAAGTGCTCTGGCTGACTGGGAACCTGATAAAACATTTTACATAAGACATGATAATAGGGTACAAAGGACAATGCGGATAATCGTAAGATTGAATACCAGTGATAGCTGGACGGCTAGGCTGTGAACCTCTCTGGTTCTGGTCCCTACCGTTTCCATGGTTCCTGGTAGAAGTTTTGCTAAATTGTCAGAATATGAGTTTTAACATGAAATCATAAGAATATTGCGTAAGTATTAGGACCTGCTGCTGTTGGAGTGTCCAGCGTTGTTACGGTAATTATCATTACCGCCACGCCTATCCGTAGCAGAACGGTCGTTAGTCTGACCGTTTCCCTTGGGCTGATGAGGCTGCTGCTGAGTAGCCGGCTGAGACCGGTCCCCAGTTTTCTGCCTGGAAGATACATTTAAAGAGATGAATAATTGACATATATGGAAAGAATACGGATAGATCACCGCTTGAATACGAATGTTTACCTCTTGTCAGGTCTCTCAGCTTCCCCGAACTCATCTCTCTCTTGCAGCATCTCGAGCTTACGTGCTGCATCGGCCACTTGTGCTACAGTGTTGAACGTAGCACACACCAGATTGTTTGCGACCGATGTGCGAAGAGCCCACCTAAAGTGGTGTGCCTGCTCTTCAGGTGTACCTGCTGCCGCACCAAGGAAACCAGCTAAGCGAAGAAAGCACTGCATAAACTCGTTTCTATTCTCCCCAGCTCTCTGTCGGATCCCATGGTACTCTCTCTTGAGCTTGTCTTGCTTAGCCTTGGGAAAGAACTGCTCCATCACCCTGTCCTTGAACTGATCCCAAGTCAAACCAGCAACCCACTCGTCACCACCCTCAGACTGCATCAACGCTAACCACCAATTTAGCACATCACCTTCGAACCGATAGCATGCCAACCTCGCCTTGTATGCGGGGTCACAACCCATAGCATTGAAAATCTTCTTGATGTGAGCCAACCAGCTTTTAGCATCACTGGGGCTATCTGTTTTCTCAAAAGCTCGAGGACGGAGCTTGTTGAATCTCTCCAGCCATACTGCTAATGTCACTGGAGGAGGAGGAGGACGTGCCTGATTATGCTGCTGGTTGTTGGCAGCTTGAACTTCAGCCCTGATGCCGTTCCTCAGTTGAGGAAGCAAAGCTTGCATTGCAGCTTGGATTGCAGCATTGAGCTGTTCTTGTTCGCGTGTGAGAACCATCTGACAGTATAACATAAAACATATGATTAAACAGATCAAAACATAATATATATATATACATGAAAAAAATTTATACCAAAATTTCAAGAGAAAAATTTTATGCAAGAAAATTTTGTGTATGAATGCATGATGCAGTTTTATGAAAACTTTTGTATGCTCGAGAATGAACGCCTATGGTCAGTTCACCCAAAACAAAAGACATGGCGAGGGGACGCCTATGGGTCGGTCCCAAATTTAAAAGTTTCGATAAAACACATGCGACTAAATAAGGCTAGTCCTGTACCAACCATTACTTAGTCATAAACCTGCGACAATGACATGTATATGTATGCATAAAAATGATGAATGCATGAAAACGATTGTCAGTTCTAGGAAGACCGTAGTGACTACCCACTAATCACAGGTCATAATTTGAGAGCCTACAGGTCGAAGCCTTGGCTCTGATACCATAATTGTAACACCCCATTTTGATAATGGAATGCCACGCGTAATTATGGCGTGTCATCAAAGCATACAAGGAAAAATGTCTAAACATTACATGACCATAAAAGGAAAATACCAGAATCAAACATCGGTAGTCCAAAAGTAAAGCTCATCACACACAAACATAAGTACTGAAAAGGAAAGGACTAAACAATGTCCATAGCAAGAGTATCAAAGTAAAGACAATGCATAAAGTAAAGAAAGGCTAGAAAGCTTCCAGTCCATATGCACGTACGCTTAAAGTCTACGAGCGTCCCTGAGTACCTGCCGTTTTGGGAACATAGAAAAGGAAAACGGATGAGCAATACGCTCAGTGCACGGATGTACAATAAAGCATGAATAGGATAAGCATATAACATATAACAGCGGAAGAAACTAAGTCCCGAGTAACCTGGTTAAGTCTTGGTAAAACTGGTTTTATAGTTTGAAAAGCCTTATGATTATCTTATAAAAACTGTTTAACATGTTCTACCATTAGCCAATATAGGTCATGAAAATCCACCGTGCATGAATACTTGGAGGGGTGACCTCATCATGCAAATTAGAGGGGCTGCCTCTAATTTAATATACTGGTTTGGGTAGGAGGGATCAGCTCCTTGTGAAGGATACGAGGCACACACCACATTCACACTGAGTAATCTGCCGAAAACATGTAACTAGGATGCACCCATACGCCCCACATGATAAATATAAAAATATGGCCAAAAGCTGAAGGGACGCCACGAGCAATCACTCCGCTGTGGTGAAGTCATAACATCAGTGCCTCTAATGTTATGGTTATGGTACCTCCATAACTAGGTGAAACTGGTCATGCATGTATATGGCTATAGGTATTCTAAATTAAACATAAGCAAATCAAACATATAAACTTATACTACGGGAAAACATTTGGCTGCATACGGGGAATCCTAATAAGGAAAGAATGTCCATACTGAAAGGACGGGAATCCGTACCTTATGTCCAGTGAACGAAGAAGACGAACTGAGAGGAATCCTACTTTCGTATCACTAATGCTACATGAATACATACGTGAATAAGTATCTGACTACTAAATATGTAACTGGTTTTATATCATGTCTTAGCTTATTTTATAAGTTCATATCATGTTTCACCGTTTTAAGCCTTAAACTGCGTTTATCTTATATTCTGTCTATTCTGATTAAGTATTTCTGGTATTTCATGTATTATTATACTTACTGTGTAATAATAAGTAACTTTATAAAAATAGCAGGTTTCCTAAAATAGAAAGTTTCCAAAAATAGAAAGTTTCCAAAAATAGAAAGTTACCAAAAATAGAAAGTTCCTAAAAATAGAAAGTTTCCAAAAATAGAAAGTTTCCAAAAATAGAATTACTGCTTAAAATAGATAAGTTTCAAAAAATAGAAAGTTTCCATAAATAGATCAGCTGCCTTAATTATATAAGTTTCCATAAATAGATTAGCTGCCTTAATTAAATAAGTTTCTAAAAATAGAAAGTTTCCATAAATAGATTAGCTGCCTTAATTAAATAAGTTTCTAAAAATAGAAAGTTTCTATAATTAGATATAAGCTGGTTAAATAAGCTAAGTATATAAGCCTAAGTGTTTTTCTGATTATTTTCTAGGTCATAATGACATAATGTATAGTTTATTAATTATTTCATGTAATTTAATTAAACTATAGGTTAAAAGTATTTGATTAAAATATATCATGTTTTTAATTAAATATAGTTAAATACTTAGGTTAAAACATGTATTATTATTTATTAATAATATAACCTAAGTCATGTTAATTAATTAATTATAACCATGGTTTTTAAATAATTAATTAATTATAAGTCTAGAAAATATAAAATACTTAGGTTAATAATTTCATGATCTAATAATTAAATAAAACCTAAGTCATGTTTATTAAATTAATCATGTCATATTTAATAATTTAATTTTAACATATGATTATATATAAAAAATATAATCTTAACATAAACCGTGAACCGGATCTTGACTAGAAACCATGAACCGGACATGAAATCGACACCATACCCCGAACCACTTCGGGGTTCCCCTTGTCTTGCTGCTGCCTGATAAGTGTGAAAACACTCATCAATAATGATCCAGAAACCACTCAAAACACAGTCAAATACATAATACTTAACTGAAAATTATCAGAATCACGTTGGTATTTGTGTTTCATGTGTTTTCAGGTAAAAAGATGCATTTTTGAGCAAACACGCATTTTCAAGGATTTATTTGATGAAAAGACAAAGAAAAAGAAAAAAAAGAGTCATCAAGGACAAAGTTTGCAATTGGAATGAAGTTTAAGGGCTTTAATGTGGAAAATATTCAAAGTAATAATGTAGAAAAGCAAATTTGCCAAAAGAATGAAACTACAAGGGCCACTTCTGCCAGCTGCTCAATGCTATTATTATTCAGGCCAAGTGGACCAATCACATGCGTTTAAAAGAGACACACAGATCACCACTGTAGCATTTCTCTAACATTGATCTGGATAAACAATGGACGAATCGGATTGTGATCCTCGGCTTCTCTTTTCTGCTAATAAAAAGTCGCCACGTCACCAATAATGATTGAAGATGGAATAGACGTTTTCAGAGGAAACTTAGAGAATGAAAGATGGTCACCAAAGCTTCCTGATCACACCTATGTACTCCAATTACACTCAAGTCAACTTAAACCAAAACCCCTAAATCCGGGCTTTATATGAACCCTAACCAACTACACGTGGCAGTGTTTGATTGGTGCATCCACGTCACTCTACCTCCCCTCACTTCACTCCTTGGCTATAAATATTCTCTCAACCTCTCATTTGGAGCAGTTAGTTTTAGGTGTTTTTATACACAGTAGTTAGTTGGTAGTTTTAGGAGTAGTTAGTCAAATTTACTCACAGTTTATTTAATTCCGTTTAGTTAGTCTAAACATTCAGTTACTTTCTGTTAGTAGTCAGTTAATACTGTAACAACTTTCTGCCATTAATGGATTGTCAAGCTTTTTCTCTCAAATCCTTTCTTCATGCTTAATACCTTCACACATAGTTGTTTTAGTCAGTTAAGCATCTGTTACAATTCGGTCAATTCAGTTACAATTTCCTTCATTAAGGAAAGTTTACAGTTGTTCATTCTTCTTACTTACCTACTGAGCTTATGCTCTGTTTTCAAAAGCTCTCATAAAAGCTTATGTCTTGTTTCTTTGAAATCCAAAAGTGAGTTTACAAGTGTTCTGAGTTTACAAGATTGTTCTGTTCTCAGCTTTAAAAAGCGATTGTTAATTTTTGAGTCTTAAATACTGTTACTTTAATAAGCTCAAAATATATGTGCTTATGCTAGTTCTTTAAGACTTTCATTCATGAGTTTCTGCAATCAAAAGTAGTTTAGATGGTTTTATTATGAGTTTCTGCGGAGAATCTGATCAGTTTTGTTAGTTCAAGATTGCTCAAATTAGAATAAATTTGGTAGTGATCCAGTGAGGTTTGTTTGACATTCGGTTCATACAGAATTCAGTTTTGTTCGTTCGTATCAGTTTGATTTTGCAGGATATCAGGATAAGCATATTGGCGCTTTAAAGATTCATTTCAGAAAACTTAATCCGTTGATAGCAGCAGATCAAAAGTGTGGTGGTGTTTGGTTTCGAGCGAGCTCAGCGCTCAGATTCGACTCAGTGGACTAAACGACGGATGAATAGGTTAAGCGAGTTGTTATTTGTTTTGCATACTCTTAGTTAAAGTTGTACTAGTTATTGTAGTGTAGAAGTTTGTGCAATTCATTCAGCAACTAGGACTTCTTGATTTCTGTATTTGCCTTTTAGTGTGTTTGGAACAGCTTAAATCTTGGTGATTTGGAGTAATCTTGTTGATTTATTTTGTTGAGTTAGTTGTAATATTGTTTTGGAAGCTTTAAGTCACTGTGGTGTTTCAATAATAGTTAGGCAAACAAAATTCAGATAGCAAATTAGTTGTTCCATTCGTTTAGTCTTTTAATGTGGTTATCTCATGTTACTATATTAGATGATTTTTGTTATAGGATGCATATAGTTGTTGAAAGGATTAGGATATTTTGACTTCGGTTTTAAGAAAGTTTGATAAAGACCAGCTTTTAAAAGTAGGGTAGAGACTGTAAAAAACTTTTCATTCAGAAATAAAAGTAGCAAAAAAAATATGTTTGGCAGGATTCGAACCAGAGACCTGTCATTTGCAGTCATCCAGTTTTTCCACTAGACCAGATACATTTTCTTGTGATAGTCTTTAATCGAGTTTTTTTAACATCTTTTTGCTCAAAGCTGTAATAGGATCAAACGTCAAGTTCTTATAGAAATGATTTTCTTTTTCTAACATTTAAACATCTCTTGTAGACTCGGTTGAACTCAGTTTAGCATAGGAGTTGATTTCTAGTTTTATCACGTTTTCATAATTCATTTAAGCACTTTGTTTAAAGCTATCTCATTTTCATTTTCAAACATTTTGGAATTGCTTGCTAGATTTTACGTCAATTAAAGTTCCATAATTGGATAGTATTTTCTTAAGTAACGTTTTTTTTACAAAGTTGATAGAATGTCCATTTTTATTCCATGTATTGATAGGGTCCTTAGCAATTAGATTTTGTTAAATAAGTTAGACTCTTATTGTAATTGGAATTGTGGATTACTGTTGGGCTATTTCATTTTTATGTAGCTAGCTTTGTTTTAGATTTTAAGCACAATCTGTTACTTTTATTAATTTTGTAAAATTTAAATTTGTAGATTTGAATTTAGAATTTCATTTTATTAATTTTGTAAAATTTGAATTTTGTGAAATAATAGTCGTATGTGCTAAATGTTTTAGAATAGTACTTATATGTAGCGTAATATAGATATTTTTATATTTTCACTTGTTTTGTGCCAATTAGACATAAATTCCAAAAAAAATCTTACAACCAAAAACAATCAAGTAAAGATTAAAATTGTTATATCAATTCGGATTGAGTCGAGAAAAACGAACTAAAAAGACAAATATTAAATGGCGCCGCTGCCGGTTCTTTTCGTGAAGATTAACGGTTTCGAGTGAGACGATTGGATTTTGGGATCCGTTCCTTTGTGAACGTTATTTTTACGTATTATAAATCAAAAACATATAAAAAATCAAAAAGATAAAAATGTAAAAAATAAAAATCACAAAAATCGATTCTTTTCCTAAAGAATTGAACCAAAAAAAAAAAGTAATCTTTTTCCTAAAAGATTACACCCAAAAATATATATTATAGCGGTTTTCATCGTTTTTATGTACATATAGTATTTTTCTTAAAAAAACCAAATAAATACAAAAATATTTTCTTTATATTATTATATGTAAATACGTGTACATATACGAACAACCAATATACATATCTTCCATAAGTATTGCCGAGGCAATACACCGTGTTAGGGGACGTTCCGGTCCTTGACACGCGTATCGATCAAATTTAATAAAGCAAGAATAGATAAATACTTTCAATAGGCAATAATTCGAAGAATACAAACTACAAAGTGAATAGAAAGGCGATGTGCTATAAAATGCCATCTAAGGGTCAATAGGTACTTAAGTGCTTCGTGCCACCTAACCCCCCGTTCACTAGTGCGTATTCTAAGAAGGAAGGCTTTATTGGGGGTCTTGCAGCCAAGTAGTAATTATATATATATTATACTTTCTTGTGGATATTTCATATCGAACCTCGAAGAGGATAATCCTTTTCTCTTCAAAGTCGACCGAGGCTACTCCCTCATTCCTCGTGTTTACTTACACGTGTACTCGCACACGTGTAAACATACCACCTTTGGTGTATTACTTCCTTCCCCGAGGAAGCTTTTAGACGTCATTTCACTTGTATATACATTAGACCATTTTGCCACACATGGATAATCGTCCTATTTTGGAGATATTACAAGAGGAGCATTATCGAGCTGTGTATGGGCCTTGTGCGACTTGTGGAGGACCGCATGGTACAAATAATTGTCATCTATACGCGAGGGATTATGATCAAGGGTTTAATGAGGATTTTCAAAATCAAGAATTTTTAAATCAAGATGATTTTCAAAATGAAGAGAATTTTCAAAGTCATAATAAAAAAACCTCTCACAATCAAGGCATTTATCATTTCTTGAGTAAAGACGCTTTTAATATGGTAATGCAAGCACTTGAGACAATGCAAGAGGCAACTGATCCGAAAATCTTAGGCTTGAGCACATACGTCTTGCAACACATGAGACCGAACGATGCTTTACCTGATGATGAGCCTTCTTTGAGAGTAGATGTTGAGGATGATACACTTAGTGATGTTCCTATTATAGACCCTTCCATCTCTCCACCAACTATACTTGAGCCATACACACCTTCATCACCTTTACCTCACATGGGACCCACCGACTCTTTTACCATGGGGGACGAGCCTCTTAGCACTAATACAAACACCAATTCGGATGAATTAACCTCTTCTAGTGTTGAGAACCTTATCCCAATCCAAAGAGAGCTTGAGAGGGTTTCCAATGAACCATGTGATGAGCTTTGTGTTGATACCTCTTCTCCTCATGATCACATTGAGATTTTATCACATATTGACCTTCATGCTACTACTAGTGATTTTGGTGACTTTGATCTTGATGAATTGTTCAAAGAAAGGGATAATGAGATTGAGGAAGAGTTTGTGAAAGACTTTCCACAAATAGAGGATGAAAACTGTGATTCTAGTGATGCGTCTTATGCTATATCATCCGATGATTTGTCTTGTCAAGATAACATTTCTAATTTGGATGAAGATTTTGTTCCTATAGGAAAAGTGGATCCTTCTCCTCTACTACCTTATGATTCTTGTGATGAAACCTTTGATGATCCTTCTGATCGTGATGAGTCTTTTACTTCTGATGATGATGACTCCATTTCTTCTATGACTCCTTCACCTATTCCTCTAAGTGATTTTGTGATACATTCAAATCCTCTTTTTGAGACATGTTTTGATAACCCACTTTTTGAGGAGTGTGAAGAACCTAATAATGAGTCTATAGAAGAAGAATCCTTGATTGATCATCCTTCACTGGTTTTTGAGAATACACCTATTATTTTCATGATCATATCATCCCTTTGAGTGATTCTCTCATTAATACACCTCCTTTTGAGCCTTATGTTCCCACCCTCCCACCCTTGAAGTTGGTTATTGATGAAGATCCTTTCCTCTTAGAGATTGATACTTTTTCATCTAAGGCACCTTTAGAACTCAAAACCTTTGATATGGACTCTTTTATGGAGATTGATGCCACCATAGAGGATACTCTTGCACATTTTGATATAGAGGTCAACGATAGTGTTCCTAATTTGGAAGAGGAGGTTCGTCTTATTACTACATTGCTTTTTGGGAACATAGAGCCTACACCTCCTCCACAAGATACTATTTCTATTGATCCTCCTTTCACTATGCCTTCTATGGAAGATTACCCACCTTTTGATGATGATGACGAGCCTAACATGGACATAATAGTTATGAATGTTTTTATACCTACACCTTCATATTCTTATGATGCTTTGATCACTAAGGGGGAATCTTATATGGTTGATACGAGTCCATCTTCTTATTTTCCCATGAAGGGAAAGGTTTTTTATCCTGGGATACGTATGTTTGGGAAAAATTGGTTTTCATCTACTCCACTTAAGATTGAGATTTCGATTGAGATGGAATTCTTGTATGAGCTTACTTTGGTGATGCTTCTTACTTTGGAGTTATTCACATGTAGAGATGGAAACTATGTGTTTGATCCTGGGGTGCTTCTTATATGAGAGATTTCGTATGTTGGACAAACTTGAGACACGTTGGACCGTTCCATTTATCGAGGCGAATATTGTAAATCTTATTGTAAATGGCAACGTGCTAAGTTTGAGTGTATCATGTGAGACGAGCTTCAAAGTGGATATTCTTTATTCTCCATGATGGTTTCCCCAAGGACAACTTAATTCGGGGACGAGTCGAGCTAGCGACTTAGGGTTAAAAAAACTCAAGCATTGAATAACTAGGTTAGAAAACGTAGAGTAGATTTTCAATAGGTTAGGTTTAATTAAAAGGATGTTATAGTAGAGTTGAAGTGGAGGGGTGCCTTTCTTCGTCTTTTGGTGTTTGCTTCAAGGGTTTCTCTCTCACATTTCATGCTTGGAGCTTATGGAGGAGGCCCGTGTATCTGGTTCACTTCGATTAGTTTTTACTATCGCGATATTCAAAACACTTGTGCTTAAAATGAATACCCTTTAGTTGTCTCTTCCTTAACTTGGGTTAAGCAAAGTAATCAATGTAATAAGTGTAGGGGAGTTCACTCCAATACTCTTAAACATTGAGGACAATGTTTATCTTAACTGTAGGGGAGACTTCTATCGAAGTGACCTTACCTAGACCATTGCCTTTATTTCATGATAACTTGGAAAATTAATTTTTCAAACATTTTTCAAATTTTTGATCTACTTTGGCCACCAAAAATATGCATTCATAATTTTTGCATTAATCATTTTTCATTTGCATAACACATTTGCATTGTATATATTTCTTCTTTTATCTTTCATAAAAAAAAAAAAAAAGAAAAAAATATATAATAAAAACATGGTTTTAACAAGTTTAGACTTCTTTGACATATTAGGCCCGCCATGGATATTTTGACTCAACCCAAGTTTGCTTATCTTAGCATTCTCTAGCTAGTATCCTTAACCATGTAGTCCTTCATTGGTCTATTAGGCTAAGCATCCACCAATCCCATTATTTGAGATTTTAAATTTGTGGAGAATGGGAAATGATAGAGTTGAAGCAAGTATAAAAGGGCTAGATAAACTTCATGATAATTACTTGTGGCTAAACCCTTCTCTTCTTTACCTCTATTTTCTTCGCATGTATATAATTGTTAATAAATAATCAAGAACGGTTTTAATTGGTTTGTAATCTCTTATGCATTTTTGTCTAATCATTCATGGTTGATACAAGTATGTCTTAAGATTCTAAGTTAGAACGTTTTATGTGTACTTAGACTTATGTCATGCTCAATATTTAGCGGGTGTTTTTCCTTTTATTCTTTTGAACTTTCTTTGTGAGGAATAAAGAAAAATAAGAGCGGCTTACAAAAAATGAGTGGCTAAAAAAAAAGAAGAAAAAATAATTATACAAGACTCCCAAGAGGGGCAGTGTGGTGTTAATTATAGTGACTATTGAGTTCCAATATTACCTTGACGGGTTGCGGGAATTCAATAGATTGCTCCAATCCAATATTACCTTGACGGGTTGCGGGGTTGAAGATCCAAAGTCTCAAAAAGATGGAGGATGTAAATTATTGCGTGAGTTTTATTTTTCTTTCCTTAGCGAGTGTGTAGCTACTTATGAAAGCATGACATGAGGATTTTACACATAAGGCGAATGACTTATTATTCTTGAAACGGACTTATATTAATTGTGAGCGGTTTCTCAAGTAATGGATGAGATGATTACTTAGGATTAAAACCGTGCTTCCTTATTTTTGGATTTTACATTTCTTATATTTCACACTTGAATAATGACAAATTTGCCCAAAAGCAATTTGCTCAAATAATAACCGGTTCCACATTTAATTGTCATGAATAAGTTGATGCACTTTTTACTTGTGAATGCAATGATCCCATTTTTAAGCTTGGTATGGGGAAAGTGAAACTTGAGGGTGATAAATATCCATGGTACCCAAGCCCTAATTTAAGTCATTGATTTCTTTATGAGTTATTTCCATCAAAATCATTTCAAGAAAAAAAAAATATAAATAGAATTGTTTTCTTAGCATTGCATTGTAAATATTCAAAACCATTCATCATGTAGTATAGTTTAGTTTATTAAATCATAAAATGGCCAAGGTTGGTTAATTATGAGAAAAGTGCACTTTAGAGCTTTGAAATACTGCATTGCATGAGGTCATGGCAATGGTCAAGTGGAGGGGAGTTGATAAGTGTGAAAACACTCATCAATAATGATCCAGAAACCACTCAAAACACAGTTAAATACATAATATTTAACTGAAAATTATCAGAATCACGTTGGTATTTGTGTTTCATGTGTTTTCAGGTAAAAAGATGCATTGTTGAGCAAACACGCATTTTCAAGGATTTATTTGATGAAAAGACGAAGAAAAAGAAAAAAAAAGAGTCATCAAGGACAAAGTTTGCAATTGGAATGAAGTTTAAGGGCTTTAATGTGGAAAATATTCAAAGTAATAATGTAGAAAAGCAAATTTGCCAAAAGAATGAAACTACAAGGGCCACTTCTGCCAACTGCTCAATGCTATTATTATTCAGGCCAAGTGGACCAATCACAGGCGTTTAAAAGAGACACACAGATCACCACTGTAGCATTTCTCTACCATTGATCTGGATAAACAATGGACGAATCGGATTGTGATCCTCGGCTTCTCTTTTCTGCTAATAAAAAGTCGCCACGTCACCAATAATGATTGAAGATGGAATAGACGTGTTCAGAGGAAACTTAGAGAATGAAAGATGGTCACCAAAGCTTCCTGATCACTCCTATGTACTCCAATTACACTCAAGTCAACTTAAACCAAAACCCTAAAATCTGGGCTTTATATGAACCCTAACCAACTACACGTGGCAGTGTTTGATTGGTGCAACCACGTCACTCTCCCTCCCCTCACTTCACTCCTTGGCTATAAATATTCTCTCAACCTCTCATTTGGAGCAGTTAGTTTTAGGTGTTTTTACACACAGTAGTTAGTTGGTAGTTTTAGGAGTAGTTAGTCAAATTTACTCACAGTTCGTTTAATTCTGTTTAGTTAGTCTAAACATTCAGTTACTTTCTGTTAGTAGTCAGTTAATACTGTAACAACTTTCTGCCATTAATGGATTGTCAAGCTTTTTCTCTCAAATCCTTTCTTCATGCTTAATACCTTCACACATAGTTGTTTTAGTCAGTTAAGCATCGGTTACAATTCGGTTAATTCAGTTACAATTTCCTCCATTAAGGAAAGTTTACAGTTGTTCATTCTTCTTACTTACCTACTGAGCTTATGCTATGTTTTCAAAAGCTCTCATAAAAGCTTATGTCTTGTTTCTTTGAAATCCAAAAGTAAATTTACAAGTGTTTCGAGTTTACAAGATTGTTCTGTTCTCAACTTTAAAAAGCGATTGTTAATTTTTGAGTCTTAAATACTGTTACTTTAATAAGCTCAAAATATATGTGCTTATGCTAGTTCTTTAAGACTGTCATTCATGAGTTTCTGCAATCAAAAGTAGTTTAGATGGTTTTATTATAAGTTTCTGCGGAGAATCTGATCAGTTTTGTTAGTTCAAGATTGCTCAAATTAGAATAAATTTGGTAGTGATCCAGTGAGGTTTGTTTGACATTGGTAATGTAGATAACGGTTCATACAAAATTCAGTTTTGTTCGTTCGTATCAGTTTGATTTTGCAGGATATCAGAATAAGCATATTGGCGCTTTAAAGATTCATTTCAGAAAACTTAATCCGTTGATAGCAGCAGATCAAAAGTGTGGTGGTGTTTGGTTTCGAGCGAGCTCAGCGCTCAGATTCGACTCAGTGGACTAAACGACGGATGAATAGGTTAAGCGAGTTGTTATTTTTCTGCATACTCTTAGTTAAAGTTGTACTAGTTATTGTAGTGTAGAAGTTTGTGCAATTCATTCAGCAACTAGGACTTCTTGATTTCTGTATTTGCCTTTTAGTGTGTTTGGAACAGCTTAAATCTAGGTGATTTGGAGTAATCTTGTTGATTTATTTTGTTGAGTTAGTTGTAATATTGTTTTGGAAGCTTTAAGTCACTGTGGTGTTTCAATAATAGTTAAGAAAACAAAATTCAGATAGCAAATTAGTTGTTCCATTCGTTTAGTCTTTTAATGTGGTTATGTCATGTTACTATATTAGATGATTTTTGTTATAGGATGCATATAGTTGTTGAAAGGATTAGGATATTTTGACTTTGGTTTTCAGAAAGTTTGATAAAGACCAGCTTTTAAAAGTAGGGTAGAGACTGTAAAAAACTTTTCATTCAGAAATAAAAGTAGCAAAAAAATATGTTTGGCAGGATTCGAACCAGAGACCTGTCATTTGCAGTCATCCAGTTTTTCCACTAGACCAGATACATTTTCTTGTGATAGTCTTTAATCGAGTTTTTTTAACATCTTTTTGCTCAAAGCTGTAATAGGATCAAACGTCAAGTTCTTATAGAAATGATTTTCTTTTTCTAACATTTAAACATCTCTTGTAGACTCGGTTGAACTCAGTTTAGCATAGGAGTTGATTTCTAGTTTTATCACGTTTTCATAATTCATTTAAGCACTTTGTTTAAAGCTATCTCATTTTCACTTTCAAACATTTTGGAATCGCTTGCTAGATTTTACGTCAATTAAAGTTCCATAATTGGATAGTATTTTCTTAGGTAACGTTTTTTTTTACAAAGTTGATAGAATGTCCATTTTTATTCCATGTATTGATAGGGTCCTTAGCAATTAGATTTTGTTAAATAAGTTAGACTCTTATTGTAATTGGAATTGTGGATTACTGTTGGGCTATTTCATTTTTATGTAGCTAGCTTTGTTTTAGATTTTAAGTACAATCTGTTACTTTTATTAATTTTGTAAAATTTAAATTTGTAGATTTGAATTTAGAATTTCATTTTATTAATTTTGTAAAATTTGAATTTTGTGAAATAATAGTCGTATGTGCTAAATGTTTTAGAATAGTACGTATATGTAGCGTAATATAGATATTTTTACATTTTTACTTGTTTTGTGCCAATTAGACATAAATTCCAAAAAAAATCTTACAACCAAAAACAATCAAGTCAAGCTTAAAATTGTTATATCAATTCGGATTGAGTCGAGAAAAACGAACTAAAAAGACAAATATTACTGCCGTGGGACCCACACCACCCAACCGGGACCATATGGTCTCGGTGGTGGTCTAGTAGCCAAACCGAGACCCCCTTGGGGTTCGGTTTAGGCGCCGACCAACAAACACCCCTAAAAACATCCCTTTTGATTTACCTAATAACCATTTACGTGTTTGATCTATGTTTTTAATTAGGTTTTAAAAACATCATGTTCTTAATTAATCATTAGATCAATTCAAAAAGGATAAAAAGAATATACCGAATGCGTGGATCTAAACGAGGATGAATAAACACGAACACTTGCACCAAAAACCAAGATCAAAATCAAACAAACACCCTCCTTGGTGTGTTTGTATTCGGCGGCCAAAAAAAAGAAAAGAGGAGAAGGAGAAACTTTTTTAGTTTTTTGTTTAATCTTCTGTAAAGTGAAAAACGACTAGCCAATTTTTACCATAACCCCTCTTTAGTGAATTTTGAGATGGGTTTGGCCCATCTCCTTATTGTTGCCGCGGGTAGGGGCCCCACATGGGGTACCCGTACCGTTTTCCGTGTCTCGTTGTTTAATTATTCGTTCGTGTTTATTTGTGTTCGCGTTTTGTGTGTTCTCGTTAAATAATTACCGTGACCTAATATATTTATTTACGCTCGTAATAAATATATATACGTAATTAATAATAGTTCGTGATTTAATTACGTTCAGGATTTCATGATCGCATGTTCGTGATTAATTATTGTCAAATAATTATTGTGTGTTCGTGCGTAGTAAATACTTATCGTGTTCTAACACGTACGTAATACGTAAAATCCTAACACGTAATCGTAATCATGCTATAATAGGAAAGTTTTAATCTAGTACGTACGATCTTAAGGGTACTATTCATGATAAAAGCATGCGGGTTTTACATTTGCTGATAATTGTAAGCCATGTTTTGTTGGGGGGTCATTTGTTGAGAAGCATACATGGCAAGTGGATCACGAATTTGTGGTGTTGACAACTGAGCCTCGATCACGTGGCATTCATGTTGTTGAAGAAAAGCTTGAAGTTGATCCACGTTTGTTTGATGCAAATCCTTAGCCAATTTAACATCCGTCACGTACTTGCTCCATTCAGAAGGGAGAGTGTTCAAATATCTGGTGTTTAATTGAAACGTAAGAATTTCCAGGCCATAGATATTGAGCTCATTCATCAAAAGAGTGAAACTCAAATAGTAATCATTGAGAGTCTCCCTGGGAACATAGGAAAACTTATTAAAAGTATCATAAAGCTTACACTCTCGTTCTTGTTTAGTTAACGAGGTGCCTTGCATTAGAACACGAATTCTATCCCATAACTCTTTGGCAACTTTATGTTTGCTGACGAGTTTGTAGACATCTGGAGGAAGGGCTTGGAGAATGATGTTTGTAGCATACTTATCACATTTGTCTAGAATCTTCATATCTCCGGTCAATTCACCCGTTGTACGAGGACGAGTAACAGCACCTTCCGTCACAGTACCATATACCAATGGTCCATTGAGCACCGATGCCCAAATGAGATGTCCATTTTCTTTGTTCAACATATAAAGTTCCATTCGGGAAGCCCAATCCTCGTACATAGTCTTCACCAACATTGGTGGACGATTATCCGTACCCGAGAGGATGGACTTATCCGTAAGAGATGTGTACTCCATTTTGATAAGTTAAGATTTACAAATGTTGATCGAACAATAAGAGAAAGTAAATGTGTTTGTTGTTGTGTGTTGAAATTGAGATATAATGTTAAAATCCCCTAATACTTGTTCTCGATAAACCAAAAATTCCAAGATAAAATTGCACACGATTTAAAAATTTTCAAAAACACGTTTTTGGAAAATGTTGGATCGCAACTCTTGATCGCATTGGGTGATCGCAACTCTTGATCGCAGTACCTGATCGTAACCTTTGATCGCAACACTGATCGTAACTCTTGATCGTAACACGTGATCGCAACAACTGATCGCAACAATGGATCGCAACACATGATCGCAGTCACTAATCGTAACACTTGATTGTAACAATTGATCGCAACACGTGATCGCAGTCAGTGATCGTAACTCTCGATCGTAACAATCGATCGCAACACGTGATCGCAGTCACTGATCTTAACACGTGATCGCAGTCGCTAGATCGTAATACGTGATCGCAGTCACTGATCGTAACACGTGATTGTAGTGTTAGATCGTAACACGGATCGTAAGATGTGATCGTGATATTCGATCGCAATTAGAAACCCCAGGTGTATGCGATCGCAATATTAAGATCGTAATATGGAATCAAAAGTACCACTTTTCTCGGATAGTACTTGAACACAACAAATTCAATATTTTTAGCCTAAAAATGAATCAAACACCCAAAAATTTTGTGTTTTTAACCAAAGTAACAATACCAAATCACTACTACAAGTATGTAGATGAAGTATATCAAGATTAAACCATAAAAACACAAAAAAAAATTGGTCCGAATGTTTTGGATCAAAATAGGCGTATGAATCAAGAACACACACACATAAACCAAACAATCATCCCATGGCTCTTGATTCTATTTGTAAGATATTGTAAATCTAGCTTATGTTTTAGAGAGGGAAAGAGATAGAAAGTTGGTAGAATCAAACACACTTCTTGAGAGAGAAAGTAATAACTATGTGAAAAATGAATGAATCCACACCCTCTCCATTTAAGGAGAGGGTTTATATACCCAAGCCTGTCACACCCCACCATGGCGGAATATGGGGCACGACGTATGGATATCATCACAAAAATAGCGTGTCTATAGAGATAACTAAATGATATAAGAAATGTCATAAAATGGTGACACAAATGTCATGACAATATCTCAACAATGCAGGAGTCTAGGTAAGTAGGTAACAGTCCTACCTCTTACCCAAGACAAACAAATAACACAAACAAACAAACATATAGGTGCCAACAGTATCACTTATTAAAATGAACAAAGAAATAAAACTAAGAAGGAAACGGGGATATCCTTCTATATGCATTCCTACTCTCTCCAAGTCCTAGCCACTTAAGTTCTCACGCCTAACCAAAGCATCACCTGAAAGAGACACTAAAACACGTCAACATAAAGTTGGTGAGAGTCATAGGTTTAGACTCCAACGCTAAATCAGTTACAAGCTGTGAATAACAATCATCAACAAAAGAACATATGGACAATGTGCTACAATTATGTATTAACAACTAGCATTCAAGATCAATCATTCCAAACCAAAATCCAAGGCTCCTACCTTGCCAAACAACATGGTACCATAGATGATCACACTATGTACCTATCCCAAGGCCACTACCTTGTCAAACCACAAGGCCACTACCTTGTCAAACCACAAGGCCACTACCTTGTCAAACCACAAGGCCACTACCTTGTCAAACCACAATAACTGAGACGGCACGTGTCCCCCGATCCAAATCATACACAATCAAGAATCACATAGCAGTTAATCACATAATGTACACACAAGTCCATCTCAAATCACAAAAACATTCACAGCATAAAATTAGAAAATAACTCAACACAGTGTCTCTTCCATCCCATCTGGAAGTCAAAATCAATAGTAAACATGGGACTATGAAACTCACCTGATAGCTTCTTCACAAGTCCTCGCACTAGCAACAAGCTAACAAACCAAAAACACGAAATCAATACACGAACCTATCACTAAGATGGCTCATCAACCTATGATGGACATCTAGTCTATTCCCATATAAAAACCTCATTGATAAGCTCTAACCATCCCATTAACCTTCCCTAACAAGTGCTTAACTTGATTAAGTTTAATAACTATCCCGTTCATATTTTACACAAATCAGTCACAGTTTTTAAGTCTCAAAACTTTAAGTCAAAAGTCCACTTAAACATATCCATGGTTTCTGTAAAAGGAATATTCATACCCTTACATATGTTGGCTAACACCTCCCACTTGCCCTAACCTTAAATCTACTGTTAAGGCCCCGATATACATATATCTACTTTTGTCATTCCAGATTTCCTGATTTTAAACGTACTAAAAGTTTGTTACCATTAAGGGGTCTTACCCTAAACCACAACCTTAGCCCAAGTGCAGATACTTACTACAATATATAAACCATCTCTCACGTTCGTGAGAAGATCCCAATGCAACCCTAAGTACCCCAAACAACCCAAAACTTAAAAAGAAAACAGGCTGAATTCAAAACTGTTTTGACCTCCGACTGTTGTAACCTGTTTTTGACCCACTTCCCGACCTCCAATTTAGTTCTCATTTCTTGCATTAGAAAGCCACTTCAATTACCTTTTCAGGTATACTTGGATCGCATCTTTAATGTTCCTAGAACTCCCGATATGATCAAAACAATTGACTCAAAATTCTGCCCAGTTTTTAAAAACGGGTTTAACAAAATCAATCTCATTAATTAACCCTAATCCCTCTAATTACAAGCCCTAATTTATGTAATCATTAAAATATGATTGATATACTGTTTTTAATTAAACTCTAACCTAAATCCATCATAAGATGATCATAGAAAATATTAAAAACAATTAATATGAAAAGGGTTAAGAAGGTTTTACCTTTAATTTAATGGAAGATGAGAAAACCTAATTTTTGAAGAACCCTAATTGGCCACCATTGATGAATTTCGGCTAGGAGATGTTATGGAGGTTAAAAACCTGATTATTATGGTTATGAGTTGGGTTTGGTTAAGTCCTAAAGGCCCCCTAATCCCATTACAAGTCCATTGGGCCTGTTTTGGGCTTTTCCCTTCTTTCTTTCTTATTTGGTGCGTCTAAACCGACCCAAACACCCCTAAATTCGTTTTTTTTTATTTTTATTATTTAATATTATGTTATTAATATTACTTTAATTTTCCTTAATTTATTTCAGCTCCTAAAGCTTCCAAAACCACAAAACCGTAAAACTAGTCAAATTTACGCGTTTTACCGTAAAAGACGTAAAATATACACTTTTAAAAAAAATCTCAAATTTTGCAATAAACTTTATAACTAAGTCCTAAATGACTTAAAACCATCCCGAAAAATATTCATATGACTAATTACCTCATCCGCGACCTCTAAATGCTAAACCGTAAATCGTAAAAATACGATTTTCTATAATACATATACGTATACTTAGAACCACCAAATAACACCATCTCACTTCATAGTCACTACCATGTGAACTCATGAACATGAAATCATCACACATCGTTTCATTCACAAGGTAACCCGTACCGGAAACGATATCCAAACCACAATCTATACACACCAATAAGCACATAAACACGTAAAGACACGCAACTAGCACAAAACAAAACTAAGTGGCGAACCTCAAAACCAGGGTTGTCACATCACTCCCTCCTAATAGAAATCTTGTCCCGAGATTTACTCCTTAGGATCAAACACACAGACAACAAGTCACACGAGGATACTTGTTCTAAAAGAACTCCTCTCATTTCCACGTGAACTTTAGTTCCAGTTTCAAAATACTACATATACAAACCAAAAACAATTAAACTCATTGCCAAACTCTTGACCTCACAGTCAATAAATCTCCTAGATGACTCTTTGATAAAACAAAGACTCTCATTAACACAAGTCCCGAATAACCGTACATGCAAAATGCATTCTCAAATAACCTTTACCAATCTCAATACATGAAATGTATCATGTATACAACTCATTTCCCCCAGGAAATTCTATGCTCATAAGCTAATGGTCCGATCTTTCTAAAGATCATAAATGGACCTACAAAACTCTACATCAACTCTTCCATTTTACCAAAACATACCACCCGTTACTATGGGTGAAACTCCCTACATAACTTTGTCACTAACTCTAGTGGTTTCCTCCTTTGCCAAATGTTCAATCAAGATGATTGAATATGTGTTGGAGACGTTCATGATCCGTATAGATCATTCTCCACGTCTCGTACACCAAATGCCTTTAGCATTCTAGGCAGATATAACAATCCAGCCCCATTAACTAAGTCCATCTAGTTCTTCCAAATCTTCAGTTCCTGCAACGTATAAACGATCGCCTTTCTTTGTCGTCCTCGTACGCGTCCAAATCCTTGATCCACGTATCGTCATGCTTCGCGAATTCATCTGGTCCTTCCGCTAATGCCAAGATCGGCTCATTATCCAATCCACCTCTTCAGCCTCCAAAACGCTTCCTCATCCTTCTTCACTTCGCCCTTTGCTGGTTCCATGATACGCCATCATCTCTAACTACTCATCATGGTAAACTTAATACTAAAAACTCACACTCAAAAATCTCACGTATAACTCCACTCCAAAACCAACACATAATTCGCCTCACTCTCCTTCTCAGATTTGAGTAGTTCAAGATGTCGTCGACGCTCCCGATGACAACTCGTTTATACACGTTCATGCACACTTGGTTCATTGACACCATGAAAACCGCTAGTGCTTTGGTGAAGCCAAATACATAACCGTAAACCCAAAGCGTTCATACAACATCCTTAGCAGTTTCGACTATGTCCTCCTTGCACCCTCTCTTAGTGGCAATACGAATAAATTCCTACCTCGTTCTACTTGCAAAATTCTACATGCATCTTAAAAGACCGGTACTTCCTCTCATCAGACCACTCAACCTCTTTCCACATCCAATCTACTACTAAGCAACTCAACTTTTATTCGGCATTCCTTGCAATCTCTAACAGATCTTGTTTTTTTCTAAATCACTCCATCAACGATTTGCCTTAGAAGGGCACTAACTACAACTCCTCTCACTTCTCCTACTTGCTCTATTTATGGTTCTACCTCACAGTAATAGGCAAACCTACTAAATTTCAGGAAATTTTCGGAAAACTTACATGCCCTACGAACAATCATAAATGCCTTTGAGGTATTACTTCCCCTTCCAACACTCTCTATGGCGCGTTACTTGTGCTAATATCCCACAAATCTCTATTCATCTCCTTGGTACTCCTAAGAGACCTCATGACCACACTAGTTCGTCTACGAACTTCTTTCCTCCCCACTAAGGGTATTCCGACCGTTCTCTCATGGTCACCTACTTAAGCGTGTAGGCGCGACCAAGTCTTTCATACGACTACCTCAACGCTCTCGAACAATACGAAACCAAAACTACATCCTGAATCCATCAGATACGATCAACGAATCAAACCAATGGATAACTAACGACATTTCATGTGCACCAATTAAAACAAGTCAAAAACCACGAGACTCAAAAGAAAACTCAAACCCAGAACATGTATCAATTCAAAATGACCCATGACAACGAAAAATAATCCAAGAAACACCCAATGGAAACCAAAACATATTACGCCCCGCAACATATTATTTAAACCGTGCAAAAAAACCGACCTTTCCAAAAGAATATACTCTTATTTATTATCATTATTATTTTTTTACCTCCCCACATCTATGTGACTCAAACCATCTACAAACAACCTTCTAGGCGATCTCAAAACTTAACCCAAGGACTAGGTATCCCGTGCACCCCAAATAAAAATAAACTACTATTCAAAACTCAACCTTGAACCCGACACTTGTACAACAATTCCGACCAGTCCACTGACCTCCCATGACTATACTTTCTGAATATTTTAAAAGTACGTTTCGAGTACATAATTTTTGGCTTTTGAATCACTCAAAAAGCTCTAAAAACGAACAAGTTATGACCGAAACAGTTTTATATTAATGAAAGATAAAATTGTATGTGAAATCTTCATAAACTCAATTTAACCTTGTATTAATAATTATAAATGACGTGAATCGGTTAAACCCAATTATATAACCTATGTGAGTCGAAAGAAATTTTACTTCGCTTTATTTTAAAGAAAGTCTTTTAGAATTTGAAATAAATAAGTGTTGATTAAAAAGAAACTTATGTTACATCTTGTTTCAAACACGACTCCAACACCTTACCTTTATTTTACCGAATACAACCAACTATCTAACCCTATAATAGATTTCCACGTCCCCATTTTTCTCAATATATACCGACCAAAAGAAATGTAAGACCCAACACAAAAGATTTCATTATCTCAAAAGAAATCCCAAGTTATTTCAATAGACTTAAAACCAAGAACACCATTTTAAAATGTACACGTGAAATACGAAACTCAAAGAATACGCTACAAGACACACTTCAAAAGATTCCAAACGTCGTTGAAACTCCATCAAACTCCAGCACCATAAAACACGAACAAACACAAAGTACGTTCAAGTTATAATAACTAGTGAACGACCATATATCATAACTTAACACATAATAGTATATATACATCCGCATATATATACGTATTAAATCACCCAAAACATACTCGTTACTATACATGTCGGATCAACCAATCACGTCATACACTCGTTTTTTCATATGAGTAATCACCATCTCACCATGCCACAACAAGGCATAAAGCCCACCTCCAAAACCAAACCATATCGTGTGACCCCAAAATTACACAACACATCTATAACCCAAAACATATAACACAAAAAGAACAATAGCCATATCGTAGGTAACCATTACATAAACTCATATATAATACGTATACCCAAATTCTACATCTCATCATATACAAGCATGTACTAACCCTCTTTCATGCAACCATACTTGGGAACCCATTGAAGTTGTGGTACTTGTATAACTATGTTGGCCACCATACTTATACAATTACCCTTTCCCCAATGCACTCCCTCCTATGATGACACTTATAAGAATCAATACAACATATAACACATAAATCCATCTACTCACATAAGCTCATAACCACAAAACCAATAAGATCCAAAACTCCATCTATAAAAATAACATAATAAAACTCTTGGAATACAGAAATCCATAGTCTAGTTTAAACAGCCTAGACTAAATCCAAAACGAAAACATAATCAGTTATAAGTCATGTCGCCCATAAGAGTGTAAACAGCTTAAAATCCTTCCTACCCATGTACTCCTAGTAACTCGAACCACCACACGATTCTTAGGGAACATGACTTAAACATCAAAAGAAAAATATTGTACCTCAGATACATAAAATAACCCAACAAAAGATAGAACTACCATGTACCAAATTATGTACTATAATGTACAATTTAAGCAACATACGACAATGACTAGTGTGGACGATTATGGTTCAACCCGCACTAGTCACCACCCAAAAAGAAAATAACATGTGGCTAAGTATGAACTTACTATGGTTCAATTCATACTAGTCAAAACATCACAATAAATAACATTCAAACACATCAATTATAATAAAATGCGCACATACTCCTATGACGCCTATATGCAGGGACCCTTAAGCTATAGAATAGGCTACGCGACTAGGCAACCTAATTCTCTATAACCATTGGCTCTGATACCATTCTGTCACACCCCACCATGGCGGAATATGGGGCACGACGTATGGATATCATCACAACAATAGCGTGTCTATAGAGATAACTAAATGATATAAGAAATGTCATAAAATGGTGACACAAATGTCATGACAATATCTCAACAATGCAGGAGTCTAGGTAAGTAGGTAACAGTCCTACCTCTTACCCAAGACAAACAAATAACACAAACAAACAAACATATAGGTGCCAACAGTATCACTTATTAAAATGAACAAACAAATAAAACTAAGAAGGAAACGGGGATATCCTTCTATTTGCATTCCTACTCTCTCCAAGTCCTAGCCACTTAAGTTCTCACGCCTAACCAAAGCATCACCTGAAAGAGACACTAAAACACGTCAACATAAAGTTGGTGAGAGTCATAGGTTTAGACTCCAACGCTAAATCAATTACAAGCTGTGAATAACAATCATCAACAAAAGAACATATGGACAATGTGCTACAATTATGTATTAACAACTAGCATTCAAGATCAATCATTCCAAACCAAAATCCAAGGCTCCTACCTTGCCAAACAACATGGTACCATAGATGATCACACTATGTACCTATCCCAAGGCCACTACCTTGTCAAACCACAAGGCCACTACCTTGTCAAACCACAAGGCCACTACCTTGTCAAACCACAATAACTGAGACGGCACGTGTCCCCCGATCCAGATCATACACAATCAAGAATCACATAGCAGTTAATCACATAATGTACACACAAGTCCATCTCAAATCACAAAAACATTCACAGCATAAATTTAGAAAATAACTCAACACAGTGTCTCTTCCATCCCATCTGGAAGTCAAAATCAATAGTAAACATGGGACTATGAAACTCACCTGATAGCTTCTTCACAAGTCCTCGCACTAGCAACAAGCTAACAAACCAAAAACACGAAATCAGTACACGAACCTATCACTAAGATGGCTCATCAACCTATGATGGACATCTAGTCTATTCCCATATAAAAACCTCATTGATAAGCTCTAACCATCCCATTAACCTTCCCTAACAAGTGCTTAACTTGATTAAGTTTAATAACTATCCCGTTCATATTTTACACAAATCAGTCACAGTTTTTAAGTCTCAAAACTTTAAGTCAAAAGTCCACTTAAACATACCCATGGTTTCTGTAAAAGGAATATTCATACCCTTACATATGTTGGCTAACACCTCCCACTTGCCCTAACCTTAAAGCAACTGTTAAGGCCCCGATATACATATATCTACTTTTGTCATTCCAGATTTCCTGATTTTCAACGTACTAAAAGTTTGTTACCATTAAGGGGTCTTACCCTAAACCACAACCTTAGCCCAAGTGCAGATACTTACTACAATATATAAACCATCTCTAACGTTCGTGAGAAGATCCCAATGCAACCCTAAGTACCCCAAACAACCCAAAACTTAAAAAGAAAACAGGCTGAATTCAAAATTGTTTTGACCTCCGACTGTTGTAACCTGTTTTTGACCCACTTTCCGACCTCCAATTTAGTTCTCGTTTCTTTCATTAGAAAGCCACTTCAATTAACTTTTAAGGAATACTTGGATCGCATCTTGAATGTTCCTAGAACGCCCGATATGATCAAAACAGTTGACTCAAAATTCTGCCCAGTTTTTAAAAACGGGTTTAACAAAATCAACCTCATTAATTAACCCTAATCCCTTTAATTACAAGCTCTAATTTATGTAATCATTAAAATATGATTAATATACTGTTTTTAATTAAACTCTAACCTAAATCCATCATAAGATGATCATAGAAAACATTAAAAACAATTAATATGAAAAGGGTTAAGAAGGTTTTACCTTTAATTTAATGGAAGATGAGAAAACCTAATTTTTGAAGAACCCTAATTGGCCACCATTGATGAATTTCGGCTAGGAGATGTTATGGAGGTTAAAAACCTGATTATTATGGTTATGAGTTGGGTTTGGTTAAGTCCTAAAGGCCCCCTAATCCCATTACAAGTCCATTGGGCCTGTTTTGGGCTTTTCCTTTCTTTCTTTCTTATTTGGTGCGTCTAAACCGACCCAAACACCCCTAAATTCGTTTTTTTTTATTTTTATTATTTAATATTATGTTATTAATATTACTTTAATTTTCCTTAATTTATTTCAGCTCCTAAAGCTTCCAAAACCACAAAACCGTAAAACTAGTCAAATTTACGCGTTTTACCATAAAAGACGTAAAATATACACTTTTAAAAAAAATCTAAAATTTTGCAATAAACTTTATAACTAAGTCCTAAATGACTTAAAACCATCCCGAAAAATATTCATATGACTAATTACCTCATCCGCGACCTCTAAATGCTAAACCGTAAATCGTAAAAATACGATTTTCTATAATACATATACGTATACTTAGAACCACCAAATAACACCATCTCACTTCATAGTCACTACCATGTGAACTCATGAACATGAAATCATCACACATCGTTTCATTCACAAGGTACCCGTACCGGAAACGATATCCAAACCACAATCTATACACACCAATAAGCACATAAACACGTAAAGACACGCAACTAGCACAAAACAAAACTAAGTGGCGAACCTCAAAACCAGGGTTGTCACAAAGCCCATGAGATGGGCTTGGGCTTACAAGTTGGGCTGGCCTACACATGTTGTAGGCTTGGCATGGCCTTAGTTGTTTAATATTAGTAAAACTAAACTACGAGCTATTACTTAGACTATTGTTGGAGTGACCGATCCTTTCTAATACGTAAACCGTATTTCCAACAGATCCTTAGGTCGAACTCGATGTCGATTATATGTTTGAATAATTGATGATTGAATGTTCGATCTATTAAACTTGTTTCGTTTATGGTTAGTGTTAGTTACATCGGAGAAAAAGGTGCGTAGGTGGGGATCTCGACGGAAAAAGGGGGTGGTCGGGGAGTTGGTTTTTTATCGACGGCGGTTGGTTGTGGTGGGTGGGGTTTTCAGGGAGAGACGTGAGAGGGGTGAGAACAGATGAGTGTCTGCGTGTTTTTTGGGGGTTAAAAACTATGTGTGTGTAAATTATAGATTTATATAGGTGGGACTTTAGCCGTTGGATCAAAAATCGAATGGATGGTAGAGATTGCTTCACCGGATCTATGCTACTTAGGAGGTTTATGACGATCTCATCTCTAGATTTGAGTGTTAATCAAAATCTCCCTCTTATAACTCGATATTTACATGCTTTTAATAAAAATACAAACAAAATCTCATTTTCACCTCTAGACATTTTGTATCTTCGACACTGATCTTCCAAACTATTTTCAAGAGAACAGTAAAAACCCTGAATCCTTACCTATATACTATATATACACGACCGAGTACACTACTCGAGGGGTTGCAAAACTCTTGAGCGTGAAAAAGTTAACATCCGAATACATGCTCATCAATAAAGAACAATGTAGCCCAAATAACTAAAAACTAGTCAGCGACTTCTTATAATCAAAGATGCAATTTATGCTTAATGTAAAAAATAAAGAGATGTATGATAAACTACATGAGTTGAGATCAATGTAAACCTTTAATTTAGTATAGATCAAATCAACTAATCATATCGCTCATTTTTCTAAAAACATACTTCCCATCTCTTTAAAAAAAATAAATATCTTTCAAACGATAAATCGTCAAGCGACATAAAATACACCATTGCAACGAGAATGAAATAATCTTTTTGTCGAGGGGCACATGTATATACTTGACGAGTTTTTTTTGTCTGAGAAAATCATATATAATACGTATCACGAATCATATATGATTTCCAAAATCATATGATTTCCAAAATCATATGATTTCCAAAATCATATGATTTCAGAAAATCATATAGGATTCGTTATGATAAAAAAATGATTTAATTCTCGTCGCGATAATATGTTTTGTTTTGCGTATCAATTAACGGTTTGTAAGATGTTTAATTTTTTAAAAACTGATGAAGTAGGTTTTTTAAATGGATGGTTATAATTAGTCGATTGAGTATATTCTAAACAAGAAGTTTACATTGAACTTTTGCCTAACTCACTTTCTTCACTTTTTTGGAAAAAACATAAACCACATTCTAGTGGAACGGCAATACTTTAGTCAACCACTAGCCTAGTAAATTTCTTAAACTTATCAATAAAAGCCTAGGAAGAACATAAATCACATTTTAGTGGTCTGTCAACAGTTTATTCAACAAGTAGCCTAGTAAATTTCTTAATATCAATAAAATCTTAGAAAAAACACTAACCACATTCTAGTGGTCCGACAATAGCTTAGTCAACCACTAGCCTAGTAAATTTCTTAAACTTATCAATAAACGCCTAAGAAAAAGATAAACCACATTCTAGTGGTGCGGTAATAGTCTAGTCAACCACTAGCCTAGTAAATTTCTTAAACTTATCAATAAAGGCCTAAGAAAGACATAAACCAAATTCTAGTGGTGCAGCAACAGTTTAGTCTGTAAGAAATATTATATTATTATAATATATCTTGTAATACTCCATATTAAGTGACATCGTAATCTTCTTTTAATGGTTGATTATTTGTTTCCCGTTATGAATAATTAGCATTGATGGACATGCTAATATAAAGTCCCTATATAAAATAGTCCTCTCCCTGCCCTAAAAAACACACACAGAAAAATACCTGTAGAATTATTTTGGCTCTCCATCAAGCTATCTACAATAAAGTGGGTCAAGGGGTAGAAACTTGTTTATGCTCTAAGGTGTTCTCTACATCATGTCAACACCATCTATGGCTTCCGGTATGTTATACACTTCCATATTATCTATGTGGTTATTATCTTATTCTAAGATCTTGTGACATAATGGTTTAATATGTTCATCATTTATATTTGATGTTAATGTCTACACATAAATAATAACTTACATGTGGTATCAGAGCCATTTTGAATAATATAATAGTCCGTAAATTTTGATCTTAACCCATCTGTTTATTACAAACTAAACTTTAAAGGCTATAAAACATGATTTGTTTTCATCCGTATGTTGGATTATATGATTATGTATGTGTTTTTTTAACACAATTTGAAAATAATAAAGACTGTTTATATATATTGTGATAGTGTAGACCAAATCTTAGCACACTGTTACGTTACTGATATACACAATTTGTTTTGTTTATAAGACTAAATATAATAAGGCATCATGGTTCTATTATAACTAGGCTTACTAGTTACTATACAATTTTTCGTTTACTTGTTTTCATATTATGAAAATAACGTCTAATTTTTTTACACTAAAGAAAAGTATATTATAATCGCATGCTTCGTAAAACCTTGATTGATCATGTTTTCAGTTTTTTAAGAGCATTGGTTTACGTTTTTTGCAAGTAATTTTTTTGTTGGCATGTATAGAATAATATTTGATGAAAAGTACAAGTAAATAATATGATTATATCATTGCCATATTTAAAATTGCTTATTCAACCTAATACAATGTTATAAACAGTAATATGAATCCCTTTTAAAACAATAGAATGGGATGTTTTTTTTAATATATCCATTCTTTTTGTTTCAAACATATTTGATGATAGTTGACGTGTTTAAATATAAAAAGGAATGCTAATTTTGAAATTGAATTGACGTGTTTAAATATTTTTGGACATGTTCGTATGTTTTATTCCTCAGATTAATGTTTTTAAAGTTGATCATTTATTTACCCTTTTGATGGGTTTGATGTTGTATAATCTGAAACATGTATTATTTTATAGCATGTTAAATTTTTTTTTTCACGATTAAGCCAGTCATTTATTTATTTATTATATGACATTAAAATAAATTTATTTTATAGTCATGTAATTTATAATTTAAAGAGAATTTGTTATATGACATTAAGAGAGATTATATTGTTAGTCACCAAAGTGGCCAAGTTGATTTCTAGTTTTAGTCATATGATGTTATTATGTATAGAGAATGCTATTATACATTTTATTAGTTGATAGAAATTATAAATTTTGGCCAAAGGAAAATTTTTCATTCTAAAACTAATGAAATTTAAAGTTGAAAAATAATACACTTTTGTCATGTGTGTGTAGTTATCCAAAGATGCTTTATACATTTGACTAAGTATATTATATTTTCTTGTAAAGTTTTATTGCATTCTAATAATGATGATGATATATTGTTGTGTTTACCCAAAAGAGACCAATAATATATTTTCAATTTTTTAACTAGTAAGCATATACATTTTTTGCAGCAATTAACCTTCACTCTCAAGTTTCTTCTGTTACCTTGTTTACCGGTGTGAATTTCTCCTAATGGAGCGAACAAGTCACTTTCCATTTAGGTGCTTTGGATCTTGACTTGGCGCTAATGGATGATAAGCATGCTGACCTTACTGATAAAAGTACAGAGGCTCAAAAATCATACCATAAGGCATGGACAAAGTCTAATAGACTTTGCTTAAATTTTATGCGGATGTCAATTGCCAACAACATTAAGTCTTCTCTTACTGACATTGAAAATCAGAATGCTAAAGATTTTCCTAAGTTGGTGGAAAAGAAGTTTCGTTCTGATGACAAAGCACTAGCAGGGACACTTATGGTTGAACTCACTACCATGAAATATGATGGTTCAAAGAGTATGCAGCAACATGTCCTTGACATGACTAATAACGTGGCAAGACTTAAGGCACTAGGTATGAATGTGGATGACTCTTTCTTGGTGCAATTCATTATGAATTCAATTCCTTCTGAATATGGACCATTCCACATCAATTATAACACATTAAAGGATAAGTGGAATATTGATGAACTGTCTAGTAAGCTTATTCAAGAGGAATCAAGACTAAAGAAATAAAGAGTTCACTCCGTTAACTTGGTGAATCAAGGAGTTGACAAGAAGCTCAAACCAAAACCCAAGAACTTTAAGAAGAAACAACAAGGTACAACCTCGAAGTTTGCTAATGCTGAAAAAAGGAACAAAAGGACGATAAATGCAAATTTTGCAAGAAAGAGGGACATTTCCAAAAGGATTGTCTTAAGCGTAAGCTTGGTTCGAAAAGAAAGGTATACATTATGTTTCTGTATGCTTTGAATCAAACTTGTCTGAAGTTCTTTCTAATACTTGGTGGTTTGATTCTGCTGCTACTATTCACGTTTCTAATATTATGCAGGGATTCCTTACAATCCAAACCACACGCCCAACTAATAATTTTCTCTTTATAGGGAACCGAATGAAGGCCCCGATTGAAGGTGTAGGGACTTATCGACTGAAGTTAGATACTGGGTTTCACTTGGATCTAATGAATACTCTCTATGTACCTTCAATTTCTAGAAATTTAATTTCTATTCCGAGACTTGATGTTAGTGGTTATACTTTGGTGGTGGAAATGGTCGTTTTAATTTATATAAGAATAAATCCTTTATTGGTTATGGTATTCTTATTGATAATTTATATAAATTAAAGCTTGATGATGTTTTTTCTGAATCTCTATTTACTGTTGAACATAATGTTGGAATGAAACGTAGCATGTTGAATGAAAATTCTGCATTTTTGTGGCATAAACGTTTGGGTCATATATCCAAAGAAATATTACAAAGATTGGTGAAGAACGAGATTCTACCAAATCTAGACTTCACTGATTTTGGCTTATGTGTGGAATGCATTAAGGGTAAGCAAACCAAACATAGCAAGAAGGTGCCACAAGAAGCAGCAGTCTCCTTGAAATTATACACACCGATATTTGTGGACCATTTGATACTCCATCCTTCACTAGAGAAAAATATTTTATCACCTTCATAGATGATTTTTTACGTTATGGATATGTCTATTTGCTGCATGAAAAATCTCAATCTGTAAATGCCCTCCAGGTATTTGCAACTGAGGTTGAAAGGCAACTAAATCGAAAAGTGAAAATCGTAAGATCTGATAGAGGTGGTGAATATTACGGAAAATATGATGAATCTGGAAAGTGTCATGGTCCCTTTGCAAAGTTCCTCGAAAGTCATGGCATATGTGCTCAATATACTATGCCAGGCACACCACAACAAAATGGTGTGGCAGAAAGGCGAAATAGAACATTAATGGAGATGGTTAGGAGCATGATAAGTAAAACCTCTTTACCCAAAAGTTTGTGGATATATTCACTTAAAACCTTAGTGTATCTATTAAATAGGGTTCCTAGTAAGTCAGTTCCAAAAACTCCTTTTGAGTTATGGGCTGAAAGGAAACCTAGTCTGACTCACCTGCATGTTTGGGGTTGTCCAGCAGAAGCACGGGTTTACAATCTACAAGAAAAGAAATTGGATTCTCGAACCGTTAGCGGTTTCTTCATTGGTTACCCAGAGAAGTCCAAAGGGTATAGGTTTAACTGTCCCAACCATAGTTAAAGAATTGTTGAAACAGGTAATGCCAAATTTCTGGAAAATGGTGAAGTTAGTGGGAGTGTTGAAAATCAAGTTGTGGATATTAATGAAATAAGGGATGATGATCCATATCCCATGAATGCTCATCAATCCACACTTGCACCAAATGTTGTTCCTGTATCTTTAAATCAAGAACAACATTTGAATAATGAAGAAAAACCTCATGAAGAAAATAACTTACCAACACAAACAAGTGAACCGGTTGGAATAGCATTAAACAAACCTACAAGGGTTAGAAAATCGGCTATTTCGGATGATTATATTGTTTACTTGCAAGAGACAGAATTTGATATTGGTATTGATTATGATCCTGTATCGTTTTCACAGGCTATAAAAAGTGATAAGTCTAAATTATGGATTGACGCTATGAAAGAAGAGTAAAAATCAATGGCTCAAAATAAAGTCTGGGATCTTGTAAACTTTCCAGAAGGTTCTAAACGAGTTAGGTGTAAATGGGTCTATAAGACCAAACGCGACTATAAAGGCAATGTTGAAAGATATAAAGCTAGACTTGTAGCCAAAGGTTGTACTCAGAAAAGTGGCGTTGATTACCATGAGACTTTTTCACCCGTCTCAAAGAAGGATTCGTTGAGAATAATATTGGCATTAGTGGCTCATTTTGACTTAGAGTTACATCAAACGGATGTGAAAACCGCCTTTCTGAATGGAAATCTTGAGGAATAAGTTTATATGGAACAACCTTAAGGGTTTTCATTGATGGTAAAGAAAATATGGTGTGTAAATTAAAGAAATCAATATATGGACTTAAACAAGCTTCTAGACAATGGTATATTAAGTTCAATGATACCATTACATCTTTCGGTTTTGAAGAAATTATCGTTGATCGATGTATATAGCGCAAGATCAGTGGGAGCAAGTTTATATTTTTGGTTCTATATGTTGATGATATCTTGCTTGCGACTAATAACTTTGGTTTATTGCATAAGACTAAAGAATATCTTTTTAAGAATTTTGAAATGAAAGATATGAGTGAGTGAGGCATCCTATGTGATTGATCTCAAGGTATATTAGGATTGTCTCAAAAGGCCTATATCGATAAAATTCTTGAGAGATTCAATATGAGCAGATGCTCGAATGGTATAGTCTCCATTCAAAAGGGAGACACGTTTAGTCTTAAGTAATGTCCAAAGAATGATGTGGAACGAAAGTAAATGGAAAACATTCCATATGCTTCGGTTGTGGGTAGTTTAATGTATCTACAAACTTGCACTAGACCCGACATCAGTTTTGCGATCGGGATGCTTAATAGATATCAAAGTAATCTTGGTATTCATCACTAGAAAGCTGCAAAGAAAGTATTGAGATATCTTCAAGGAACAAAGGATTATATGCTTACTTATAAGAGGTCTAATCATTTGGAAGTGGTTGGATATGCTGATTCTGATTATGCTGGGTGCAAGGATAGTGGAAAGTCAACGTTTGGCTATGTGTTTCAACTCGCTGAAGGAGCTATTTCCTGGAAAAGTGCCAAACAAACTATCATTGCTGCATCTACCATGGAAGCAGAATTTGTAGCTTGTTATGAGGCTACCATTCATGCATTATGGTTGCGGAATTTTATTTTAGGGCTTGGGGTTGTCGACACTATAAGCAAGCCGCTGAAAATGTATTGTGATAATACCGCATCAATTTTCTTCTCTAAAAATGATAAGTACTCCAAAGGTGTAAAACATATGGATATTAAGTTCTTTATCGTCAAAGAGGAAATTCAGAAACAATGAGTGTATCTAGAACATATTAGTACGGATCTAATGATTGTAGATCCTCTTACCAAGGGTTTACCACCAAAGGCATTTATGCAACATGTTCCAAGGTTGGGTCTTGGTTGTATTGATAACTAACTATGATGTTCTAAACACTCTTGAGCTCAATAAATTGTTTCTGGTTTATTTCTTATTATTTATGTTATTATGCATGCATTTGTGTTTTAATAAGAAATGTTTATGTAATATCATAACAATTATGATTGTATGATTGTTATATATAACTTATGAATCTAACATGATGAACTCTTAGTGTTGTGATGTATGGAAGGGAGTATACGAGTATATTGTGTATGACCGCCATAATCCTCGCTATGTAGCTAGTTGTGTCAAGATACTTATGATGTTTAACGGTTTCAAGATTAATTTGCTAGCCTTATGTTATATCATTAAGAAGTAGCATGTCAAGTGGGAGAATGTAGGAAATATTATATTATTATAATATATCTTGTAATACTCCATATTAAGTGACATGGTAATCTTCTTTTAATGATTGATTATTTGTTTCCCGTTATAAATAATTAGCATTGATGGACATGCTAATATAAAGTCCTTGTATAAACTAGTCCTCTCCCTGCCCTAAAAACACACACAGAAAAATACATCGTAGAATTATTATGGCTCTCCATCAAGTTCTCTACAATAAAGTGGGTCAAGGGGGAGAAACTTGTTTATCCTCTAAGGAGTTCTCTACACCATGTCAACACCATCTATGGCTTCCGGTATGTTATACTCTTCCATATTACATATGTGGTTATTATGTTATTTTAAAATCTTATTACATAATGATTTAATGTGTTCATCATTTATATTTTATGTTAATATCTACACATAAATAATAACTAACATAGTCAATCACTAACCTAGTAAATTTTTTAATCTTATCAATAAAAGCCTAGAAAAAATATAAATTGCATTCTAGTGGTGCGGCAATAGTTTAGTCAACCACTAGCTTAGTAAATTCCTTAAACTTTTCAATAAAAGCCTAGAAAAAACATAAACCACATTTTAGTGGTGCCTCAATAATTTAGTCAACCATTAGTTTAATAAATTTCTTAAACTTATCAATAAAAGCCTAATTAACTACTAACACACGAATTAAAAAAAATACACTGCCACTTTTGTATGAATCAAGTAAAAACAATTAAAGAAACTCACTTGTTGGAATAATTGAAGTAACTAATCGATTTAATTCATTTGTAAATTTGAAGGAAAAAAAAAAAATTAGTTAAATTAGAATCACAATCAAATATATGAGTTGAAATACAAGCAAAAGCAATAAACACTAAATACATTATCTTATTCATTGGATCAAATAGTGTCTATTACAGTATCATTTTTTGATGAATGCATTTCAAATCACCAGATGCGTTTCTATTAACTAGTAGTAATAGACTAATAAAAAGAAAGACCACCACTGTAAATAACTAAATATGACTAAATCAAAGAAGTGAAGATACTACGTATAGTATAATTTAGTGACATCATTGTGGATGATGTAATTCATGTGACGTCAATGTATAATTGATCATTAAATCATGTCTATCAATTGTAGAAATCAAGTGTACCAATTACCTTGAATACACGATTTTCTAACAACAATCATGACAGTTGGTTATATCACCATCAAACATCAAATCAACCATTTTTTTTTCTAATAGTACCATGTATTATTCGCTCAGTTTAATTAAATGTTTACTTTTAAATTTTGAAATCATTTTTTATAATATTTAATATTAAATTATTTTTTTTATGTTATATAATACTTGGTGAAAATTGTACTAATAAAAATATATTTAAAACTCAATCTATTTGTATAATTTATATCAATTATTATATTCCACAAACACGATAACTTAAATTTAAAATTGAAAACGATTAATTTCAAAAGTCGGTACACATTTATTTAAAAAAATGTTTTTTTATCATGTGCCCTAAGGGCACATAATAAGAACACATAAGATACACAAAAAGTACACTGGGTCCTACAAAAAATACACAGGAATTCACTTTTTAACTTCTTATCATGTGCCCTTATGACACAAGATAAAAAAACCATTTAAAAATGGGAGATAGTATTATTAGTTGTGTTTATCAACTACTAGGGGTGTTCAAAAAAACCGAGAACCCAACGAACCGAGCCGAACCGCTCAATCCGAAACCGAAAAAACCCGAAACCGAAGAAAACCGAAACCGAAAACACCGAAACCGAAAAAACCCGCTTATAACGGTTCGGTTACGGTTTTCATTTTTAGATATCCGTGGTTAACCGAACCGAACCGCACATATTATACATGAAATTTTTTAACTAAATATTCAAATTATAGTACATGTATTAATTGTATTAGTACCCTACTTTTATCGAACAACGATTTTTTTACTCTTAATGTCAACTATTTTAAACATGTATGTGTAAATTTAATTAATGTGATCGTAGTTTATAAAAATTGAATAAATATTTTTTAGTTAATATGTTATTTATGAATATTCTAAATTTCTAATGCACTTTTCATAACGAAATAATTTTTATATGATTTTTATCTATTCAATGTCGTTGAATTATACGAAAACGACATTCTATGTTCTAAACCATGTTATTATTTATAAACTAAAACTCGATGAAACTTATAAAATGGTTAACCGTGATCCGAACAGTGGATAACCGCTCATTTTGGGTAACCGATTGTCCGGTTAACCGCCTTGTACGGTTCGGTTATGGATAGTAAATTTAACTACCCGAACCGTGATGGATAGTCAAAATCATCTAACTAACAGAACCGAACCGACCCGTGAACACCCCTATCAACTACTACTTACGTCTCATAATTATGCTCTACTATTTTTTCTCAAAATATTTATGAACTTTCAAAATAAATAAAAGATCTTAATTATATTTATTATATTATATTTATTTAAAAGTATTATTACAAACTTTAAAAAAGTTATAAATTAACTAATTAAAAGTAATATTGTCAGTATATAAAAACTAAAAGACAGAAAACTTAGAAAACTGTACAAATAAAATTTTTATTAAACTGTATATCTTTTATGTTGGTCTATAATTATTAGATTAAAGGAGTACTAAATTTGTCTACATATATGAGTCTTAATAGTTTTTTCTTATTAATTTTTTTGCGCCTGTAATAAGTTTTATCAGTCGACTCCAGACAAAAATTGACCAAATCAAAATAGGTACAAATCGATCAAACCGGTGCGATTATTTCCTTATTGATAAAGAATCCGTGACACTTTTCTAGAAGCTGATTTCAAAATTTGAATTTATTTGAATTACTTTTCATATATAAAAGTGCAAAGTGTATGATTTTTTTTATCATTACCTAAACCGGTCTAATAATCATTATTAGTATATTTTATGGTTTTAAATAGCTCGTTATAGCTTACTTTAAGGCGCTATAGCTTGAGGCATGGCTTCCACGCAACGCTATACGTTAAGGCGTGCTACGACATGAGCTGCGACGATTTTTTTGAATTGAACTCTAGAAAATGATTATTATTACATGTACGGAGAGTTTCCTAACTCTAATTATTATGTACAACACCTAATGTGAACTAAATATAAATATAATACTGAAATATGATAAAACATATAAATATTTTTATATGTTATGCCGCTACAAGCCACGCTTTACAAACGCTAAAGCTTCGCCTTAGCCGCTAAAGCGTGTAGCTTGAATATGCCGCTACGCCACGCCTCACACTATTTATAACCATGATATATTTTAAGTGATGAAGTGTCAAAACAAAATTTTACGACTAAAAAGTTGTTCAAGTAAACTTTTACATAAATCGTTTATACGTTCAATTATTATCAAAATAATAAAAAAACGTAAAATTAGATAACGTTTTTTAAACGTTATCTGTATTAAGACACACAGTCACATATTAATATGGTAGTGTACATGTGCATCCTGATGCAATGGAATACGAAAACGATAGGCAGTAGTATTACGAAGTTTTTACGATTGACAGGTATTTTTTTTTAACGGCAGTTTGTTGCAGCGGAGTATCTTGCGTGCCACCGATGTACCAAGTCTCTCAACCCGCGTTCGAATCATCTCACGAAAAGAATATCAACCCTATGCTAGCCATCCAGTTTCTCATTAAGGGGCTTCAAGGCATTGCGATGAGATTCAAAACCGGCTGCCAATTCTGAGAAAATCCTCCATATGGGGAATGACAGGAGTCGAACCCCTGACCTCCCACACATGGAGACTATAACCAAATGCATCCATCCAATTGAGCTAGAATTCATTTGCGATTGACGGTATTGAGATCAAACAAATACTAAAATTTTGATACAATCCGAATAAGAGAATATTTTCATTTCAATTAAAGTTGTTTGTTTAATAAGTACTCACTCCGTCTCTAAATAAATATCTACTGTTAATTTTTGAAATTAATATTTTTCAATTTTAACCTTAAATTATTTTGTTTGTTTATGTAATATTTAGTGAAACTTATACCAACGAAAATACATGTAAAACTCAATTTATTCATATATGTTGCATCAAGTATTACGTAATACAAAAAGAATAATTTAAGTCAAAGTTGTAAAAAAATGAGTTTAAAAGTTAATAATGGATATTTATTTAGGGATGGAGGTAGGGGTGTAATCGAGCCGAGCTGAGCGCGAGCTCAACAAGGCTCGAGCTCGGCTCCAAACATAAAAGGTGGACTCAAGCTCGGCTCGATAACTCGTCGAGCTTTAACCGTTAAGGCTTGAGCTCGGCTTGATAAAGACTCGAGCAAAGCTCGAACTTAGCTTGAAAAGGTCGAAATTTTATATATGAAATAAATATATCACTAGGATTTACACACAATCACAAGTTCTATGTTTTTAGTAAATTATGATAACGATTATCAATAAATTATTCAATATTTTATAGAGTTATCTTTTATAATAAGATTAATACTCAAATCAACGTTGATTTACTTATATAAAAACATACTTATACTAAGGTTCGAAAAGCTCAATAACAGTTCGAGTCGAGTTATCAAAAGCTCGAGCTCGACTCGTTATATATTTCGAGCCATTTTATTGAGCTTGAGCTTAATAAAATCTCGATTCGATCGAGTTGAGCTTAAACTCAGGCTTAAGTAGGACTTGAGCTTAATAAAATCTCGGCTCGATCAAGTTGAGCTTAAACTTGAACTTAAGTAGTTTGATTAAAGCTCGGCTTATTTGCGCCCTAGAGGGACTCAGTAATCGAATGGGAAGTAACTTTGATTCCTAAATGACAGTCATACTGTCTACTACGAAGATAGGTTTCCAAATCTATCATACGTCCTACATATTTTGCATTAATTTCTAATAATTTTTATCGAGTTTGATAATTAAACCAAACGTTGGCATCGGAATTAAGGTATCAATTAATACCAATTCTTATTGCATCCTATTATCAACTTCATACCTCATTTCAGTGGCGGACCCAGAAAATTGAATAGTGGGGGCAAAAAATTTTTTTTTGACAATAACAAGGAAAAAAAACTAAAATCCAAATAAAAAACCGAATATTTTATCTTAAAAATGAAAATTTGCAAGTTTTATAATGTTAAAAGTTGGATTTTAATATGTGAGTGGGGGGCAATTTGCATTTTGAATGGAAAGCATTTTAAAAAAACTGTCAAAATAAAAAAAAATACACTATAATCTCGTCTTTTTGGCAAGCTATGGGAGGCACCGCCACCCCATACCTTATATATAAGCCCGCCCCTGCCTCATTCCATCGACGAAACCAAATAAGTGGCATGTATCTGCCAAGTCTTTGTTTACGTAAATTAATCATCCACTTGCCTCCCTAACGGGGCCTTCAGCCTTGGCTGGCTGAATATACGATACGTAGTTAACCGAATCTTTATAAAGACCAGCATATTTCATCTTTTAGCATGCAAGCAAAAGAAAAATCAATCTATACGTACAAATTCGACTCGCCCGATCTATCTCTCTAGAATGGAACCGTCAACTTACATAAACATACAAAATCCTCATGAGGTGGAGATCACATCCCTTGTACCCGCATCGCCACGCCATGAAGAGATAAAAAGCACCACTTGTCATAATGGTAAAGCTAAGGTTCAGAGCGTTAATGGTGTACATTTGACATGGAAGAACTTGTTGGTTACGGTGCCTAATGGAAAAAGAGGCGAAAGTCGTTCAATACTTCAAGATGTTACGGGATATGCTAGATCTGGAGAGATCCTAGCTATTATGGGTCCCTCCGGTTCCGGCAAGTCCACACTCCTTGATGCCTTAGCAGGTATAACTATCGGATTCATTCATGCGTTCCGATCCTTTAAATATTCTGAGCGAGATATATAAGAGAGTTACAAATATTATGAATAAGAATGTAATACAGTAGTATTTTGAATACAGGTAGACTGGACTTTAATACTAGGCAGAGTGGTGATATTCTGGTTAATGGATGCAAGAAAACCTTAGCCTATGGAACATCGGTAAGCCGTAATATGAATATGTAGGAATTGAAATAACATCTTATATCGTTACCAATTAGCTGCTTTCATTTATACAATGAAATCATAAAAATCTGATGTTTCATGGAAATTGTACAGGCTTATGTGAATGTGACTCAAGATGATACACTCATTACAACACTTACTGTCCGCGAAAGTGTCTACTATTCAGCCCAGCTTCAACTACCAAACTCAATGTCAAAAGCTGATAAGAAGGAGAGAGCTGAAATGACCATAAAAGAGATGGGCCTTCAAGATTCAACGGACACGAGAATAGGTGGGTGGGGAGCTAAAGGCCTTAGTGGAGGCCAAAAGAGACGAGTTAGCATCTGTATCGAGATCCTAACTCGTCCTAAGCTTCTATTTCTTGATGAACAAACAAGTGGCCTTGATAGTGCAGCTTCGTAGCTATGTGATGAGTAGAATTGCAAGGCTTGATGAACATGAAGAACGGACCATCATCGCATCCATCCACCAGCCTGGCAGTGAAGTATTTGGGCTGTTCCATAATCTTTGCCTTCTTTCTTCAGGAAGAACAGTTTTTTTCGGGCGAACTAGCTCCGCAAACGAAGTAAGACGCTTAAAAAGTTTCTATTCAAAAAGCGCGATTAGTTTAAACTATCAGCTAATTTCATTTTGGCTTCTATCACAGTTTTTCTCTTCAAATGGCTTCCCTTGTCCCAGTTTCAAGAATCCGTCGGACCACTTCCTTAGAACCATAAATAAGGACTTTGGTGAGGTAGCCACATCATTATCTGAAAGTTTATTGTAAAAGTTTTGTGAACATACATTTCTCTTAGAAAAATGCTTTAATTTTTTTATAAATTGTTATAAAAATTAAGTTTAATTTCTACGACTTAAAGATTTTATTGAAATTCAATTCACAGGATATGGAACAAGGTTCAACTGAAAAGAAACCAATTGAGGAAATAAGCAGCATGCTAATAGCATCATACAGGTCATCTACCGCTCACCACGAAGTTGACAGCATATAGCTGCTGAAATATGCAAGAAGGTGAGCTAGATGTATCGATATTTTTAATTTTAGATAGCATGTGGTACACCTTGATACAGCTTAATTTCTATTGGGAAATTTCCAGGGATATCAATACGGAGCTCTTGATAAAACGGAAAGTCATGCTAGTATGTCAACTCAGAGTCTTGTACTCATGAAGCGGTCATTCATTAACATGCATCGTGATCTTGGATACTACTGGTTGCGCATGCCATCTATGTAGCATTGTCTCTTGGTATTGGAACACTATTCTATGATGTTGGTTCAAGTTACAGCTCTATTCAGGTTAATTGAAACACTATATTCGGAATGTTAGAATACATATTATGTAGGATAGATAGCGAATTCATTGACATCGATCTTAATATATGCATATATGGATATAAACTTGCAGGCTAGAAGTTCGATGTTGATGTTTGTAGTCTCATTTATATTATTCATGGCAATCGGTGGTTTCCCCTCATTTGTGGAGGACATGAAAGTATTTGAACGTGAAAGGCTAAACGGACATTACTCAACAGAGGCATTTGTAATAGCCAACACGTTATCGTCAGCACCATACTTGTTACTAGCATCCGTGATTCCAGGGGCGGTGGCATATTACATGACGGGACTTCGTGAAGGATTTGATCACTTTGCGTACTACACAACCATACTCTTTTCAAGTATGCTGCTAGTTGAAAGCATAATGATGATTGTTGCAAGTATTGTTCCAAATTACTTAATGGGGATCATAATCGGTGCGGGGATCCAACATGACAAAACCAAGTTGTACCCCTCCACCACCACCACCACCACCACCACCACAGAATGGGCGATTTTTCCTTCTCTCTTCAATCATTCTAATCTTGTCAGCCTCCAATCATTGATTAACACCGGATATCATGTCTCAATCCACGATCAGTAATTGGATCTTGTCGCTACCATCTGTGAACAAATTTAGGGCCTCGATTAATTCGTCCCCTTCAATTGTGATGATCAATGGTAACCGGAGTTTCAATTTCTTTTTGTGATTGTTTATGTATCTTGTTTTAATTGATTCGACGAGCGTCTTTTTAAGATTTGTTTTTGGTTGATTTAGGGTTTCGCCATAGTTGTCGGTGCCTTTTTTTATTTTTTAGGGTTAGGGTTTCTTTGTGTCGACGTGTCAGATCTCCCTTCAATCCAATTCAATCATGCCGTATTCTAGATCCAAGGAGGATCACGTGTCTAAGATCTCCAAATCGATTTTTGTTACCAATTTTCCTGATGATTGTGGACATCGCGAATTGTGGAGGTTATGTGAAGGGTACGGGAAGGTTGTTGATGTCTTTATTCCTAATCGTCGCTCTCAAGCAGGTAAAAGATTTGCTTTCGTAAGGTTTATTCGGGTTGAGAATATTGATAGACTGGTAGGTAATCTGTGTACCATTTGGATTGGGCGTTATCACCTCCAAGCGAATTTGGTGCGTTATGAACGTGAGACGAATTACGTTAAACCTTCAGCATATTCTCCTCCAAATAAGAATGGTGTGCCAAATAAGAATGGTGTGCCAGGTTCTTTTGCTGCGGCAGTTCGTGGTTCTATGCATACTCGTACTGCACAAGATTCTGCTAGGTCTATCCCAGTGATGGCTTTGGATGAGTCGTGTGAACGTAGTTGTGATATTTCTCGTCAACTTATGGGGAGAGTTAAAGATCTTCTTTCTATTCCGAACTTACGGGTTATTCTTTCCAAGGAAGGTTTTCATAAGGCGAATCTATCCTACCTTGGAGGGTACTGGGTTTTGATTGAGCTGGATTCTGTGGCAGCTAAGAACAATTTTTTAGAACATATTGGGGTGAAGTCTTGGTTTCATAAGTTACAAGAAGCATCGTTAGATTTTGCAAGTGATGAGAGAGTGGTTTGGGTGGATATCGAAGGTGTTCCACTTAAGGTGTGGTCTAGGGGAACATTTTTGAAAATAGGGAGTAAATGGGGAAGAGCTCTGGATATAGAGGATAATTCGGGGGCGTCGTTTGCTAGGAAGCGACTGTGTGTGTTAACTAACCAACAACAATCCATCTTTGAAAACTTCAAGGTGAGTTTTAAAGGGAAGGTTTCGATGGTCCGGGCAAAAGAGCTTTTTATGTGGACTCCGACTTTTGTGGAGCCTAATGTGACAGAGTATTCCCCAGACAATGATTCTGCTATAGGTGATAGTTTGAATTCGGAGGGAGTCCATAACAGGGATGATGTGTTGGATGAGGAGAGTGATTTTGAGGGGGTCGCTGAAACAGTTTTTGGAGAAAATTCTACTTCTCCAGATGAAGGTGGATTGGGAAAAGTTGATGAGGTACAACATTCTGATGACCCATTTAATTTATATGATTGTTTGAATAAAAAACCAGGTGAGGAAGTACAGGCGGATAGTCCCTCCGGGACTCATGCTCCAGGGTTTACTCCTGAGGGGTCGGTGCAGCAAAATGATGTTACTAATGGTGAGGGAGTGATCCCTTCTCAGGCTGTTGGTTGTGAAGAAGGTTCGGAGAATGAAGCTAGTATTGAGAAGTCGGTTTCAGAGGGTGCAAAGGTTATGAATACAGCTGTTGAAGTCCCTGAATCTTCTAGAGGTGATTCAGCAGATATTCCGTGTAGACCGGTTCATAAGGGTGGTTCGATGTTACAACTTTTGGAGGATATGATTCGAGTGGGGCGTTCCATGGGTTATGATTTGGAAGGATGTAAGAATGATTTTGAAGGTATCATAGGTTCTCAAGGAGTGCAAGAGGGTTTTAAATGAATATTATGTCCCTTAATATTCAAGGACTTGGTAACAAGTCCAAAAAGGAGTGGATAAAGGAGTTAAATTCTAAACATCGAGTTAACTTTCTAGCTGTACAGGAGACGAAGTTAGAATGTGTTTCACACATGGATGTAAAATTTATGTGGGGTAACTCAAATTACCAATTTGTTTCTAGCGAGTCTGTTGGTTGTTCTGGTGGTATCCTATGTGTCTGGGAGGCTTCGGTTTTCAGGAAAGATGCGGCTACTATTTCAGATAATTTTATTGCTATTTATGGTACGTGGCTTCCGACTAATTCTAAGTTGATGTTTGTTGTTGTTTATGCCCCTCAGCAAATCTCTATGAAACGTGTTCTGTGGGATTATATTTCTTCTTTAGTTAGACGTTGGAGTGGAGAAGCCATAGTAATGGGAGATTTCAATGATGTTCGCTGTCCGGATGAAAGATTTGGTTCTGTTTTTAATCCTCTAGGTGCGAGATTGTTCAATGATTTCATTAATTCATCGGGTTTGTCAGATGTCAATATGGAAGGTTATTCGTACACGTGGGCACACCCGTCGGCATCCAAAATGAGTAAACTTGATCGTTTTCTCGTTACTGAAGGTTTGTTTTCCACTTTTCCTTCATTAACAGCGACTTGTTTAGATAGACATCTTTCAGATCATCGGCCTATTATGTTGCACGAGGTCTATACGGACTTTGGTCCGACTCCATTCCGGTTCTATCATTCTTGGTTAGGGCTTGAAGGGTTTGAGGCTATGGTGGTTCAGGCTTGGAGTTCTTTACCAATTGGGGATTCCAACGGTATGATCAGGTTCAAGAAAAAATTACAAGGTCTTAAGCCTATTATTCGTCAATGGGTCAAGGATCGTAAGGACAAACTTTTGAGTGTAAGTAATTCTATTAGTCGTGAGTTGGGAGATATCGAAAAGAAACTGGATCAAGGTATGAGATCTGATTCTATTCTTCTGAAGAGGTTAGATCTTATGAGGCAATTGTTTGATATTAAGAAGGTGGCTTCTAAAGAGGCTGTTCAGAAATCTAAGGTCAAATGGGCCATTGAAGGTGACGAAAACTCTAAATATTTCCATGGGATCATTAATAAGAAGAGGTCTCAATTATCTATTCGGGGGGTGTTTATTGATGGAGTGTGGTGTACAGAACCTGTCAAGGTGAAGGAGGCTTTTAAGAATCATTTCCAAGAGCGGTTCGAGGAACCCTCTACATCTCGTTTCAAGTTGAACGCCCCTTTTAATAGACGTTTATCTTCGGAGCAGGTCGTTGAGCTGGACAGTATTGTTTCTAGGGATGAAATCCGTAGAGCCGTTTGGGAATGTGGTGAGAATAAATCTCCAGGTCCAGATGGGTACACGTTCGAGTTCTTTCGGAAATTTTGGGAAACTGTGGGGACTGATTTTTGTTGTGCAGTGGAACAGTTTTTTGCCCAAGGATCATTTTCGAATGGATGTAACTCCTCTTTTATTGCTTTGATTCCCAAAGTTACGGAGGCAAAGGTGGTTTCAGATTTTAGGCCGATTAGTTTGATTGGTTGTGTTTACAAGGTAGTAACTAAGATTCTTGCTAATCGTTTGTCTTGTGTTATTTCTGATCTTGTCTCCGACTCACAGTCTGCTTTTGTTGCTAAGAGGAATATTTTAGATGGTCCTTTCATCCTAAATGAGATTCTAGGTTGGTGTAAAAAGTTTAAGAAGCAGGCGATGTTTTTCAAAGTGGATTTCGCTAAGGCGTATGATTCTGTTCGTTGGGATTACCTTATTGATGTTTTGCAGGCTTTTGGTTTTGGTCCGAATTGGTGTAGATGGATTCTTGGGACTCTCTCTTCTGCACGAGCTTCGATTTTGGTTAATGGGAGCCCTACGGCCGAGTTTTCATTCCATAGAGGGCTTAAACAAGGTGACCCTTTGTCTCCTTTTTTATTTATCTTAGTTATGGAGTCATTGCACATATCTGTATCTAGTGCAGCTTCGGAGGGCTTCTTCAAGTGTATTCAACTGAACGGTTCGACCTGTATTTCTCATCTTTTTTATGCCGATGATGCCATGTTCTTAGGGGAATGGTCTGATTCTAACTTGAAGGGTATTGTTACAATTCTTCAATGTTTCTTCCTCGCATCGGGGCTGAAAATAAATCTTCATAAATGTCAGCTGTTGGGTATTGGGGTGTCTAGGAATTTAGTTTCTCAAGCTGCGGCTAATATTGGTTGTGGGGTGCTACACCATCAGTTTCGTTACCTAGGTGTCATGGTTGGGGAACAAATGTCTCGTAAGTCGGCTTGGGAGGGTATAATCTCCAAGCTTCGTTCGAGATTATCTATGTGGAAGGTTAAAACATTGTCCATTGGTGGTAGGTTGACTTTATTGAAATCGGTTCTAGGGGCGACGCCTTTATACTCTATGTCCATTTACAAAACTCCCAAAGGAGTGCTGAATGATATGGAAACTATTAGACGGAATTTTTTCAATGGTGTGGATTCTTCGGAGAAAAAGATTTCCTGGATAGCTTGGAAGAAGATTTTAGCGTCTAAAAAGAACGGGGGTTTGGGTGTTTCTAGTTTTTTCGCGCTCAACCGGGCTCTTCTCCTTAAATGGGTTTGGAGGTTTATCTCCCATGATGCGTCGCTTTGGTTCAAGGTGATCCAGGCGATATATGGTGATTTTGTTGATCATCATTCGACTTCTCGGTCTTCTCCTTGGTGCTCGATTATTCGGGAAGTTCGTTATTTGAAAGCGAACGGTTTTGATTTCATTTCTCACTGCAAGAAAAGAGTAGGGGATGGTCTTTTGACTAGGTTCTGGTATGATAACTGGATTTTGGGTTATCCGTTATGTAAGAAGTTTCCTCGTGTGTTTGCCTTAGAATCGGATAAGGAAGCTTCGGTTGCGTCCAAAATTGATGCAGCCTCGTTGGATATGTCCTTTAGACGTTGTGTGCGTGATGGTGCTGAGAGACAGCAGTGGGATGCTTTGAATCTTATTGTTAAGGATGTGTCCCTTTTGCCTACTTCTGATCGTTGGTTATGTGACTTATCGAGTGATGGGATTTTTCAGGTCAAAGATGTTCGGAACGCCATTGACGCCTTGTATCTTCCTGTTTTTAGCGATCCTACAAGATGGGTAAAATGTATTCCCATAAAGATTAATATTTTTGCTTGGCGTATGTGGCGTGATTGTCTTCCTACTAGACAAAATCTAGCTCGTAGAGGTGTGGAGGTGGAGTCTAATGCCTGCCCGTTGTGTGCTGGTTCTTTGGAGACATCTCAGCATCTTTTTTTCAGTTGTGATATTGCGCAAGAGGTGTTTGGTAGAATTTGTAGATGGTGGGAGGTGGATGGACAGAGTTTGTCCTCTTTTGATGCTTGGAAGTCTTGGTTGTTATCTCTGCGGCTGCCTTCGGCGTCAAAGGCTGTGTTGGAAGGCGTGTTCTATGTGGCTTGGTGGTATATTTGGGTGTTTCGCAATCGTTCTGTTTTCGATCAGGTTCCTCCGCGCCGTTCGGTGATTTTCGATGACATTGTTTCTTATTCTTTTAATTGGGTATCTAGTAGATGTAAAAGGGCGTTTTCATGGGAGGATTGGCTTAAAAATCCTCATTTGATTCCTTTGTAATATTTGGTTTCTAGCTCCTTGCTAGCCTTTTTTATAAAAATTGCCGTTCTAAAAAAAAAAAAATCGGTGCGGGGATCCAAGGTCTCATGATTTTAGGTGGTGGATTTTTTCGCTTACCAAATGATTTGCCACGCCCTTTCTGGAAGTACCCAATGTTCTACATTGGATTTCACAAGTATACGTATCAAGGATTGTTCAAGAACGAGTTTGAAGGAGAAAAGTATGTATACAACGAAACGGGGGTGCAAAAAACAGTGGATGGAGGGTATATATTAAGGGAGCAATTGCAAGTTGAAATGGGATATTCAAAGTGGATTGATCTAGTGATTTTATTAGGGATGGTGGTAGTTTCCAGGGTTTTGTTTTTGGTTATAATGATAACTGTTGAGAAGTTTAGGTCTGGCTTAAGAGGATCGATGTTTGCGGTTCCTAAGAAACAAATGCAAGTGAAATTCACTTCGCTTACAACACCTTCACAATAAAAAGATGATGATGCAAGACTTTTTATCATTCATTGTCGTTCAAGAAAAGAAAAGTAATGCAAATGGGTGATCTTGTTTTATATAGTAATTGCTTTTGTTATAAATAATGTAAATGTGGATATTAAGTAAATTGTACTTTACATGATAATTAATGTGCATATTTTTGTGAATCAACGCAAAGAGTAAAAACAAATAAGAAGTAGAGAGGATAATTATTCATTGATTATTGATTAAGGAGAATACAATATATATTTATAAGATACTATTAGGGTAAAACCCTAATGGCTAATTGAGCCATGGGCCTTATAGGATATCCACATTAATATTATTCATAACACTCCCTTTTCGATGTCCACATTAATAATACGATTTTGAAAATACTACCTCGTTAAAAACCTTGTCAGAAAAACCCAGTGGGACAAAACCATGACCAAGGACAAAAAGAGTGTAGCGTGATTATCTCCCTCTGATGACTAAATCACTTGAGATCTTTTAGTTGACGCGTTCCATTGTTGTAGATTAACTTCATAATGTTGACGTAGAAAGTATCTTGGTAAATAGATCTACCAAATAATCGTTTGAACAAAATGTCTTGTCTTATCGCCATTGATGGACATCAATTCCATATTTATCTATTTGAACAGTATGCCTCGTTAAAAACCTTATCGGAAAACCCTGAAGGGACAAAACCTTGGTCAAGGGAAAAAGAGTGCAACGCGTATCTTCTCTTTCTTTATGATCACAATATCGATGATCATCATCTTTATAAATCAAGGAGTTCTTTCCAATATCACATGACCTTATAAACATGAGAGTCGTTTATCCATATCAAGATATAACTTTGTCTTTAGCTTTCATGATACATATTTCATCTTTAAGATGCTTAATTTCAGATCTTTGTCTTTTCTTTCAAATTTATTTTCTATGCATTCACTCGCCTTTATGACCGTAATTCTTTATTTGGCACAATACTACACACTAAGGCTATTAGAACATATATGCCCAAATCATGATTAATTCAACACAATGAATATAGTTCTCGAGAACGTTTCTTATATGCTTTGAGCATTAAAAATCTCTAACATGCTCCATGCATATTATATGCAATAATGATATCTTATATCACACGAGCTCTAATCATATATCTTGTAGACGCATATCAATTATTTGTCACATTGCAAGACTTATACAATAACAATTGGATCCACCACATGTGAACATATATCTACATGATCATTTTCAAGTCTTTGAGAAAATATACGTGTGCCATCATTTGCAACTTATGCATATTTTAATTTTGCTTTCTCATAAAGACTAATACATATCCAATAAGTTTTATAAATGGATTGTAAGCTTCAACCATATGTCTCATCACAAGAGACTTCAATTATTCATTAGTTTCTTGCGTCATTATGTTTTGGCCATTCATTTATCCATGATCCTCACATTCACTTTAGCGCTATATTGCTTTATCAACATTAGCATGATCTATCGACGTCGATTCATTTATTTTTCGATTCCACACTTTTCTAGACATTGCATTCTATCATTTATTGACATCGCATAATATTTTATATACCCGGGGTTTTCTCAATTCCTTCGTGTCTAGTGTCTTTTTAGGAGACTATCATGGGGTCTTTATTACCTCGATTCAACCATCGTAATTTTCTTGCTCCCTATTATCTCCTTAATCGAGGAATTTTATTTGGAATCGAATAGTCTATCACGTTACAGACGTGCCATAGACTTACTACCAATCATTGGTTTTATTGTTGGGAGACACACTTTAATTGGAGCACTAGCAGCATTTGTGATCTAGTCACTTTATTTAGGTCATTAACCTTGTGTGGCAATTACTAGATCTGGAATATAAATTGTCCCATGAACTTTATGTTCATATTCATTACTTGTGAGGATCAAATTTTCATTATCATAATTCATTCCAAATTTCTCGCTGCTCATTCTCCCCCTGAATGAATTATCAATCTCAACATCCCATTTTGTGCGTTGTGGTGGATTTACTATTGATATTGATATATATCACACATTTCAATATCTCAAATGGGAACTATATGGTTTGTGACCAAAAACCATTATAACGGGGAAGATTCATTATTAAATGTTGGCAAGATGCGAATTCATAAGTTATACATTGCCCCATAACCAAAACTTTCGTTCTCATAATTATTTGCTTTGCAATCATCTGAACACTTTTTGTAAACGTTTCAACAAAAGCAATTCGCGTATGAACATAGGCTATATAAACTTCAACACTTATTCCAATAATCGCCCAAAGTTGTAAGTTTTCACCACCATCTTAATAATCATATTTGGAAAATCATGCTCACTTCGAGCCACTAATCACGCCAACTTAAAGTTGCGTATTTGATGATATTTTGACGATGCATCGATTTATAACTCAAAATGATCCATGTAGCACATGTATAGGCCTACATACATGCCCTTTTTATATTTTCCCTGATTTCAAGGAATGAGTCCTTGTTTACATTTAGTGGTGATAAGTAACGAACTTCCATCGAGAACAATAAAAATAATCAAATTCATCTTTGAAAAACTCATGGTTCTTCAATAATTTTCGTATCATTATTGACCTGTGATGATCCAGCCGGTCATGCCAATTATTCTAAAAATCTTGGTTCATAAACTTATACTTTATGACCACATATGCTTCAATTGCACATTTTTATAAGATAAATCACATAATTTAAAGAGTTCATATTTTTCAATTAGCTCTTTTAAATTTTTCACCTAGTATAATATTCACATTTGCATACGCCATACGACATTATCATATAATAATACACAACATATACTGGTAATACATGCATTAGTCAATTATCTTGCATGCAAACCCATAAAATGAGATTGCAAAAGAAAAGAAATTACGCATATTAATATCACAAAATGATCCACTTAACATATAACAAAAGCTCTATTAGTCTTTGATGGTCATTAGCAACAATTATATTTCAATTTCGTAATGAACACCTTTTTTTTATCGGTCAAACAACAACAAAACAATTGATCTACTGTGACCATCTTTTAGGCATAATAATATATCTAGTATAAAATTTTTCTAGATATCAACATTATGCATTAAAAGGTTTTAGGAGGCTAATAAATTGTATTAAAATTTTAAAATTATAAAGGCTTCAACAAGAACCGAAGTGGAGATACAATGTAAGGTAAAGATAATTTTTAGTATCCAAACTTCAAGACATAATTGAAAGTTTATGGACTTAAAATTAATAGTCGTGAGATAGGATCGAACTCGGGATTACGGGATTACACACATTACGTAAAGGGTTAACTTATTTAATAAATATATTTTATATATTTATTAAATTAAACCAAAGCTTAACTAATGATCGTTAATAAATAAAAGTTAAGTTTAAACGATCGTTATGGAATTAAATAGAAGCTAAAAGAAGAAGGAAAAATTACACAAACACCCCTTTAGGAGGGTGTTAATCGGCGGCTACAAGAGGGGACAAAGGGAAAGATTTTGTTTCCTTTTTCGTTTATAACTTGGAGCCCAAGGATTGCCAAGCCTATATAAACAAACCCCTAGCCTCATAATTTTTCAATCCCTCTCTCTCTTTTCTTTGCTTTGATCGCCGGCCCACAACACCCAACTTAGGGTTTCGTTTGGTTTTCGATCAAGTCTGTTTTTATCTAGTCCTAGCCCCTCTCTAGGGTTGTTGGGTATATATTCCATAAGCGTTGAAGCTCGGTTTGTTCATGCTAGACTCACGGTTAACTCGCCGTATTACGTGTGCACAAGAACGTGATATACTCTTACTTTAGACTATATTCTTGGTGGTGTTCGTGATCAACCCTAGTTGTCGTTTGTTCCGTCGTCTTGGGGATCTTGCTAGGATAAAGGTATGTAACCCTAATTCGATTAATTATAATTGTGTTATTATTATGATCTTGTTAAATTGCTTCCGCTATGTGTGCTTTGATCCATATTAGGGGTTTTAATAATTGTTATGAACTACATAAACCTTTAGTGGTATCAGAGCCGTTTTAACATGTTATAATTATCGAGATCTAAAGATTGTTTTTAACTAATAATTGTTTTGAGTTAAAACAACATCTTTTTTTTTTAAAAGAAAATTTAAGGTTTTGGTTTTGTTTTTTTTTTTAAATTCGATTTAAAAAAAGGGTCGGTTTGTTTTGTTTTTTTAGCCGATTATAAAATAAAAAAAATGTTTTTTTTGTGAAACCCTAAAATTGCATGTTTTGATCTTTAGATAATTACATGATTAATTGTTATGTCATGTATTTAAGGTTACGATCCGTAGTGATTTAATTAATTGTTAAGTGATTTGGGTGGAACTTTGATGAATTGCATATGTTATGTGAATTAATGTTTCGATCCGTAGAGATTTAATTGTTAAGTTATGTGGGAGATCCGTGATGAACATGCATGTTTTTCATGGATCATATGTTTTATGTGGTAATTGTTACGTGTTTTGCTACATGCTTTATTTGATTCAATAAATCTAAAATTAGGGAAGACTTTTATATGAATATAAAAACCTAGATTTGATATTATTTATTGAATAAATCGTATGCATGTGGTTATTTGATTTATTTATTGCACATATAAATTGTTATTATGTGTTTATGATTTAGTTTTTTTTTGTACCTACTTGTTTTCATACGTTTTTGTTTTAATTGTATGTTATAAAAAGGGTAATTTTTTACAAGAAAATTAATATGGACTAAATCATATAAAAATTAATGAATTGTTTTTTGAGATCTAATTGACATATGATTTACGTTGATTGGAATTGCAATAATAACTTAACGACCTACTCAACTTTGACAAACTATAAAGTGGGTATAACGCACTGTTGGTCATGTACCCGGTTAAGGAAGGAGGTGTTATGCTTCAGCGCTGACCAAATTCCCGGCTTGCCTGTTCGTCAAAGTTGGAATTACCTACGGTTATTATTTACATAATTCCTTAAGGATGATTTAACCGCAAAAATTCACATCCGAAACACAATGAATAAGGTTATTGCTTTGTGCTTTAGCTAAGTTCTAGAAAAAGTACGGTGTGAATTTAGTTGTGGGTAAAATCTTTAATTAGTTTAACCAATACCTCAACTTGCAAATATATGATGAAATTTTAGTCTCACCAAAAAGTTTACTAAAAGTTTTATTTAACTTATGCTATGGAGATGTATGCATGCTTCTCCATACATGATTTTGACACCAAAATCAATACCCTTAAAATTTAAGTCATATGCCATCTAATTGACGAACATTTGAAGTTACAATTTTCGTCATATGAGATTCTGGACGATGTTGTAATGGAGAGAAAACTTCACGACTGAATAAGATTGCACATGAAGGTTTTACGTTCTTTAGATTAGTCGACTTAATTGAGTTACTCAATAAGATCTGGAAACTTAAGGCATAAAGAAGGGATGAAACATGTTTACAACGCAAAATGACTTTTTGCAATGTAAATCCCTTAAATATCTAGAAATTGCAAATTTGTTTGTCAATCATTGTTCGACAAGTTACCATCTTGAATACTTTCATTACTAGTAGATCAACTGATGTGATGAAATTATGTCATTTTGGATTCTAGTTTTCAAGGAAAATACTATGGTTATTATTACCAGGGTAATTTTATTTTCTTGAATGGTATTATCGAAAATACTAAAATTGAATTTTGAAAATTCTTTTACAAATGTATTAATGCAACGTTACACCGTAAACGTGGTTTATTCATTTTTTTAACGGCGAGTTAGTAGTTAGTGATTCGAGCTTACAGTGACATCCAATTGGGCAGTATGCAAGCCTCGAACCTTCTCCTTAGGGGATAAACCCCACGCCTGCTTCTTAATTCGAGCCCCTGAAGGTTCTTGATCTACAAACCGTATGGTTGAGGATAGAGTCAATTTACAATGAAAAGATAAACCTAAAATCTTTTCCATGAGTGAAGAAGGAGTAATAAGGATTTTAGAAATGTCAAATTCAAATCCGTAACTCATAGCAAACTTTAATAGTTAAGAAAAGTGCATATTTTGAGTTATTAAAAGTTACCGCTAATTGGTTATAAAGCAAACTAGCATATTTGTCTAGTAGTTGTGCTTTGACCATTTATAGGCACTACATACCATTGTGGGGTTGGTAGACCTATTAAGGAAGAAATTGCATGTCAAGTCTTTCAAGTTAAAAAGCGTTTGATGGATAAGTCATCATTTACGAAGTAGAGTACACTCTTAAACACTATAAGTAATTGTTACGAATGTGTTTTTCAAAAGTGTAAGAAAGTAAACAAAACACTAATTATTTTCACCGATTATGAAACATTTTTAATGTTGTCAAGTTCAGTGGGAGAATTGTGTTGTATTACTGATTTTGAGTCTATTAAAACATTCTCTAATTCAGTGGGAGTTACAAGCCTTGTTGTCTTGGTAATAACCCATATTATCTTTAGTATGTTCTAAGATAATTGCTTTCTAATTGTTGACACTAATATCTTCAAAGATAGTTATGTACCGATTCTTGTTGATTAAGTGATTCTACATCTACTTGTAAAAAGCTAATATATGTGGCACAATTATATTTTGTATAGACGAACGTTAGACGTGATGTTTATCTTATATATGAGGTTGTTCCATGCACAAGTGAGAGAAATAAATATTGTGTGCAAGAAACAACTCATAAAGATATGATTCTCTTAAATTCAAGATAAGAGACTAACAATCTAATTAATAATTAGATGAAAGTTAGATCATGTGTCAGTATGATTAAAAGACTACTTAAAAGTATATATATCATTCACGTTAAGAAACACTTGTTGTTTTGATTTAGTCATGTGAAAGCTTGGACTAAATTGTAAACACGAGGGTAAAATATCCACATGTCGTAAGATCGAGCGTGGATTATTCTGCGGTTTCTTAAAATGGACAATTCGTTGAATGACATAAATATATAGAGTAATCTTATTCTACTAAAGTTAAATATTTGTGTATTCTTGAAATTACATAAATGGACATAGTAGTGAATTAACTTGAAAAGATTATTGAAACCTAGTGGTGTTCATGATTACTTTAGTTATACATGTTTATGATTTATTGAATAAAGTCACAAACATAAAGTCTTGAAAGACGTATAATATAAAGTAAGACAATTATGTTTTAAAGACATGGAAATGAAGTGACTTTGTATTAGAAGTACTTGAGTTATAAAGCATGCAAAATGGTTAGGAAATCTATTATACCATTAAAGTGATTTAGTTGGTATATAGGTAAACCGAAAGATATATATTTATCTTAAATATTGTTAAGATTGACTTACAATATTTCCCTAAATGAAATACATCATTGTTATGGTATGTTCATTAGGAGAATCAAAATTCTCAATTTGATGGTGATGATTGATTCAAGATAACTATATCTTCCTTTTCTTCCAAAAAGATATCAAGGTTAGAAAGTTGAGTATGACTTGAGCTAAGAAGATTAATAAGATACCATTATATATGGAATGTGATGAATCACGTTATATCTTAAATGAAGTTCGGATTTTGCTAAACTACTTATGAAGTGGATTGTTTAGAAAATAAAGAGTATGGAACTGACATTGTGTTTTGTAATGTCCCATATAGATAACGTTGGAGTGTTGATCTCTTTGCTATGTATTTAAAGAGTAATTTTAAGTTACTAAAAGCAAGTGGAAGTTTTGATCTTGAAAGATAAAATTACAAGATACATGATCTTCTAAAATACACTAGTAATTATCATGAGGAAGGCTTGTAAAAGCTAACTCTCAAGATAAAGGAATTTATGTCATAGGTCCGTAAGGATATCTCGGATATGCGATTTATATGCTGAGAATTATGAGTTACAAATAATTGTTGTGATTTGTTACCAAATATTATTTTGGGTAAACTACTCATACTATGATTGTTATATATGTTGTCCAACAAGATAATCAAATTTCGGTTTTGGTTTATCTTAAATAGTTTGACTAGAAATTGGAGACGAGTTTCGTCAAAGGAAGAAAAACGCCAATTGTGGTGGTTTAAACTTTGTGTCGAAATTATATGGACAAAATTGTACACCGATACAATGATTTTCATTGGGGTTCAGATTAATTCTCGGTATCTAATCGAATTGATTTCCGGTTAATTGTGAGAGATTAGTTGTTCTTGGTGGGATAAAAAGGGAATGGTCGTTGTCTAAAACTAATGAAAAAATAAAGACTTGAAACAAATAAAATAAAGACGGTAAAAAGAAATACTAAAAGATAAAAACTTAACAAAAAGTAAATGACGAGAAATTAAAAGGGAAATAAAGTAAATGACGCAAACTAAAACTTGACAAAACGTAAATTTAAAAACTTGAAAATAAAATACTTTAAGAATTAAACTAAGAAACGAAAAATTAGAATAAAGCTTAAGAAAAATAAGACGAAACAATTAAAATAAAGCTAATAAAAATGGCGGGAAAAACAAGTTTAAAAATAAAATTGGACAAAGATGACATAATTCCGCAATTAATAAAAAAATGAATTAATTTCGCAATAATTGCAAAATCATGCAACAGTGTCGCAATGCACAATGTCGCAATGCACAATGTCGCAATGCACAATGTCGCAATGATTGCAAAATCGAATCAGCTCAATTTCGCAACTTTATGAAAAGTTCCAAAATCGAATCAGACAAAAGTACAATTTCGCAACTTATGAAAAGTTCAATTTCGCAACTTTATGAAAAGTTTCAAAATCGAATCAGACAAAAGTACAATTTCGCAACTTTTGAAAAGTTCAATTTCGCAACTTTATGAAAAGTTCCAAAATCGAATCAGACAAAAGTACAATTTCGCAACTTATGAAAAGTTCAATTTCGCAACTTTATGAGAAGTTCCAAAATCGAATCAGACAAAAGTACAATTTCGCAACTTTTGAAAAGTTCAATTTCGCAACTTTATGAAAAGTTCCAAAATCGAATCAGACGTTCCTAAAAAATAGGAACCAGATGTATGACGAAAATAAGCAACTTTTTAGCACTTTTTCAAGGACAATAAGCTAAGAACAACTCTAATAAGCTACCAATAAGCTAGGAAGAATATCAAAACTTATATAAACATCAAAAGAAACACACGAAAATTAAAAGCTTTGAACTTTACGTAAAAACTTGATGAAAAAGATTATGAAAACAATAACGTGATTAACAAGAAAGATTAAAAAGATTAAATTTAAAACAAGATTAAGCGTAAAGGTAAAGATTCAATTAAAAACAAGAAAGGAAGATGAAAGATTAAAGTTCTAGTGAGAGAAACTGTCACTTTCTCTCTCTAAAACTAAACTACTCCTACTCCTAAAACTAAAACTAACCAACACTCCTAAATGAGTTTAGGAGGGTATTTATAGGAAAAATGGGGAGATGCATGTGTTGCCTCCTCTCTCTTTCTTTATTCATGTCTTCTCGTCTTTTAAATTCTTCGACTTTATCGACTTTGTCTCGGGATTAATTAAACTCGTCTTATAATTTCTTTATTTTATTAGACTCGAGTTCTTCGGCTTTATTAAACTTCCGTCTTTAGACTTGTTCTTCGATAAATCTTCAGAATTGGTCTTGGACTTCCGTTCTTTTTCCACTCTTGATTTTTTTGACTTCGTCTTTTGTCTTTTTCTTCAATAAACGCCCATGAAAGACCGTGTTTTCCTTCCTTTTCACATTTTGACCCTGAAACACAATAAAAACACAAACCACGCACAATTCTGCCATTTACGACATAAAATATACGTGTAGGTCCCGTTTTAATGTAATTAAGTGGTAGAAAAGATAGGTGTTTTCACCCCTATCAAATCCCCTACACTTGATCATTGCAATGCCCCCATGCAATGCTTAGCAATAAAGCAAGGTTTACACTTTCCATCATAATCAACCTACCTTGACCTTTATTAAACAACTAAGGAAAATGAAAAAGATAGAAAATAACAAGATGCAACAAGGAAGAAACTTGTAAAGAAATCTAAGACTTACATTAGGGCTTGTGTGTCATGAATGTTTATCACCCTCAAGTTTCACGTTCCCCATGCCAAGCTTAAAAACAAGATCATTGTTAGTACAAGTTAGCATAACAAACATTTACTCCTGTGGTTCAATTAATCACTTAAACTCCCTTATTCCTACGGGTATCTCTTATATTTTATTGATGTCTTGAATGATCACGAGGATGCATTGTTGACTTATTTCGATAATTTATTAAGGCTGAAAATAAAGTAGGACGATCTAATCCATAGTTAGCTAAAGGACAAAATCTTTTAAAACTGCTTCTCGAGACCTCAAAAAGTTCATATCTTGGCATAACTCGCTTCACGATTTGAGACCTTTCTCGGACCGATATTTGGCATTTACTTCATACTTCAAATCTTGAGAAGACGTTCTTGAAATTATGGTCTTCTCTTCAAATATAGTGTATATCTTCACTTGGGAAAGCTGAGATATTTTTTCAATGTTGACCACAACTTCATCATTATTTCTACAATCATTATTTGGGATTTTGATATACAACAATCCGCCTCCTTTTCGGACTTGGATCGATTTATCCTCATACCTTGTAAGGGTCTTTTCGGATAGATTTCTCCATGATCTTGTGGGAGTTGTTTGCTTTTCGTCGTGTGTCTTGATCCTTCATATTGACTTTAGAATAATGCTTTTCACATCATCTTGGATCTTTAGCAACAAAATGGAATCCTCATGCCTTGTAAGGGCCTTTTTGGACTTGCCAATCTTCGCGTCCCGTTTCATTAGTTATGCCTTGGCTATGAACTCTAATCAATACCGAGCAACTTTTAAACGATCTTGGGCTAATAACTAAGTAATTTTTCAGACCGTACGACCTTACTTATTGCAATTATTTATTTACAAGCGAGGGGAGAAAAAGATCATAATTAACTCACATAAGTTAATGAAAGAATACCAAACTTGCAACTAACTCTATCATTTCTCGTTCTCCACAATTTAAAATCTCAAGGAATGAGACTCGTGGATGCTTAGCCTAATAAACCAATTAAGTTCTACATGGTTAAGGATACTAGCTAGAGTGAACTTGGATAAGTAAACTCGGGTTGAGTCAAAATATTCACAACGGGCCTAATATATCTAAGATAACTAAACTTTTTAAAACCATTTTATTAAAATAAGAGAAAAATAACAAAAATAAAGGGAACTACAACTAGGCCAAAATAGATTAAAAATTTTGAAAAAATGTCGAAAAATCGAATTTCTGGCTAAAAAGAGGGCAAATTCATGGAAAAGTCCACTTAACTTCGATAGAAGTCCCCCCTACACTTGAGATAAACATTGTCCTCAATGTTTAAGCATGTGGGAGTAAACTCCCCTACACTTAGGACATTTTGCACTTTGCTTAAATATTGTTAAGGAAAAGACAACTAACGTTTTTCTATTTTAATATTGGAAAATATAAAATAGGAAATCAAAAGAATTTAGGATAGAACCGGGAGGATGAGAACACGGAATCACGGTTCGTCAAAAGTCATCAAGAGTGTGTCTTTGAAGCTCGAATCCCTGCAATGATAAGAAAGAAAACAAGAAACACCAACGAGGCTCCCCCTACACTTATGATTAAAACAAATAAAGATAGATAATCGGGTTGCCTCTCGAAGAGCGCTTGTTTATATTAACCGAGTCGCGAGCCTGACTCGTCCCCGAATTAAATAGTCCATGGGGAAGCCTCGAATGTAATACCGGGATCAAAGACCTTGTCCTCGTTCCCGGAGGACATTAATAAAGGAGAGGCAGGAGGATAAGTCTTGAATGGTAAAAAGTTCTTGTCAATACAAGAAAAGTAAGTGAAGTTTAGATTGACGGGAGGTGGGGTGGGTAGAGGAATCACATTGTCATCCTCCAAAGACAATGGATGCTGACCAATTGGCAAAGCCGTAAGGTTATCAATTATAAAATGGTCTATGTCACCTCCCGGGTCAAAGCATTTATCCTCATGAACGTTGATCTTGTTGAGTTGATTGTAGATAAGGACAGCAGAAACGCGTTTGAAAAGATCACGCTCAAGTACGAAACCATCATTCATTTGTGGGGATTGTTGATAAGTTAAATCCTCACGAATGTGGTAAACATAATTCTCATAAGAGGAGTGTTGATTAGGTAACTCCTCGAGAATAGGATGTTTGGGCATGTGAGTTGGTTCTTCATCGCTAGATGGCGGAGCTAATGATGGAGCATCATTAGTAACCGTTTCAGGATAAGGCGGAGAGACAGGATCTTCCTTGAGAAGTTTCGCAATTGTAAGAAGTTCGTCTGCCCAATCAGTTGAAGAATCGTTAGAGTTATGATTAAGGGGACCCAAACTAGCTTGAATATCATCCCAAAGAAAGTCATTTTCTCCAAAAGGATTCAAGGACGGAGCAATAGACGAAGGAGGAATAGGAGAAGTCTTGTGTTGCTTTAGAAATTCCTCCTCGTCGAAAATAACCTCAATATCGTCATCGCTCTCCTCATTACCTATAGGGCTGATTGTGGTAAAATACACCTTTTAGGAAAAAGGCGTAAAAGCGGTAAGTATTGAACAAATGACTTTAGGAAAAATCAAGTGTTAATGACCCAATTAAGTTCGTTTCCCAAGGAGGTATATGTGTGTGACAAACTTGCCAAATGTTTGTGATTAATGATTGGTTTAGAAGGGGATTAGAAGAGAAAATGACGAAGTCGTAAAAATAAAAATTAACACAAAATCACTATTAGAAAGTTAAAACGTAGAACCTTAAAAACCACAAAAATAAAAATAAATTCTAAAAATTACCAAAAATTTACCAAAAATCAAAAATATTAAACTAAGAGTTTACCAATGATCAAAACTTTTTCAAACCTTTTAAATAATTAAATATTCAATTTAAAATGCTAATTAAAGCCCTAAAAATCAAATAAATTATCAAAAAGCCTAAAAAAAGATTTTTCAATTGATAAACCTCTAAAATGACCTAAAAAGATTAAAAACTATTTTTAGAAATTTTAAATCTAATAAAAACTATTTAAAATGAATTAAAAACTATTAAAACTTAAAATAATTATAAAAATTAATCTATAAGAGATAAAATTATTCTAAAAGTTGCTAAATTCCTATTTTAATGTATTTAACCTAAGAAAAATGTAAAAAGTTGGAAAAAGAGAAATTTTAAAAATAATAATAAAATAATATTAAAAATCCAAAAATTATAAAAAATTCTAAAAACTTGCAAACTAGTATATTTTAACCTAAATAATCAGAAAATCAAAGTGAAATTACCAAAATACCCCTAATGGGCCCTCAAATGGGCCAAATCTAAATTCAGTCAACACAAATGGGCTTTTGGGCCAAAAAAGTCAAACTTGGCCCAATTGACTTGGAAAAGCCCTATCTGACTTAAAATTTAATTCTAAGAACAAAACTCTAAAGGCCCAAAAGCTGAAAATATGCTTATCACAGCTTATTGAACACAAAGCTTATTCTTATTGGGCTTTTCAGCCCATTAAGCCATAAGCTAATGCCATAAGCTGTAATTTGACACACAACCCTCTTTTTGGATGCTTAAGAGACCTGTCAAAAGAAATTTCCAATAAGCTCACTCAATAAGCCAGAAAATAGAAAAACAAAAATCCACAAAACGACAAAATAGTCGGGTTTGAGATTTAGGACACCTCAGAAGCTCTAGTTTGTTGCAAAAGCTCACAAATAGCTTAACTAAGAATAATCAATCAAGAAAATCACAAAAAGCCAAGTAGAATAAGCTGTAGGAGCAAATAAGCTGGCTGAAAAAGCCAAATAAGCTAGTTTTCTAGCAAAAGCTTAACCAAAAGACTTGTAAACTTCCAGACTTGATATTAAGCTGAGAAAAATGAGTTCTATTACAAAAACTAAGTTGTTGCATGTACCAATAAGCAAAACAGATTCAATAAGCCTAGGAACCAAGTGTGACCAAAAGTCAAACGCTGATAAGTTATAATCAAACGCTGACAGGAACAAAATGGACGTTGACAGACTTAATGAAGTGTAAGAACTTGTTTTTCACCCTGCTGGTCAAGGTTTGAGTGCAAACCTTGTGAATCAAGGCTCACCAGTTGGGTAAACTTGATGTGTTTTGGCACAGATAAGCCAATAAGCCAGTGGGCTTATAAGCTATAATCAAAGCAATCCAAATAGCAAAAAAAACAATCACAAGCAGCATACAAATAAGATCCAAGCAACAATACAACAATCCTAATGCTAGAAATCACAATGCAACACCAAATGAGGTGGTCACTTTGTTGATGCAAATGACCACTTCAGCAGACTTTGATAAGCTATAAAAATCACAATAAGCCACCAAATTCAACAAGCAGATAACCAATAGATAGCTTATCACCCAAACTATTCCCAAACCAAATTTCAGACCTTAGATCCAACTAGCAAATAAGTTATTGGATCTGATGTGTTTGACCAAATTCAAAACCACTTTTATCAGATTTTTGCAAAACTAAAAATCCCTTTTCCAAACTTTCAGAAAGTAAACCAATGACTAAAACTTGTATATTAGGACTTGTTTAAACCTTCCAAACCCTAAGAACCAAGGGCACAAGGCCACAAGGCCTTATGAACCAGTAATCCCAAACAACCCTTAATCAACCACTTTTCAAACAAACTTCTGATTTTTACACACAACCTGTTTATTTTAATGATCAAAAAGCTATACTAGGTGACAACTAACAGAAACCAACCAATAAACACAAAGCACAAACACAAGAACACCAAATCATATACCAAAGTACAAAATAAGCAGAAACATGAAATTTTTAGGGGAATCTTAACAAGGGTTTATACCTGCCTTCCACAACATCCTAGGAAGGCCAACTATGCTCCTTGGACCTTGTTCAACAACTAGAACAAGACCAAGGTTCTTCTACAAAGGTGATGCAACACTGCCTTGGTTGATGGTTCAAAGTAGAACCTCAAGGACTTGATGTCTTCAACACAAGCAACAAACAACTCAACCAAGGGCTCTAATCCCTTCACAAGCTTGGTGTCAACAAGCTTGTAAGAGCTTATAGCTAATGGTCAAGGGTTAGTACACAAAATAACCAAAACAGAACCTAGGATTTCAAGGTTTTCAAACCTTAAAAACCTTATGAAACAAGACGTGCCTTAACCACAAGATTAAGGTAGGCCTTCACAATCAAATGGAACTCATAATTAGGCTAATCAAACACCAAACTTTGAACTAAATCAAAAAGAGATTTCAAATTTTCAGAAATTCAAATTTTATTTAACTTAAAAAGGAATTACAAAGATTAATAGCCTAAAACTGGAACAAAGGGACTCTCACATGTTGAGGTCTCCTTTTATAGGCAAATGCCTGGCTAAACACTATTCATAAACCTTAGAAGTGAAATTCCCTAAATGCCCTAAGTCCTTCTAGACGTTTTGGTGGAATGAGCTGTTCAAATTCATCTTGGACGTTCATTTCAGCTTTGATATGAAGCAATGATCCTTGGCTGTTGATTTGGCCACGTCATTTTACTTGAAGGCCAAGTTGTGTTTTCATTGGCTGAGAATGTTGAGTGTGGGGTCCAAGGAGTAGTGGGAGTGAGGGTTTTGTGTGTGGGATTCGTTTCTGCATGAGTGAATCACACGTGGGTGTGGGTAATTTTGATTTACCCTTTGTTTTAAGTGATGGTAAAACTGGGTGGATGAAGGTGAATAGTAAGTTGTTTGATCCGTTTTTGTAGGAGTGTTATGTTGTTTGGCGCAATATTGTGTTTAAATGTTTCATTTGCACAACATTACCCCTTCCTTTTCCTTTCTCTTGTCTTTTGTGTTTAAAACCTGTCAGCGTCCAAATCCTTTGTATCAACGTTTCATAACTTGTCATTTTTGGCACAAACTTTCCAAAAAGGGTTTCAAGGGTTAATTTTGGACTTTTTGCATATTTGAAGGACTGTTCTTGGACAATGTTGATCTTCAAAGGTCTTCATTGTATCTTTGACTTCATGAGGGACCATTGTTGGCAATTTTGATTTGTTGAGGGACTAATCTTGCCAATTCTTCAAAGTTGAGGGACCTTTTGTGTAATTTTGACAAACTTAAGGGACCAAACTTGTAATTATGAATATACAAGGGTTTTAAGTGTCAATTCTTCAATAAATAAGGATCAATCTTGTTTGTCTTCAAGTCTTCAAGGGTATTTGTTTGAGAATTCCATGATTAGGGCCCGGTTCTTTGTACGGCTTCGTTTCTCGTGTCCGTTTTTCCTTGTAACTTGTGATCTTTTGTCTTTTTCACGATATCCATACCTAAAATACACAAGTAAACAAACACAAGCATATATATGGTATTTTATGACATTTTAATGCATTTAAAGCCCGAAAAGAACGATGAGATCATGTATAAATGCCATCTCATCACTCCCCCATACTAAGCCATTGCCGTGCCCTCACGCAATGCTAGAATAAAGTATCTAAGCATCACCAAAGTTCAATTTTATTAACCTTTATTGAAGAGTAAAAGACTTGCAACATACTACGATGATGTGAAAAGACATAATGTATGATTTTCATCACAAAAAGTGACTTTTAGGGTCAAAGAATAGAAACAAGTAAATGTCCCTTAGAGTAAAACTTCGTCATCCTTGATTGTCATACATTCCATGCTAAGTGCAAAAGCAAGATCATTGTTGGTACAAGTCACAATGCTAACACTACTCATACGTCCAAATTGTGTAATACTTTTTCTCCCCGCAATCCTAGTTATTATAAAAGGAAATGGGTTACTAGCATTTTTTATCTATTTGTCATGGATCACAAGTGATTCATATTGACTTATTTGAGTAATTATTAGTCCGAAAGCTAAGTAACATGATTTGATCAATAGTTAGCCGAAGGACAAAATCTTTTAAAACGGCTTCTCGTGTATCTCCTTAAGTTCATATCTTGGCATAACTCGTTTCACGATTTGAGACCTTTCTCGGACCGATATTTGGCATGTACTTCATACTTCAAATCTTGGGAAGACGTTCTCGAAATTATGGTCTTCTCTTCATATATTTGGAATTTCTTCACTTGACGTTTTTGAGAGATTCTTCATATTGGACCACGACTTCATCATTTTTCTTCAATCTTTACTTTGGATTTTGATATACAACGATCCGCCTCCTTTTCGGACTTGGATATATTCATCCTCATACCTTGTTAGGGTCTTTTTGGATAGACTTTCTCCATTCTTTAAGGGAGTAATAGCTTCTCGTCGTGTGTCTCGATCCTTCATATTGATTTAGGAATAATGATACTTCACATCATCTTTGGATCTTTAGCAAAAAATAGAGCTCCTCATGCCTTGTTAGGGCCTTTTTGGATAATCGCCAATCTTCGCGTCCCGCTTCAATAAGTTATGCCTTGGCTATGAACTCTATTTAACCCCGAGCAACTTTTAAACGATCTTGCGCTAGAGGCTAAGTAACCTTTCAAATCGGACGACCTTACTTATTGTAAATATGATTTATTCCTAATGCATTGATCTTATGGGAAGAAAAAGCCACAATTAAAAACATATGAGTTTTTGAAAGAACATTTTCATGTTCTACGTTTAGCATGATCACTTGTCTAACTCTATCATTTCTCGTTCTTCACTATATAAAGACCTCTAATTAAAGAGACTCGTGAATACTTAGCCATGCCAGTCAAAATTAAGCCAAATTTGGATTAGCTTTCATTAAGACTATATCAAATCAAAGTTTTGGGTTTCAAGCCACCTATAGGATCTTGCACTTTCTTGGACTTTTTCAAGTTTAGAGAATGCGTTTTAAAGTTCCCTTGATAAGTGACTTTCTAGAATCAATTATAGGAACTTGCGAAAAGTTCTTGTTCTTAACCCGTATGAATTAAGACTTTCGCGTTTTAAAGCTCCCTATATAAAAGTCTAGCAAAACTTGAATTGAGCGGGTTAAGGAATGTAAATGGCTCCAAATGCCCATCAAGTCAAAAATTAACTCTTATTCTACCCATCGGAAAATATACATTCGTGTCTTAAAAACACTTATGAAAACTAAGAAAAATTTTAAAATTTGGCCATTTTTAGCCTTATTAGCAAAACAAAACATTGAAAGTTGGAAAGCGTGAGGGCGTAGCAAAGCAAGTACCTATTCACCCCCCATACTAAAAGTAAACATTGTCCTCAATGTTTCGAGTCTAAAGGTGGAGCACCCCCATACTAGAGACGAAGAATCGAATGCTTAGGATCTAGCATGGAAAGGGTGATCAACAATATATCTAAAGCCGTTTATTAAGTATGCTAAAAGATAATTGTTAGAACAATAAAGGATATGTCATGGAATCGTGAAAAACTTCTTCAAACGAACGATGGAGGCTCACGTAAACGAACACGAGAGTCTTCATTCGTAGATGATGATGATGATCTAGATAACACAATCACAAACAACCACGAGACAACGAGTTGAAAGGGTACAAGTCCCCTTATTAGTGAATAGTGAGCATAAAGATAAGCATGGGATCTCCCCCACGAGGCACCTCGTTTTTGATTACCAAGTCATGAGCTCGACTCGATCCCCTCAATGCTAATTATCATTGGGGAAGGTGTCTTGGTCGGAGGCAACCATTGAAGGAATTTCACCACCAAAGTAGTGCTTAAGCCTATGTCCATTCACCTTGAAATTAGGACCATCATTTTGAGCTAGCTCGATGGTCCCATATGGAAACACTTGTGTAATGGTGAACGGACCCGACCAACGAGATTTCAATTTCCCGGAAAATATCTTAAGACGAGAGTTAAAAAGCAACACTTGATCACCAACGTTAAAAACCCGGTTTTTAATCTTTGAATCATGAAACTTTTTAGTCTTTTCTTTAAAAATTAATGAATTTTCATAAGCGTTATCCCTTAATTCATCCAATTCATTCAATTGTATTTTCCGGTGATCTCCCGCGGTCTTCAAGTCAAAATTTGCGTGCTTAAGGGCCCAATATGCCTTATGCTCTAACTCAATGGGCAAATGACAATTCTTCCCATAGACTAACTTATAAGGAGTGCAACCGATAGGTGTCTTATAAGCGGTCCTAAAGGCCCATAAAGCGTCATCGAGTTTGTCGGACCATGAAGCACGGTTTTCTCCAATTGACCTTTCTAAAATCCTCTTCAAAGCTCGGTTCGAAACCTCGACTTGCCCACTCGTTTGCGGGTGATAAGCCGTAGAAAGACGATGTGTAACCCATATTTCTTTAGAACCTTTTCGAATTGGTCATTACAAAAATGGGTTCCACGATCGCTTATAATAGCACGAGGGGTTCCGAACCGAGAGAATAGTTGCTTTAAAAACTTCACTACTACACGAGCATCATTAGTAGGTAAAGCCTTAGCTTCCACCCACTTAGAAAGGTAGTCCACCGCGACGAGGATATATTTGTTGCCATGAGACGATGGGAACGGCCCCATAAAGTCTATTCCCCATATGTCGAAAATCTCACATACTTGAATTATGTTTTGCGGCATTTCATCACGTTGAGACGATTTTCCTTGACGTTGGCACGAATCACACGACTTCACAAGTGCGTGTGCATCACGATAGATAGAAGGCCAAAAGAAACCGGCATCGAACACTTTCTTAGCCGTGAGATTAGCACCGTGGTGACCACCCGTGGGTCCCTCGTGACAAGCTCTAAGGATATTAGAAGCTTCGGCACCAAACACACAGCGTCGAACGAGTTGATCCGCACAAATCCGAAAGAGATAAGGGTCGTCCCAAAAATAGAACTTGACGTCACGAAAGAATTTTCGTTTTTGTTGTGTCGTCATACCCTTGATTATGAAATTGCCCGCATGGTAATTTGCAATGTCGGCAAACCATGGGGTTGTGTCTTTAGAATTCACTACACCGAGAGTCTCAAGAGGAAATGTTTCGGTAATTTCCTTGTTCTCGAAAACATCTTTGTGAGGATCTTCTAGACGAGAGAGATGATGGGCCGCTAGATTCTCGGCTCCTTTTTTGTCAAGCACGGTGACATCAAATTCTTGGAGGAGGAGCATCCAACGAAGCAATCTCGGCTTAGCATCTTGCTTAGCTAAGAGATACTTGATAGCCGAATGGTCGGTATACACGATGCTTTTAGTTAAGACGAGATAAGGTCGGAATTTCTCAAAAGCATAGACCACGGCAAGGAATTCCTTTTCCGTTGTGGTGTACTTTAATTGAGCCTCGGTCATTGTCTTACTAGCATAGTGGATAGGACGAAAATGCTTGTCATAACGTTGCCCTAAGACGGCCCCTATAGCATAATCACTTGCATCGCACATGATTTCAAAGGGTAATTCCCAATTAGGAGCAACAAGAATGGGAGCTTCGGTAAGTTTCCTTTTGAGAGTTTCGAAAGCCTTAACACAATCCTCATTAAAGTTAAAAGGAGCATCCTTCTCGAGAAGGTGTGTCATAGGACGAGAAATCTTCGAAAAGTCCTTGATGAAACGACGATAAAAGCCCGCGTGGCCTAGGAAACTCCTAACTCCCTTAACGGTTTTGGGATGAGGTAACTTGGCGATGACGTCTACCTTAGCTTTATCGACCTCAATCCCCGCCTTCGACACCTTATGTCCTAAGACGATTCCTTGTTTACACATAAAATGACATTTCTCCCAATTAAGCACAAGATTGGTTTCTTCACAACGTTTTAACATTTGCTCGAGATTAGATAAACATGACGTGAACGAATTACCAAACACCGAGAAGTCATCCATAAATACTTCCATCGACTTCTCGATCATATCGTGAAAAATCGCCATCATACACCGTTGAAACGTACCGGGTGCATTACAAAGTCCGAAAGGCATCCTACGATAAGCGAACGTTCCATAAGGACACGTAAACGTAGTCTTCTCTTGATCACGAGGGTCGATAGGGATTTGAAAGTAACCGGAAAAACCATCTAAAAAGCAATAGAATTCATTTCCCGCAAGTCGCTCTAACATTTGATCCATGAAGGGCAAAGGAAAGTGGTCTTTACGAGTGGCGTCATTTAACTTTCGGTGGTCAATACACACCCTCCAACCGGTCACAACACGAGTGGGAATTAACTCGTTGTTTTCATTAGGCACAACAGTCATTCCTCCCTTTTTAGGGACACAATGGATTGGGCTCACCCATGGGCTATCGGATATAGGATAAATCATTCCCGCGTCAAGGAGCTTAAGAACCTCCTTTTTAATGACATCGTGAATTTTGGGATTCACCCTTCTTTGACTTTGAATTGCGGGTTTGTAGTCCTCCTCCATTAAAATCTTGTGAGTACAAAATTTTGGGTCAATACCCTTAATGTCGGATATTTTCCACGCAATTTCCCCTTTATGAGCCTTAAGAACTTTCAAGAGCTCGGTTTTTTCATCATTAGCAAGTCCTTTTGCAATAATAACCGGCAACTTGTCATCACCTTCCAAGAATGCGTATTCAAGGTGAGAAGGAAGATCTTTCAATTCGAGGATAGGTGGTTCCTCGATTGAAGATTTTGGTTCAACACTCATAACTTCCATCGGCGAAAGAAATGGTGGAATAGAAGTATCATCACTAATCAACACCTCATCTTCATTGTCGATTTTATTTGAAGTGAGATCGCCTCCTTGGAATGGAGTGAGATTTGGTGTGGAATTAGCAAGAATTGGATCCAAAATAGTGGGATTGCCACTTGACGAGCTATCGGAAAAACCTAACACTTCTTGTGAAAACTCATCGCAAACCACATCAACTATGTCAATGTGATTGATGGTAGCGATTGCATAAACATGAGAAGGTTTTGAGTTTTGAGTAGCGTTTATAACAAGTTCCTCTTCGTTGAATCTCAAAGTGATAGTTCTTGCATGAACATCGATAAGCGATCTCGAAGTGTCTAAAAATGATCTACCTAAAATTAGAGGAACTTGAGGATCCGCGGGGATGTCAACTACTATAAAATCAACGGGATAGTAGAACTTCCCCACTTTCACGAAAACATATTCGGCTACTCCACATGCCATAATCGTAGAATGATCGGCCATCTCGATGGACATGTTCGAAGGAATGAGAGCCGGAAGCGAAAGCGATTTCCAAATGGAAAATGGCATCAAATTAATGCTCGCACCAAGATCGGCCAAGGCGAGGCATTCTTTCATATCTTGTATGTCACAAGGAATGAGAAACTTTCCGGGATCACCAACTTTTTCCGGTATGCGGTTAAGATAAACCGAAGAACAATTAGCAAGCTTTGAAAGCTTTTCCTTATCGCTCATCATACTTTTAAAAGTGGAAGCGAAACGAGGCATATATAACAACGCGTCGGCTAAACTCACATCAAAATGCACTTGTTGAAACATTTTTATAAAAAGCTCGATTTGTTGTTTGTTACGTTCTTGTAACTTCTCTTTGTTTCATCTCGAAGGGTAGGGTAAAGGTGGTGTGGGTTGGTCATTAGGCAACGGCCTTGGAAACTCGGGTTCCACAATTGGTATTGGTTCAACCGTAGGTGTGGTGTGAGCGGTACTTCGTGGGATTGTAATGTGCTCCTTTTCGACCATCACCTCGGGTTCTTTCTCGATTTCCTTCTCCTTAGAAGTACTTGGATGAGAGATTGGTTCCTTGAAAGTTTTACCACTTCGTGTAGTAATAACCTTCATTTCTCCCTTCGGGTTTGCAATGGTATCACTAGGAAGACCTCCCGAGGAAGAGGGTTTACACATGATTGCTTCAAACATCTTAGCCATTCGGTCCTCAAATTTTGATTGCCTAGCATCCGCTTTTAATAATTCTTGCTTAATCTCATGTTGTCCTAATTCCATCTTTTGTTGGTTTTGTTGTAGACGTTGGACATTTCCTTCCATTTTGTTTGCATGAGTTTTAAGTTCATTAGCAAGTTCATTTTTAAGCTCGTTTTTCAACTCGGATCTTAAGCTAATCATCTCACGTTGCATGTTATCAAAATTAGCATCATTTGCTTTAGCATAATCCAAAAATTCTCCTTGCAAATTTTTCGTGTGAGCATTTTGAAAACCTTGTGTAGTGTTTTGGAAATCACGGTTTTGGTTTTGATTAGAGATTTGTCCATTCCCACTTTGATAATTCCCTTTGTTGTAATTGCGTGTGTTGCCTTGGTAATTACCTTGGTTGTTGTTTCGATAATTGTTAACATTTTGGTTTGGTTGAGCTTGATTTGGACGGGAACCTTGACCGTTTTGGTTGTAAGTTCCCGTTGCTACATAAGCACTCGAAGTGTTACCATCCGCGGTAATGCATTCGGAAAGATCATGAGCTCCCCCACAAGATAAACAACTCTTAGCAACCGCTTTAACCGAAGCGGAATTGGAAGCTTCTTGAGCCTTCCAATGGGACATAAGATTAGCAAATCTATCAAAAAACCGATTTTCCTCATTAGCTTCATCATGTAAGGCGTTAATGCTACGAGACGATTGTGACGAAGATGACGAACCCATATTGGCAACACTCGGTGTGTTACGAGGGTTATAAACCTTAGATCTATTTTCAATGATTTGTAAAGCCTCATTTGTCGTCTTGCACAAAAAATTACCACCCGCGGCGGCATTCAAATAATCTCGTTCATGATCATTAAGCCCATTATAAAAAGTATCCACTTGATGCATTTCCGTAAAATCATGGTGTGGACATTCATGTAACATCTCTTTAAATCGTTCCCATGCCATTGAAAAACTTTCATTATTTCTTTGTACAAATCGTGAAATCTCATTTTTCAAATGTGTTGTTTTAGATGGTGGAAAAAACTTGTTCACAAACTTAGAAACGAGATCGGCCCATGTCATAATTGAATTTGGCGGTTCTTTCTCGAGCCAAATTTTTGCGGGTCCATCCAACGAGTATGGAAACAACATCATCTTAATGGCGTCATGTGGAACATCCTTAAACTTGCTAGTAGCGGTGAGACGGTTAAAATTCCTAATGTGGTAATGCGGGTTGTCTTTCTCGTGACCTCTAAACTTATTTGCTTGCAACATCGATATTAAACCCGTCTTAATTTCGAAATTCTCCGCAAGGATGGCGGGAATCACAATAGCCTCTCCAAAACCCTCGGTGGGTGCTTGTAGCAACTCCATCATAGTACGATTAGCCATGACGACTTCTTGTTCTACAATAGGTTCAACAATTGGAGGTTCTTCAACAATCAACGTCTCTTGATTGGCTTGCTTTTGAAGTCGTTTACGAGCTCGTTTTGCTTGATTACGAGTGATCATAAACTTCACGAAGAATGGGAGGTGAGCAAAGAAGATTCTTTTTGGGTGTTTTGTGAATTTTCAATTTTTTTGTGTTTTTGATGATATTTAATTTTTTTGGATTTTGGTGTATCTTCGTAGACAACAATCTACAAAATCTCTCCTCGAATCAAACTCTTGATTAAAGAAGCCTCAAAGGAATGAAAACGATCACGTGGAGTGAACGTCTTCCAATGACTTTAGAACTTTGGTGAAAACCAAATTGTTCAAGAGGTTTTAATCACAAAGAAAACCAAGCAAATATATTATACGTAATAATACTTTGGGCGGCAAAACCCTCGATTAGCCTTCAATCTCAAAATACTCACAAGCAAGCGGGGAAACGAGGCGGCGCGAAGCACTTAAGAGCCTTTTTCCTTAGGGTATATATAAGACCCGCCTTATACCCACCTTATAGTTTGTATTTTTTCAAAATCGAGTTTCACGAAAGTATTTATCTATTTTTGCCTTTTTCTTTTTGTTTGAGATTCGAATACAATAATTAGGAGATCAAATCCCAATTAAGGTTGTGTTTTCACACTTTTGGAGATATTGTAAATTTATTGTGATACTTAATACAATATAGTAATAATATTTGTACAAGAAAAACCAAGAAAACCGATAATACGTATTAGTAGAGTTCTACTAATACAAATACTATTTGGTTAATATTAAAAACAACAATGCAAATTAATCACGACACACCTCCCCGGCAGCGGCGCCAAAGTGATTGGTGTAAAATACACCTCTTGTTTAGGAAAACAAAAGAGCGTATATGAGCGGTAAGTATTGAACAAATGACTTTAGGAAAAATTAAGTGTTAATGACCCAATTAAGTTCGTTTCCCAAGGAGGTATATGTGTGTGACAAACTTGCCAAATGTTTGTGATTAATGATTGGTTTAGAAGGGGATTAGAAGAGAAAATGACGAAGTCGTAAAAATAAAAATTAACACAAAATCACTATTAGAAAGTTAAAACGTAGAACCTTAAAAACCACAAAAATAAAAATAAATTCTAAAAATTACCAAAAATTTACCAAAAATCAAAAATATTAAACTAAGAGTTTACCAATGATCAAAACTTTTTCAAACCTTTTAAATAATTAAATATTCAATTTAAAATGCTAATTAAAGCCCTAAAAATCAAATAAATTATCAAAAAGCCTAAATAAAGATTTTTCAATTGATAAACCTCTAAAATGACCTAAAAAGATTAAAAACTATTTTTAGAAATTTTAAAACTAATAAAAACTATTTAAAATGAATTAAAAACTATTAAAACTTAAAATAATTATAAAAATTAATCTATAAGAGATAAAATTATTCTAAAAGTTGCTAAATTCCTATTTTAATGTATTTAACCTAAGAAAAATGTAAAAAGTTGGAAAAAGAGAAATTTTAAAAATAATAATAAAATAATATTAAAAATCCAAAAATTATAAAAAATTCTAAAAACTTGCAAACTAGTATATTTTAACCTAAATAATCAGAAAATCAAAGTGAAATTACCAAAATACCCCTAATGGGCCCTCAAATGGGCCAAATCCAAATTCAGTCAACACAAATGGGCTTTTGGGCCAAAAAAGTCAAACTTGGCCCAATTGACTTGGAAAAGCCCTATCTGACTTAAAATTTAATTCTAAGAACAAAACTCTAAAGGCCCAAAAGCTGAAAATGTGCTTATCACAGCTTATTGAACACAAAGCTTATTCTTATTGGGCTTTTCAGCCCATTAACACTACTAGAAAATCTGGCATCAGCGACGAACGTTTTTGTCGCTATTCGGTCACTAAAGCCCTACAACGACGGAATAGTGACAAATATAATCCATCGCAAAAAAGGGCCTCGCAAAATTTTAGTGACAACTTTAGAGACAAAAGTTATAGAGTTCCAGCGACAGATTTTTCCCCTCTAGTCCCTCGCAAGATGCTTTATAAACGTATGTAAATTAAATTTGATTCGACCATAAAGTGACGGCATAACGACAAACATTTTGCCGTTAACAGTAACGACGAAATAGTCACTAATCCATTTCTAATACTCGGCCAACCATTTTGTTGTTATTCTGTTGCTGCTGGAGACGAATATGTCTATCGTTAATCCACCACTAAAAGCGTCGTCTCAAAACCGTCAACAAGCCCATCTCTAATTTGTCACGATTTAAAAATCTTTTGAGGATAAAATATGTCACTAATCAGTCAACAAAAGATGCAATTTATTTATCATCTGTTCAATAGTATGTCACAAGAACGAATACAAGATAATAGTCACGAAATTCATATCCAAATCAAATAACATATCCAAATCAAGTAACAACCATATTAAAAAAAACTAGTATCTAATCTCTGGCAACATAAATGTAAACTTAAACCAAAGATTATCTCTTACATAAAAGTTAAGAGGACCTTAATAGATTTAAAGGTCCTCAAAGTGTAAGGGTTGATGTTCATGATGCATGGCGACTTGCAGTACCTTGTTTTTTTTGTTTGGCAGGTAACAGGACTGTTGATACCATAATCAACAAGCATACCTTCAATATTTGTACGCATTTCTTCCTTGAACTTTTCACGCATTTCTTCTTTTAGCTCTTCGCTCATTTCTTCCTTGGGCTTATTCTTCATTTCTTTCTTGAGATCGACATTCATTTCTTCCTTCAATTCTTCCTTAGCTCTACACGTCTTCCTTAGCTCTCCACGAACGCTAACAAGATAGTTCTTGAACATAAAAAATTCAAACATTAGTTTTTGAAATATAGGTTTTAGGTCATATGTAAAGGTATTAATTGCTTAAACATTGATACAGGATGAACTATGTTTATGATAGGCCATGATTTGCATGTAACAAACACGAAAGTTAAAGGACTGTAGGAGTAGAGTCGTGTTACGAGTAATGTTACTTGGGTTGCTTGTGTTTACCGGTAAATTGAATCATAACCACTCTAGTTATTGCGCCTAATACTATAACAATATTCTTTACAAACTCTTAAACAATAAACTATATATAATTTTTTGTGCAAAAATCCAGCCATTAAAAATGTGCATAAAATACATTTAAGGGCTATTTGGCAAACTTTTTGAGGGGTTGTTTGAACAGGCTTATTAGTGCAAAAATAATTTTTCTGTAAATCCAGTCTAGAGTCTGTTTGGATGAACCTCTCGAGGGCTGTATGGACAACAATTAAGTGCATGAAAATCTTTCTAATATTCTTGTTTAGGGCTGTTTGGACACATCTTTTTTATAGGCTGTTTGGACAGTAAATAAGGAGAAAAGATGTTCTAAAAACTTTCTCGGCTATGATATTCTTTAAAAATCACAAGTGTAGTGTTTTTTTATTTAGCTATCATGTGGTTTTTATTATTCATATACAAAACTTTGGGCATTGTTGTTGCTATACGAGTGACTAAAGGTTTACAAGTTTTCAATATTTCATGGCTAGTTGGTGTTGAAAAGGGGTTCTAAGCTAGTATGTGATAAAATAGATATATGTGATACTTCTAGCGGTATCAATGTAAGGATTAAGAAGATTGAGTTGTTTATATATGAAAGAAGAAACACACCTGAACATACATCTTGCATAGATGCTTGCATAAGTTGAGCAGGGTGATAAGAATAGCTTGAGCATGGTTAGCTGCATCAGCTGCTTGCATAAGTTGAGCAGGTCCATCACCACTCATAATAATCTCGCTGTCAAGGTCAACTTCACCAACTAAAAAGGGCTGTAGAAGTAGTGGCGACATACAGGCAGCAATAGGTGGAATTATCAATCAATATGAGAAGATCAGAAACAAGATCAATTGGAAGATTTCTAATCAACGAGAATATTCAATTGAACCTTACATCATAACTCTCTCATTGATGAGAACTCAAAACATGAAACCACCTCTTCTAGCTTACAACTTAGATCAACTTCTGGAATTAATTAAACGAACCAAAAAGAAGCACTTAAAGGGAATTAAAATATACCAGATTATCTGCACCAAGAAGGTTTCATCATCTTAAACCATAGCAATTTGGTTGATATTTGGCCCTTTTAAGCATTTGAAATGGTAGCTTCACTTCTTTGCAAGACTACCATTTTAAATCTAATAACCTTAATCTTTTCATCAGTGTTATAAAAGAATGATTTTTGTCACTTGCATGTTTATTCTATTATTTCATTCTGTCTTAGGAGTTTAACATGTAACTGTATCAAACCTACAATTGCAGGGCAAAGGTCTACAAGTTTAACATGTAACATAAATCTGTGTTAAATAAAGTATGTGTACTGTTTTACTTTGTCTTCTGATGCGAGTAAATGGTGATCATGTGCCCAGAATGGTATCCAAGTTTGACTTCTAATCAGCCTGATGAGTTACAAAACAGATTTATTCATGTATTGAATTACTACATAAGGGATCTACTCTATGTGTACTTGCACAAGACGATTGGTATACATTTACATTTGGCTTGCTGATCACCTTACACTTGTATTCATTACAATGTTTTATGGAGTAGTGAGTGTCAAATGTTAACTGATCATAGTAATTTTCTAGTGATCATTGATCATAGTAATGTTCTAGTGTCATAGTTACAGGAGTTTTTGAATGTGTCTATAGTTATTGATCTTAGTTGTGTTTTACTAATTATAGTACAAAATACTGACCCGAAACAAATATAGCGCAAAATACCAGCCCGAGGACCTGAACTAAAAGTTCAGCCGAAAAAGCATACTTCCCGGTTATGAGTAAATGGACCGGACCGAGGACCGAAAATGATTAAAAAAGGTCGGACCGATGACATGATATTTTTGGTCGACTTTCTCGGTCCGGTCCGCAGTCTATAATGCTCTTAGCTTATGAAGTAGATTATGCTTTTTTAGACGGCCTTATTACTATTATAAGCAGGTAAATTTGATACACAATTTGTACTAATTAGCTAAAAAAACATAGTATATGACTTTGAACCAAGATATAAACTGAACTTTTGGCATAAACTCGCCAAACCATTAGAATACTTGGTTCCTTTTGTTGTCGATGCGGTAACTTTGTATCAAAATGTAGTGAAGATATATTGAAAATGTGTGTAATATATATGTGCCTCGCCTAGGTGTGCGCCTCACGCTTTTTAAAACCCAGAATTATATAAAAACTAGTTTTTTTAGTCATGATCATTTAAATGCTTAAAAAACAAACAAGATTATTTTACTCATATTCAGAGTTTTTCCGCCATTGTTGAATATGGATACCATGTGTACCTATATTTGTTTTTTTTTCACCATTAAATATGTCAGCTGGTTTTTCTTGCTCAGGTCAAGGAAAACATATCCCAAACTGGAAACAAGACTATTGGCAAGGAACAAAATTGTATCCATTTTCAATCCTTCTTTAAATAATTTCTGTTAATATAAGGAACAAGTTGTTGATCAACTTGATTTTTTTGTTTGTCAGGGGGTGTTTATTTAAAGATGTATATAAGCTCTATCAGGAAGTAATTTATATTAAGAACCATTTAGCGTTGCACAAGAACAACAAGAGATCTAATATCTTAGTTACTTCTGTTGAGAACGTGATTCACATTATTGCTCGCTACAAGGACGTAGGAGATCCATGTCGTCTTTTATATGGTATATATATTCTTATTTTCCGTGTTTTTTTTACTAATTCGCATTGTGATGTTTTTAAGAGTAAGGAAACCATGCCATTCTCTGAACGAGACAATGAATGGAAGCGAGATTGCAAGTCAGATGATGAAAAATGAGAGACAGTGAATGTAAGCAAGACTGGAAAGCCACATCTAAACGACCTCAATTGTTCTAAAGTTGGCGGACTAAAGTGGCCACCCTGGCGACTTATTAGATCCGCATGTGATAACAGAATATGAAAAACATATACTTGCGTCCTATATAAACTGATATTAGACATCAATCAAAGACAGATTATAAGATCCTTTTAGTTTTAACTTAAATGACATGAACCTAACTTTTAAGCTAAAAATCCAAACACACACAACATATATCGATCGAAACACACTCAACGAGTCAAATTTATAAAACAATCAAGTCAAATCCTACCAAAACCATAACTTCTTACCAGACCCAGCACTTGTCCTCTTAACATCATATCCTCTTCAAGACATTGTCACGACACTTAACCTAACATAAGCAAAATACCATACAAAATCCTAGTCAACCGATATAGGGTAACTTTCAAGAAAAATGAAATTTTCAATACTTGCCTAGTTGCCTCATAACCGTCTTTTGTTCCACCAAGTTGGCTGCTGCTATTGAATTTAGTACCATTTGGAGTTGTTCCACCTTCGACTTCATAACAAATCAAACTAAAAATCACATGTTAGAAAAATCCAAGTCACTTAACCTCGGTTGGGTTTAAACAACTTCAAAGACTTCCTGAACATTAACTAACCAAAACCAAGGTTAAGTTTCAGGGAAAAGGTATAATAGGATATTATTAAGAACTAAGACCTGAACTCCAAACCCTTGACTATATAAAAAAATCACTATAGGTTCAAAATAAAATAACTTTTACTTTTTGATTTGTAGTATAACAAATAATAATTAACCGTTAAAGGCGATTACATATCATTTCTACCTTTCCTTCTAGCTGGTGGTGGTTGATCCGGTGGTGTTGTAACGACGCTTCCCAGTGGATTCGGTGGTGGTGGTACCAGATCTGAGTGTTGTGGTGGCGCCGAAGACGGTGGTAGGCTGGTAGCAGATACGATGGTGATTCTATTGACGGTTATAAGGGCGGTTCTGACAGTTTCAATGGTGGTGGTTGCGGTTAAGGTGGTGGTGATTATAGGTCCAGGCGATTTAAGGTTGTCATTCCTGGCGGTATTATAGATGAGTGGGGAGAGATCGTGTATGTTTTTTTGCATTTTACTGTGTTTATTGATAAAGATAGATGAGAGGGCCGATCATTTGAGATGTAAAGAGGGAAAAGTATTGGGTTTTGAGATTTGGGGAAAATAGTTAGCGGGAAGAATAAGAGGATAAAGATCAATGTTTTTTGGTAAAATATCTAAAATAATTATGACGTTTCATATTTTTTGTATAATCTTTTATGAGATGATTTAAAATCAATGTTTTGAAACTTGGTTCGGTTGGGCGAGTTTAGTCGACTGAACCGGTTTTAGTCGGAAAATTTCATAAAACAGTTAGATGTTTTATTTTCGAAATCCGGTTATGTCTCATAAGTTGATCCATATCAACCCGGTTCTCAATATATGGAATAAACTAATTTTTAGGAAAATGCAAATCGAGTATTGAATTGAAGTTAACCTTGCGAAACTGAAATTAAATACTTACGACTAAACTTTGCGTAAGTTTAATTTTATACAGAACGTCTTTCACATTTTGTAATGATCAAAACGTCGAGAAGTCGAGAAATTTAAATAACGTTTTTGCGACATTATTTGTATTAACAAATTCTATCCCTTTAAATAGCATGATAAAAATTCATAAGTTATTTGCGTTGATTTAAGTTTAATTAGCGCAATAGCAATATGAAAAGAAACTTATACTAGTATTGTTAATAAACTATGTATAAACTTAACAAGATCAGAATATACGTATGCACGCGTGAGGACATATTTGTCATCCTTACTAAAGAAGTGTATGTTTGATTATAGAAGAGATAATTCTTGGTTGTTACTTCCTAAAAAATATATCACTAATTTTATATAGAAGTCCATCACTAATAAGAAGCTAAGTGTAAAACTCAACAATGTATTTGAGACAATAAAAAATCCATCGATATGTCGTCATAATTCGATAGCTAATAGTTGCAATCTTAGTTCGTCGTTAACTTCGTCTCTGTGTGATCACAATCAGCGACAAAATTGTGATAGATGTGTAATTCGTCTCTAACTTTGTTACTAATTGGTCACTATTTTGTTGTTTTTTTATCAGAGATAACTTTGTAGCTAATCTGACGCTAATCCGTCAGTATTAACCATTATTCTGTGACGGACTAATTCGGTCGCAAATTTTCGTCGCTATTGTTCAGTATTCTAGTAGTTAAGCCATAAGCTAATGCCATAAGCTCTAATTTGACACACAACCCTCTTTTTGGATGCTTAAGAGATCTGTCAAAAGAAATTTCCAATAAGCTCACTCAATAAGCCAGAAAATAGAAAAACAAAAATCTACAAAACGACAAAATAGTCGGGTTTGAGATTTAGGACATCTCAGAAGCTCTAGTTTGTTGCAAAAGCTCACAAATAGCTTAACTAAGAATAATCAATCAAGAAAATCACAAAAAGCCAAGTAGAATAAGCTGTAGGAGCAAATAAGCTGGCTGAAAAAGCCAAATAAGCTAGTTTTCTAGCAAAAGCTTAACCAAAAGACTTGTAAACTTCCAGACTTGATATTAAGCTGAGAAAAATGAGTTCTATTACAAAAACTAAGTTGTTGCATGTACCAATAAGCAAAACAGATTCAATAAGCCTAGGAACCAAGTTTGACCAAAAGTCAAACGCTGATAAGTTATAATCAAACGCTGACAGGAACAAAATGGACGTTGACAGACTTAATGAAGTGTAAGACTTGTTTTTCACCCTGCTGGTCAAGGTTTGAGTGCAAACCTTGTGAATCAAGGCTCACCAGTTGGGTAAACTTGATGTGTTTTGGCACAGATAAGCCAATAAGCCAGTGGGCTTATAAGCTATAATCAAAGCAATCCAAATAGCAAAAAAAACAATCACAAGCAGCATGCAAATAAGATCCAAGCAACAATACAACAATCCTAATGCTAGAAATCACAATGCAACACCAAATGAGGTGGTCACTTTGCTGATGCAAATGACCACTTCAGCAGACTTTGATAAGCTATAAAAATCACAATAAGCCACCAAATTCAACAAGCAGATAACCAATAGATAGCTTATCACCCAAACTATTCCCAAACCAAATTTCAGACCTTAGATCCAACTAAAAAATAAGTTATTGGATCTGATGTGTTTGACCAAATTCAAAACCACTTTTATCAGATTTTTGCAAAACTAAAAATCCCTTTTCCAAACTTTCAGAAAGTAAACCAATGACTAAAACTTGTATATTAGGACTTGTTTAAACCTTCCAAACCCTAAGAACCAAGGGCACAAGGCCACAAGGCCTTATGAACCAGTAATCCCAAACAACCCTTAATCAACCACTTTTGAAACAAACTTCTGATTTTTACACACAACCTGTTTATTTTAATGATCAAAAAGCTATACTAGGTGACAACTAACAGAAACCAACCAATAAACACAAAGCACAAACACAAGAACACCAAATCATATACCAAAGTACAAAATAAGCAGAAACATGAAATTTTTAGGGGAATCTTAACAAGGGTTTATACCTGCCTTCCACAACATCCTAGGAAGGCCAGCTATGCTCCTTGGACCTTGTTCAACAACTAGAACAAGACCAAGGTTCTTCTACAAAGGTGATGCAACACTGCCTTGGTTGATGGTTCAAAGTAGAACCTCAAGGACTTGATGTCTTCAACACAAGCAACAAACAACTCAACTAAGGGCTCTAATCCCTTCACAAGCTTGGTGTCAACAAGCTTGTAAGAGCTTATAGCTAATGGTCAAGGGTTAGTACACAAAATAACCAAAACAAAACCTAGGATTTCAAGGTTTTCAAACCTTAAAAACCTTATGAAACAAGACATGCCTTAACCACAAGATTAAGGTAGGCCTTCACAATCAAATGGAACTCAGAATTAGGCTACTCAAACACCAAACTTTTAACTAAATCAAAAAGAGATTTCAAATTTTCAGAAATTCAAATTTTATTTAGCTTAAAAAGGAATTACAAAGATTAATAGCCTAAAACTGGAACAAAGGGACTCTCACATGTTGAGGTCTCCTTTTATAGGCAAATGTCTGGCTAAACACTATTCATAAACCCTAGAAGTGAAATTCCCTAAATGCCCTAATTCCTTCTAGACGTTTTGGTGGAATGAGCTGTTCAAATTCATCTTGGACGTTCATTTCAACTTTGATATGAAGCAATGATCCTTGGCTGTTGATTTGGCCACGTCATTTTACTTGAAGGCCAAGTTGTGTTTTCATTGGCTGAGAATGTTGAGTGTGGGGTCCAAGGAGTAGTGGGAGTGAGGGTTTTGTGTGTGGGATTCGTTTCTGCATGTGTGAATCACACGTGGGTGTGGGTAATTTTGATTTACCCTTTGTTTTAAGTGATGGTAAAACTGGGTGGATGAAGGTGAATAGTAAGTTGTTTGATCCGTTTTTGTAGGAGTGTTATGTTGTTTGGCGCAATATTGTGTTTAAATGTTTCATTTGCACAACATTAGCCCTTCCTTTTTCTTTCTCTTGTCTTTTGTGTTTAAAACCCATCAGCGTCCAAATCCTTTGTATCAACGTTTCATAACTTGTCATTTTTGGCACAAACTTTCCAAAAAGGGTTTCAAGGGTTAATTTTGGACTTTTTGCATATTTGAAGGACTGTTCTTGGACAATGTTGATCTTCAAAGGTCTTCATTGTATCTTTGACTTCATGAGGGACCATTGTTGGCAATTTTGATTTGTTGAGGGACTAATCTTGCCAATTCTTCAAAGTTGAGGGACCTTTTGTGTAATTTTGACAAACTTAAGGGACCAAACTTGTAATTATGAATATACAAGGGTTTTAAGTGTCAATTCTTCAATAAATAAGGATCAATCTTGTTTGTCTTCAAGTCTTCAAGGGTATTTGTTTGAGAATTCCATGATTAGGGCCCGGTTCTTTGTACGGCTTCGTTTCTCGTGTCCGTTTTTCCTTGTAACTTGTGATCTTTTGTCTTTTTCACGATATCCATACCTAAAATACACAAGTAAACAAACACAAGCATATATATGGTATTTTATGATATTTTAATGCATTTAAAGCCCGAAAAGAACGATGAGATCATGTATAAATGCTATCTCATCAAGGGCCAATAATATGCTCAGGGATATTAGTACTCGTTTGATCTCGCTGCTGTAAAAATGACTCCATACAAGTTTGCAGCGTGTGTAAAAGCTCTTTCGTTTGCTCTTGAAAAGCTGTAGCAAGATCGTTTCTTTGTTCTTGAAAGGCTGTAGCAAGATCGTCAATTGGTTCTTGGTAACTCATCCCGTGACGAGGATGATGATCAATTGGGTATTGCAGGGGTTGGTCAAAACTGGAAGGGGTATAATTATAGTAATTGTGATCCCCTGTAGGACAGTGAAAACTTTCGTGAGGACCCCCACAGTTGTTGCAAAACGGGTGAGGAAAAAGACTGGGTGCGTCTTGTGGATAGCTATTTTCATTGTCATAATTGTAACCCGGTTCTTGCTCGTGACCATACGGGTATCGAACCGGGCACGAAACATGCCAATGAGAATCGCTTCCACAATAGATGCACGGGGGAACAGGAGGAGGTGGGTTCAAAAAGGACGAATTAGTCGAGTTGCACAAAGGACAAAATCCGAATAGGGATTGTGTATTGTCGATATCGTTTCCGCACCGCTCACATGTACACCATTGACAAGAGTCGTTCCCGTACAATCGTCTCCCACACCCGACGCAATGGACATAAGAATCCATAAAGAAAAATAGACGAGCAAGAAGAATATTTTTGGTGCAAAACTTTGAAAAAGAAATGCGTTTTAAAAATTTTCAAATGTTTTTGGATTTTTTGAAAATTTTTGACACGAAAAATAACGTTCACAAGTGAACGGATCCCAAAAGCCAACGCGTCTCTCACAAAAAACCGTTAATCTTCACGAAAAGAGCCGGCAGCGGCGCCATTTGATACAATGATTTTCATTGGGGTTCAGATTAATTCTCGGTATCTAATCGAATTGATTTCCGGTTAATTGTGCGAGATTAGTTGTTCTTGGTGGGATAAAAAGGGAATGGTCGTTGTCTAAAACTAATGAAAAAATAAAGACTTGAAACAAATAAAATAAAGACGGTAAAAAGAAATACTGAAAGATAAAAACTTAACAAAAAGTAAATGACGAGAAATTAAAAGGGAAATAAAGTAAATGACGCAAACTAAAACTTGACAAAACGTAAATTTAAAAACTTGAAAATAAAATACTTTAAGAATTAAACTAAGAAACGACAAATTAGAATAAAGCTTAAGAAAAATAAGACGAAACAATTAAAATAAAGCTAATAAAAATGGCGGGAAAAACAAGTTTAAAAATAAAATTGGACAAAGATGACATAATTCCGCAATTAATAAAAAAATGAATTAATTTCGCAATAATTGCAAAATCAGGCAACAATGTCGCAATGCACAATGTCGCAATGATTGCAAAATCGAATCAGCTCAATTTCGCAACTTTATGAAAAGTTCCAAAATCGAATCAGACAAAAGTACAATTTCGCAACTTATGAAAAGTTCAATTTCGCAACTTTATGAAAAGTTCCAAAATTGAATCAGACAAAAGTACAATTTCGCAACTTTTGAAAAGTTCAATTTCGCAACTTTATGAAAAGTTCCAAAATCGAATCAGACAAAAGTACAATTTCGCAACTTATGAAAAGTTCAATTTCGCAACTTTATGAGAAGTTCCAAAATCGAATCAGACAAAAGTACAATTTCGCAACTTTTGAAAAGTTCAATTTCGTAACTTTATGAAAAGTTCCAAAATCGAATCAGACGTTCCTAAAAAATAGGAACCAGATGTATGACGAAAATAAGCAACTTTTTAGCACTTTTTCAAGGACAATAAGCTAAGAACAACTCTAATAAGCTACCAATAAGCTAGGAAGAAGATCAAAACTTATAAAAACATCAAAAGAAACACACGAAAATTAAAAGCTTTGAACTTTACGTAAAAACTTGATGAAAAAGATTATGAAAACAATAAAGTGATTAACAAGAAAGATTAAAAAGATTAAATTTAAAACAAGATTAAGCGTAAAGGTAAAGATTCAATTAAGAACAAGAAAGGAAGATGAAAGATTAAAGTTCTAGTGAGAGAAACTGTCACTTTCTCTCCCTAAAACTAAACTACTCCTACTCCTAAAACAAAAACTAACCAACCCTCCTAAATGAGTTTAGGAGGGTATTTATAGGAAAAATAGGGAGGTGCATGTGTTGCCTCCTCTCTCTTTCTTTCTTCATGTATTCTCGTCTTTTAAATTCTTCGACTTTATCGACTTTGTCTCGGGATTAATTAAACTCGTCTTATAATTTCTTTATTTTATTAGACTCGAGTTCTTCGGCTTTATTAAACTTCCGTCTTTAGACTTGTTCTTCGATAAATCTTCAGAATTGGTCTTGGACTTCCGTTCTTTTTCCACTCTTGATTTTTTTGACTTCGTCTTTTGTCTTTTTCTTCAATAAACGCCCATGAAAGACCGTGTTTTCCTTCCTTTTCACATTTTGACCCTGAAACACAATAAAAACACAAACCACGCATAATTCCGCCATTTACGACATAAAATATACGTTTAGGTCCTGTTTTAATGTAATTAAGTGGTAGAAAAGATAGGTGTTTTCACACCTATCATACACATATTTAATGTATGTATTATGAATAGATTATTAGTCACACTTAAGTAATTAATTGTGATTGGGTATTCTTTCCTAAACACATTATATATATAACGATTCTGATTGTCATATTTTAAATTGAAAAATTTGGATATGTATGAACTATTTCTTGAATGACTACTTGAGCATGGACTTAAGTAATCGAAATGAGTTTATTACTTCAAAATAAATCTTTGGAAAAGTACAAAATACAATTATCCATTAATGGATAAAAGCATGCATCTGGAAGATTATTCTTATGTTTAATTTGAAATCCAAGATTGGATTTAAATTTGAATAAGATGATTTCTAAGTATTCCTAAAAGATAGTGGGAGTATTATGGTTATTTTCTTAAATTATATGTGTCAAATAGACATGTAAGAAAGTAAGATTTCATTCAAATTAAATGTTGATTTGAGAAGAAACTTTACTTTGAAGATTCAGAAAATAAGATGTACATAACCTTGGAACAAATAATATTTGTTTATTTATGCGGTGGAAATACAACATAATATGCCATGTAGTAAATTTATATGGATATTTAGAACATGAATAAATCTAAATCTGGTTTGAGAAACTCTCATGTGTGTCGAGTTGTATTTATATCATGCTTAAAATGCATGATGATTTGAATATATTAATCTATTTAAAAGTTATTAAATAACTTGTGTAATGAATATTCTAAAGGAATATGTTTGGAAATAGAATAACATCCTAAATCTTGGATCGGCTTCCATATTCTATAGAAGAATAATTTGTCAATCGTTGTGCAAATTATCATAGCCAACAAACTTGGAGGTTCGGTTGGAATCAAACATTACATAATAGATATTAAAGGTAACGTATTCATATCTTTTATGACAAGTTGTAAAACTTGAAAAGATATAATTGAGGTAACACTCAATATTAGTCATGGGATCTTTGGAGATGACATGTTGATTAAAGTTGCATTATACATTAAAGAATTAGAATACCTTGAACTTCAAATGTGTTTTGAAAGTTTAGGAAATTGGTGATCAAGGATGTTTCACAATTTTGATAATATGTGGCAATATCAAACTATTTGAATGCACATGTACAAGAGTTTCAATGAATTGAATTCTTGAAGAAAGTATTCTCAAAATTTCAATAGGTCAAGATTGGTTATTTTATGCTTTGCCAAACAAGTGCGAGTGTCATTGTTAGAGGCGTAATGCATCGACCATGTTTTCATGAATTGATCTATTTAGTATTTGGATAAAGGATGTTAAGACATTATTAATTAACAAAAAATAAATATTGGGTTTCGTTTATTCTTGTTATCTAATTTTGTATCCTATTTTACATGTTTTAATCCATGAATATTGTGATATTTCTAAATGTCCGTTGTCGATTAATAATATGAGAATATTATTAAACTAAGACAATTCAAAATAGTGACAGAGTATACTTGAAAGTATATTGGTCAATTTTGGATGATATTTGATGAAACAAATATTGGACTTATCCCAACTATATGATTTTACTTTATGGATCTTTGTCATCAAGTAAATCATAAATAGTTATCCTTAGACCTGAGATACCAGGAAACTGTCGTGGATCTAGTGCATTTCTATGGAATAATCTAACGCTAAACGTAACTGGTAGCTATAAGGATTATTTCCGCAAGTGTTGCAAAGTTCATAAGTTTTGCTTGTAGTCAAAATGGGATTCGTTTCCTTCAAAATTTATTTTGAAGTATAATACAGCTGGACCCCTCGGGAAAGTAATAAGATATTTGTGCGGCCGCACCCAAATTTGTTTTGGCGATCTTGCTATATCCGTAAACGAGAAACAAAATGGTTAATGTAAGGAATGACTGAGATCCATATCCTATTAACGTTGTATTTGAAATGAAAGGATAATAATAATGATAGTAAATCATTAAAAGGTTTTATCCAAGAGACCTTACTCGAGATCGGACTAGGGCATTTGCGTGTAACTAGACGCTAACCAATGTGATCACGATATTTTAGAATTTTGTCCAAGTGGGAGCTGAAAGTTTATGGACTTAAAATTAATAGTCGTGAGATAGGATCGAACTCGGGATTACCGGAATTCACACATTACGTAAAGGGTTAATTTATTTAATAAATATATTTTATATATTTATTAAATTAAACCAAAGCTTAACTAATGATCGTTAATAAATAAAAGTTAAGTTTAAACGATCGTTATGGAATTAAATAGAAGCTAAAAGAAGAAGGAAAAATTACACAAACACCCCTTTTGGAGGGTGTTAATCGGCGGCTATAAGAGGGGGCAAAGGGAAAGATTTTGTTTCCTTTTTCGTTTATAACTTGAAGCCCAAGGATTGCCAAGCCTATATAAACAAACCCCTAGCCTTATAATTTTTCAATCCCTCTCTCTCTTTTCTTTGCTTTGATCGCCGGCCCCACAACACCCAACTTAGGGTTTCGTTTGGTTTTCGATCAAGTCTATTTTTATCTAGTCCTAGCCCCTCTCTAGGGTTGTTGGGTAGATATTCCATAAGCGTTGAAGCTCGGTTTGTTCGTGCTAGACTCGCGGTTAACTCGCCGTATTACGTGTGTACAAGAACGTGATATACTCTTACTTTAACCTATATTCTTGGTGGTGTTCGTGATCAACCCTAGTTGCCGTTTGTTCCGTAGTCTTGTGGATCTTGCTAGGATAAAGGTATGTAACCCTAATCTTGATTAACTATAATTGTGTTAAATTAATGATTTTGTTAATTCGCTTCCGTTATAAATGTGCTTTGATCTTGTTTATGGTTTTAAATAATTGTTATAAACTATATAAACCATCAATATAACTTTTAACAATATCCATATCATATAATGCAAACTTTGATTAGCTCACAAATGTAACCGATTAATACACTGTTTTAATGCATATTTATGTTTAGTAATTTCAATGTTATCATTAAACTTTAAATCATGTAAAACTTGATAATTTGACATCGCTACTATACAGTAAATTTTGATAAACTCAGAAAAGCATTACACGTAATATAGGCAATTTTTCTTTTATGTTCAGTGTTTTAGTCACATCGTCACCTTCATACGTGTAACGTCTCTAGTTCATAAAACTAATTAACCTCTTATTTTTAAATTAAATTTTAAACTTATGCATACGTTAAAACTTATGCATACGTGATTCAAGGCGTTTGTTTGAAAAACCCAAAAAAGCGTAAACACTTTTTGAAGCAAAATAGTATATATTCAAGATTTACCTGTCAAGTCATGGATAAATATTTTCATACATATCAGCTTCTAAACCTTTCATTATCAATTGTCAAGTTATAGTCATCAAAATATATATCATAATTTACAGGACCATGTACATGCAAAGTTTGCTATCTTCATTCCTAGTATGAAGACTCGGTTTCCATATTTAAAAGTTGCATCTTTATTTTTTTATCATATTATCTCAGTTTAGTTAATCGGGTAAAGTAAAAATTTAGATGCAAGAAAACAAATATGACATGGATGAAAAAAAAACACAATAAACAATCATGATTATATTGAAATATATGTTGTGATATCAATATATATTACATTCAACTCATCTACGTAATCATTAGTTTTGTAAAGTGAATAATGAACATATATATATATATATATGTGTATAATTATCATATTTAATTTACATATTTATGTAATTGATATCGGCTCATTCTCAAGTTATTATATCTATTTACGTCAAATTAATAAACAAACATTAAAACACCGATGAAATCTTCTGTAGAATACCTAGCATGCTCAAATCAACTATATCACGCAATTAGATAGATAGAAGTAACCAACTGGCTAGCTTATTTTGGGGAGATATTCTTGGAGAGGTCTCAGATTCGAGTCTCACCAAAGAGACTCCAGGGGCCCGAATTTAATAGAAGCAGGAGTCACTACAATATTCGACCCCTTCCCTGGCTAAATTCGCGATGTTTCCCTGGCGACATGTCGCCAGGGAAGGTGAATCCCTGGCGACATGTCGCCAGGGAAACGTCGCCAAGAAAGGCTGGTGCGGGATTGTTTCCCTGGCGACTTATTAAGGTTTCCCTGGCGACTAAGTGGGCCCCGCAACTCTTTGGTTCAAAAATTGGTGCCACGCTGGAGTTGGTGTGGGATAGTTTCCCTGGCGACATATGTCGCCAGGAAAAAGTTAGCTGATTAAGGAACTTAAGTAAAAAAGATTATCAAACCTCACTTTCCCTGGCGACATGTCGCCAGGGAAACTATTCGTAACGTTGACAAGTCAACGCCTGGCGTTGACAAGTCAACGTTCTTCTAGATTTTCCCTGGCGACATGTCGCCAGGGAAACTTGGCTGACTTTTTAGAAAGTCAAGTGAGCCCAAGTTTCCCTGGCGACATGTCGCCAGGGAAACTCTGGTGACTTTTCTGAAAAGTCAAGCGGGTGTATGGTTTCCCTGGCGACATGTCGCCAGGGAAACTTTGACATTTTTTTTAGCAGCCTGCACAGCAGGCTGTTTCCAGATTTTTTCCGGAATTTTTCCGGAAAAAATCTACCAAAACCTGGGAATACAAATACAAAACCTGAAGATACAAATACTAAAAATCTACCACGAATCTAGTACCAAAACACAATACATGTAACCTCTCGATCAATACAAATACATATGTCACAACTTGAGTACAAAGTTCCTAGTTACACTTACTAAACTTGCAATTCGGGGTTTACAATTATTAAACTTGCATGCTAAGGTAGGAAAAACAAGACAAGCATACTAACCATTATTGCCATTCTACCCGTCGACATTATCATTACCACTCCCGCCACTCCCACCGGCGCCACTACCGCTGCCTCCCGTGCCACTCCCGCTAGCACCATCCGATAGAAATGCTGAGAACGCATCGGCAAACCTATTGTCACTTCTCATAAAGTTAAACACTTGAGCCGCTTGTTCCAACCGTGGGTCGATGGGAGGAGGAGGAGGAATATAGTGAGCAGTCCTTCTCGGCACTATCTGGCCGACACCGGGCATGTGGCCTCGCTGCTTTCCACCTCGGACGATACGGTTGATCTCGTCGTCTGTATGTTTGCCTTCAGCCTTCATCGCAAGCATCCTTTCCTAATGAAGTGACAAAAACAAACGACAGTTAGTATATTATTTATTAGTCGGGTTGGTACATTATTTATCGGCAGGGAATAGTAAAAAACCAAGGCATATCCAAAAAAAATTTAATTAATTAATTAATTTTAAAAAACAATACTTACATACATAACGCGGTCCGCATCGCAAGGAAAATTCCCATCCTGGTCGGTGTGCGCAATGAAGAAGTGATCAATGACAGTCGGGGGTGGCACATCAGCTTCAATTGCAGCTTGCGTCTGTACATACATAGACACGCATATATAGAATGAAGCAAATTCAAAACAAAAAATCACAACACACCAAAACATATAATCAAAGACATATATGTATGTAAATTAATTATAGAATTTCTCACCACTTGGTCTCGAAGGCGTGCCAACGATCGGGATCCCTGCCGACTCGGCGTCTTCTGCTTAGACCGGTTCTGGGAGTTCGTCAGGCATCTTTTCTCATAATCCGGATTACTCCAAAGTGCGATCTGTTTTTCCCAGTCCTCTGAAGTAATTTCCTCTGGACGCTCGCTGCGGACTCTGCCGAAATCTACCGTGCCGGTATCGATGTCTCGGACCCAATGCTTTGTCTTGAGCGTATTTTTTCGAGAATTGTAACTCTTTGTAAGAATTTGATTGATGCCGCCACGTATATCCTTCCATCTAGCATGATCACTCTTGTGTGGCGTCAAATTAAACTTAATCCTGCATTCATATACAACAAATAAAACAAACACAGAGTTAGAGTTAGAGATATAATTTATACATTATTTTGTTTATTTATTTAATGGCTTATATATTTATTTAATTTTTTATAATAAAAACAACTTATCCTGATAAGCATAAGCTTTTCGAAAACAGCTTGTTCTGATAAGCTTATCAGGACAAGCTGTTTGAAAACAGCTTATCCTGATAAGCTTATCAGGACAAGCTGTTTGAAAACAGCTTATCCTGATAAGCATATCAGAACAAGCTGTTTGAAAACAGTTTATCCTGATAAGCATATCAGAACAAGCTGTTTTCACACAGCTTGTTCTGATAAGCTTATCAAGATAAGTTGTATTCAAACAGCTTGTTCTGATAAGCTTATCAGGATAAGCTGTTTGAAAACAGCTTATCCGAAAAGCTTATTACATTATTCTCATCAAATATATATTTATTTAAATTTTTTTTATATTTATTCGAATTTTTTTATATATATTTAAAAAAAATTTATATGATATAAATAAATAAGATACAATTTGTATATTTATTTAAATTTGTTATTTATTTATATGATATAAATAAATAAAGAAATTTATTTAAATATATACACCATTAAATAAATAAACACAATAATGTTATGAACATAAAAATGATAACTGACCTCTATGTTCGCCCAAACCAACGTCGTGATCTCATCAGGGACATCATTCCAACTTGGGTAGTACAGTGGCACGAGCCTCCTGATACAATCCCCGATGTAATTAGTAAATGCTGAGCATGCGCGCCGCGAGGCCGGAAAGATTTTTCTTCAAAATCTATCGGGACAGGGCCATGCTCACCAACTTCCTCCAACAAATCGATACATCGGCTAATGCCCCGAGTCTTTCTACCGGCCTCTCTGCCGCCCAAATTTTATTTTCTTTTGCCTTTGCCTGCAAAAATCAAGTGAGTGACAAAGTCATAAAAATTCAAGGCATGCAACATATATATGCACCAAATTTTTGATTGTGTTACAATAATCCAAATATTCTTACCTTTATTTCTAAATAAGGCAAAACAACCGCTGCGGATGTTTGGCGTAGGAGGTTCATCCTCACCACCACCGTCACCACCGTGTGATCCTGCAACATCTGCTGACATCTGTACAAGTACAATTAGCATAACATAGACAAATTCATGAACAAAATAATATAAGCATGCACAAATCCAAATACAACACATCCAAATAAATATACACATTTAAAAAATCCACAACAATTAGATTCATTCATTCAAACAAATAAGTGTCTTTTGCAAGTTACAGCTAAAGGTCCCGATAAGCTTATCCGGATAAGCTGTTTTCAAACAGCTTATTCCGATAAGCTTATCAGAATAAGCTGATTTAATAGCTTATCAGGATAAGCTGTTTTCAAACAGCTTATCCTGATAAGCTTATAAGCTTAGCAGCATAAGCTGTTTGAAAACAGCTTATTCGGATAAGCTTATCAGCTTATACTCTCATCAAAAAGGTAGCATAAAGAGTGTTTGGTTGTGCGTTTTACAATGGTAAGGAGTGTTTGTATTTACGTTTAACCAAATTTAACTAGTTTATAATCCCCGACGACATGTTGTCGGGGAAACCTAAATGAAAAAATAAATAAGTAATCATATATATTATGAATAAGAATTAAAAAAACATACCTTCCCTGCGTCCGTGGCCTCGGTTGTGGTCGGGACTGTGGTGGTTGTCGGCTGTGACCTCGGTTGTGGTCGGGGCTGCGTCTCCGGCTGTGGTCGGGGCTATTATAACATAAAACAAATCCATTTTTATTATCAATTATAATAAGATAAACAAATCCATTTTATTATAAAATCAAAATCAAAAATTAAAATTACAACATTTTATAATGGGGAAAGATTAGATGTTTAAAGGGTTTAAAAAGGAAGAAAGGTGGCGATGGTGGTGGCAGAAGACAAAGATGGTGGCGGAGTGGTGGCAGAACACAAAGATGGTGGCGGAGTGGTGGTAGTGCACGTGTGCAGGTGTGGAGGTGAGTGGTGGTGAGTGGTGGTGGTGATGATAACGATGGTGGTGATGATTAAGATGGTGGTGATAGCAGGTGGTGATGGTGGTGATAGCAGGTGGTGATGGTCGGGTTTTTTTGGATAAGAAAGTGTTAAGAGAAAAGTGAAGAAGATCTGGTCAAAAAGGTCTTTTTTTCCCCGGCGACAATCCCTGGCGACATGTCGCCAGGGATACTTTTGACTTTTGTCGTTTAGCCAAAAGCGCGCGTGATTGAAATATTTTGGAGGGGTGTGACAAAGTTTCCCTGGCGACATGTCGCCAGGGATACCTTTGACTTTTCAACGCATATACACGTACCTAAATCATTTTGTCGTATCTCCCAAACCTTCCCTGGCGACATGTCGCCAGGGAAACTATCCCTGGCGACATGTCGCCAGGGATAGTAGAAAATGTCGCAAGGGATAATTTTTGTGAAAATAAAATTTCTTATTACTTATGTATTATTATAATTAGTAATAAAATAATAATAATAATAATAATTATTTATAAAATAATAATTATTATTATTACAATTTATAAAATAATTATTATTATTTATAAAATAACTATATCATCCCGGTCAGTTTAATTTCTAAATTCATTCCGATTTATTCCGTTTAGTTTCTTGATTTATTCTAATTCGGTAACCATTTAACATCTAACGTTTAACAAATGCATACTGACTCATCCATTGAACATCTAACATGTAACCAAGACATGTCGAGTCATCCATTGAACATCTAACGTGTAACCAAGACATGCCGACTCATTTATTGAACAACGATCTAACGTGTAACCAACACATACCGACTCATCCATTGAACATCTAACGTTTAACAAATTCATACCGACTCATCCATTTAACAGCTAACGTGTAACTAAGACATGCCGACTCATTTATTGAACATCTAACGTGTAACCAACACATGTCGAGTCGTCCATTGAACATCCAATGTATAACCATAACAAACCGGATCATCCATTGAACATCAAACGTATAATTAAAACAAACCGGGTCATTCATTGAACATTTAACGTGTAACCAAGACATGTCGACTCATCCATTGAACATCTAACGTTTAACAAATGCATACCGTCTCATCCATTGAACATCTAACGTGTAACCAAGACATGCTGACTCATTTATTGAACATCTAACGTGTAACCAACACATGTCGAGTCGTCCTTTGGACATCTAACGTTTAACAAATGTATACCGTCTCATCCATTGAACATCTAACGTGTAACCAAGACATGCCGACTCATTTATTGAACATCTAACGTGTAACCAACACATGTCGAGTCGTCCATTGAACATCCAACGTATAACCATAACAAACCGGATAATCCATTGAACATCAAACGTATAACCATAACAAACCGGGTCATCCATTGAACATCTACCGTGTAACCAAGACATGCCGACTCATCCATTCAACATCTAATATTTAACAAATGCATACCGACTCATCCAATGAACATCTAACGTGTAACCAAGACATGCTGACTCATCCATTGAACATCTAATGTTTAACAAATGCATACCGACTCATCCAATGAACATCTAACGTGTAACCAAAACATACCGACTCATCCATTGAACATCTAACGTTTAACAAATGCATACCGTCTCATCCATTGAACATCTAACGTGTAACCAAGACATGCCGACTCATTTATTGAACATCTAACGTGTAACCAACACATGTCGAGTCGTCCATTGAACATCCAACGTATAACCATAACAAACCGGATCATCCATTGAACATCAAACGTATAACCATAACAAACCGGGTCATCCATTGAACATCTAACGTGTAACCAAGACATGCCGACTCATCCATTCAACATCTAATATTTAACAAATGCATACCGACTCATCCAATGAACATCTAACGTGTAACCAAGACATGCCGACTCATCCATTGAACATCTAATGTTTAACAAATGCATACCGACTCATCCAATGAACATCTAACGTGTAACCAAAACATACCGACTCATCCATTGAACATCTAATATTTAACAAATGCATACCGACTCATCCATTGAACATCTAACGTCTAACCAAGACATGCCAACTCATTTATTGAACATCTAACGTGTAACCAACACATGTCGAGTCGTCCATTGAACATCAAACGTATAACCATAACAAACCGGATCATCCATTGAACATCAAACGTGTAACCATAACAAACCGGGTCATCCATTGAACATCTAACGTGTAACCAAGACATGCCGACTCATCCATTCAACATCTAATATTTAACAAATGCATACCGACTCATCCAATGAACATCTAACGTGTAACCAAGACATGCCGACTCATCCATTGAACATCTAATGTTTAACAAATGCATACCGACTCATCCAATGAACATCTAACGTGTAACCAAAACATACCGACTCATCCATTGACCATCTAATGTTTAACAAATGCATACCAACTCATCCATTGAACATCTAACGTCTAACCAAGACATGCCGACTCATTTATTGAACATCTAATGTGTAACCAACACATGTCGAGTCATCCATTGAACATCAAACGTATAAGCATAATAAACTGGGTCATCCATTGAACATCTAACGTGTAACCAAAACATGCCGACTCATCCATTGAACATCTAACGTTTAACCAATGCATACCGACTCATCCAATGAACATCTAACGTGTAACCAAAATATACTGACTCATCCATTGAACATCTAACGTTTAACAAATGCATACCGACTCATCCAATGAACATCTAACGTGTAACCAAAACATACCGACTGATCCATTGAACATCTAACGTTTAAAAAATGCATACCGACTCATCTATTGAACATCTAACGTATAACCAAGACATGCCGACTCATTTATTGAACATCTAACGTGTAACCAACACATGTCGAGTCGTCCATTGAACATCAAACGTATAACCATAACAAACCGGGTCATCCATTGAACATCTAACGTGTAACCAAGACATGCCGACTCATCCATTGAACATCTAATGTTTAACAAATGCATACCGACTCATCCAATGAACATCTAACGTGTAGCAAAAACATACCGACTCATCCATTGAACATCTAATGTTTAACAAATGCATACCGTCTCATCCATTGAACATCTAACGTGTAACCAAGACATGCCGACTCATTTATTGAACATCTAACGTGTAACCAACACATGTCGTGTCGTCCACTAAACATCCAACGTATAACCATAACAAACCGGATCATCCATTGAACATCCAACGTACAACCATAACAAACCGGGTCATCCATTGAACATCCAACGTTTAACTATTGGCGGGAAAACGTTGGCGGGAAAACATTGACGGGAAAATGTTAACCATTTCCCTCACTTTTTGACCATAAAAGGATTCACACACACTTATCATCAGCAGATCACACACACACACTTATCATCTCCTACCAAACTCACCACCACCACCTGATTTGGTAGCAGATGGATCCCCGTGAAGCTTATAAGTGTACATGTGGAAATGGATATATAGTGTTGAGACAGTCACATCAACACCATAGCTTTGGTAAACTTTATTATGCATGTCCTCTTTCGAAGGTAAACAATCTAAAGTATTTTTATTTATGTAATATGTGTGATTTTTAAAATAACATGTCATGTCATTTTTTTAATTTTGTAACAGCAAAAAAAATAAGATTATGGATGTGGAAATTTTATATGGAAGGATGATCTAGATCTACAACTCCGTATAAGATCTTCCTCTGGATCTTCAACACCTCAAGGTTCTCCTTCAAGGCGTTCAATACATCCAAGTTCTTCTACAGGATCTTCTGAATCTGCAACCACTGAGTGCTCAAATTGCAAGATCAAAGATCTAAAGATAAAGATGTTAGAGGCAAGACTAGAAATGGAAAGGCATCCTGAAGACCACGCATGTCAATCGGCTGCAATACTTCATGAGCTTTTAAATGAAATGGAAAATCTTAGCGTTGAGTAGTAATCGGCTGCACTACTTCACGAACTTTAAGTTGATTAGTAATGTCTGTTTTTAAGTTTTCCATTTGATTCCACAAGGGCTATGTATAATATTATGAATAAATAAATGTTTGTTTTATAAATGTCTCATTTTTATTATATAAACGTCGCAAAAATAAAATAACATCGGATCGATAGTTAAAATAATAATTATTTGGAATAAATGAAGATTTGTTTTATAAATGTCTCATTTTTATTATATAAACGTCGCAAAAATTAAATAACATCGGATCGATAGTTAAAATAATAATTAACAAGCAAAAACTAAATAAATATATGACAGGGAGTTTCTCTGGCGACATGTCGCCAGGGAAACATTTGGGATTTGGCGGGTAAAAGCCCGCCACACATTTTGTGTTTAATTTTGAAACTAATCACAAATGGCAAAGGTTTCCCTGGCGACATGTCGCCAGGGATAATTTTGACAGGTAATTAGCAAAATTAGTTTTTGCTAAATACGATGGACGAGGTTTCCCTGGCGACATGTCGCCAGGGATAAGTTGGGACAAAGTATCCCTGGCGACGTGTCGCCAGGGAAACTTTGGAGGGAAAATTTCGCGCTCTTTCACTTGGTATCTGATTTTGGACGGAGTATCCCTGGCGACATGTCGCCAGGGAAACCCTAGTCAAACTTTGACCAAAAAGTAAATCTACTTTACCGCCACGTCAGCGTTGTCGCCAGGGAAAAGGGGTTATCCCTGGCGACATTGTGTCGCCATGGAAACTCCCGTCATCCGTTCTTTGTTTTCTTGTAGTGAGTAGGGTTTATCTCCTAAGGAGAAGGTTCGAGGCTTGCACAATGCCCAATTGGATGTCACTGTAAGCTCGAATCACTAACTACTAACTCGCCGTTAAATAAAATTAGATAGATAAAAATGACACTATATGAAGTGGTCTCTATCTAATTAGTTTTCTACTTGTTGATCAAGTTTAAATCTAAAAAGATGAGCATGTGGATATAAATAAAGGACATCAAATCTACGGTATCGGGCTTTAATTATTCACGATATAGACTTGTATTTGTAAAACAATTAAAAACTTACTTATAGAGTAATATTGATTTATTATTCTCGAAGTATATGTTAATATATTAGGAAAAAGTTCTACAAAGACCTTTTGTTTAGCATAAACCCAATCAACCAATCACAACTATCTATTTTTTTTATCTAACAACAAAAATATATTTTTTAAAAATTCAATATCTCACAAATCGTTAATCGTTACGCAAAACGAAACATACCATCGTGACGAGAAATAAATCATCTTTCAAACGAGGGGCACATGTATATACTTTCGACAAACTTTTTTTCGATTTTTTTTCTTAAGTCACGTCTGAGAGAATCATATATGATTCGTCACGAAACATATATGATTCGTCACGGAACATATATGATTCGTCACGAAACATATATGATTTTCATAAAATCATATATGATTCATATCACGAATCATATATGATTCGTGACGAATCATATATGATTCGTGACGAATCATATATGATTCTCACAGACGTGACTTAAGAAAAAAAGTCGAAAAAAAAGTTCGTCGAAAGTATATACATGTGCCCCTCGATAGAAAGATGATTTAATTTTCGTTGCAATAGTGTATTTTTTGTCACTTGACGATTTACCGTTTGTGAGTTACTTAATTTTTAAGAAAAAGGTGGAAAGTTAATTTGAATGAATGTGATTGGTTGATATGGTCTATGCTAAAAAGAATGTATATGTTGATCTCAACTCTAATATATTATACTTGTACACACTGATAGCATCGTTTTCGTTCTTGAGTAGAAAATAATCAAAGATAAGCACCAAGATTTTAAGATATGATTCTAATGAAATCATCAGTCATGTATTGTTTTGTATACAATTAACAACAATTATTACCATGGTACATACACTGTTATCTTCATGACCAAATATTATATTAGTATCATCATCAAAAGCTCAGACAAATATTTATCAGAATCATACGTAGTCAAACAAACCAAATCAGTAATTTACCATGTCAGCAAAAATGTCATGCAACTATTATCATGCGTATAAGATTCAAAATAAATCATAGATAGAAAACTGTGTACCAGTGAGTGAGAATGATCGGACCAAATCCCTTCCACTATTTTCATTGGTCGCCATAGAATATGTTGATCGTATTTACGTTGCATTAGAAAACCACACCAGTGCTAACGTGAGAAACAAAACGAGGCCAAACTCTAAGAGCGTGCTGATAACGTGTTGTGAATCAATGCAAAAAGTAAGAACAAACAAGAAGTAGAGAGGATAATTATTCATTGATTATTGATTAAGGAGAATACAATATATATTTATAAGATACTATTAGGGTAAAACCCTAATGGCTAATTGAGCTATGGGCCTTATAGGACATCCACATTAATATTATTCATACACATATCAAGTAAATTGTACTTTACATGATAATTGTTTTGATCAATTTACCTTTGTTTGTGAGGAGCGATATGGAATGAGTTTCAATTAAAAAAATATGTTTTTTTTTTAATTTTTCTCACCACACGTTATCAGTACGAACATATTAAATTTACCTTGCTTGATAATTAATGGGGAAGAATACACAAACTAATTTTTTTTCACATGTTCTGTTAGGTTTTTCGATTTGCAAAGGTATCGTGAACTCTTTTAAATTTGTTGTTCTACAAAACAACTAAGAACATTTGAGGTGACAATTTCTGACCCGACGTAAAATCCAATTCGAAACTAACACAGAAATTAAAAGATTTGGGTTGAGTAAAAATATATTTGGGTCAGCTTTGGGTCACCCATTTGACTTGTTTATTAAACAAGTCAGATTCTAGTCGAAAACAAATTAAGTGGATCGACTCGTCAACTTAACCCATTTAATTTTTTTCTTAGATTTAAAGATATCTATATTATATTATACGGAATAAATGAGTTAAATGGATCGACTTACAACCAATTTAACTTGTTTAACCCATGTAATGTGTCAACTTTTATATATAAAACGGGTTAAATGAGTCGACTCGAAACACATTTAACCTATTCAATCCGAGTAACATATTTAACCGCAAACCCAAATATATATTCAGGTTAAATGGGTGGGTCAGGTTTGACTTATATATAAACAGATCATGATTGACATAATTGACCCAATTATTTAAATAAACCAAGTTTCAATTAAAGTTTTCTATCCAACCAACTTATTAATCAAAATCCGTCAATCTAAACTCGACACGAATGTCACCCTACAAATAGTATAGCAACAACCACATATTCAATCATCATTTTCCTGATCAAATCTATCTATCTATCTATTACCAAAACAAGCTCTTCAAAAATCAATCCTAACTCAATTTTTAAAAAACGCCACATGTAAAATCATTAATAATGAACGGCTAAGCTTTCTCATTTATTTCCTCCCATATTGTTTTAACAACAAACACCATCAAATCAATCACTATAAGCCGTATAACACAAAAAATATCCATGAATATAAATCAGTGAAGCAAGAAATAAAAATAAATAATAATAAACTAACCCAAAAGTCAAGCTCTTAAATCAGTGAGCATGAATATATGGTTAGTTTTTTTTTCTGAAGCATTAATGTTTTGAAGCATGAATGTAAAGCTCGATTATCAGATAATCAAGCTCTTAAATCATTAGTTTTTTGAAGCAACCAAAAATCCTTGATTCCTAATTTAATTCGTATATCATAAGAATGAAACAGGATTGTTTCATTCGACGGTTCATTAATGGATGTATATGAAAATCGACCTTTGGGGGAAATTAGATGGTTTGTTTTCCAGGTTTGTGAATATTTTTTTAGATCTTTATATGATTGTGCAAAACCATTCTATGTTTACTGTTCATTAAATCCGTTTGTATTATTTGTTGATGGTTCATTAATCCATTCCATGTTATCATCATGAACTTTTAAGTTAATATATTACATTATGTTCTAAGTTATGATGAATCATTACTTTATTATGGTTGTAAAATACTATCTACCTATTTACAAAAGGTAATGGTTAGATATATTGTGAGCTTTTTAGTTTTAGGTTATCTAAAGATTAAGCGATTAGAACTTATAAATTTTAACTTGGCTTTCTTTGTAGATGATGCAGTATTTCAGACATTATAACCGTAAGTCTCTTACGGTCTTTTACATTTTGGTTGATAATTTATTTTTCTACGAAGAGATATGTGTAAGGTCTCCATAGTAATATGTACTTAAATGTATAAGCATGTTTGTTCATAATTGTAGCATATATAAGAGACTTGCTGGCAAAGCCAAAGACCTTAACCAGATATGGCTCGGTTGGTAATTTGGCATCTGGTTTAGTGAAAGCCGATAATTATAAGCGAAGGACATAACCTTTTGTGAATGATGAGATCTATAGTGTCTTATTGGATACATCTTTTCAAAGAATGCTTAAAAAAGATAAACTACCCTGTACATGAAGTTTATATCGGGCCAAAGTAACTATGGAATTATGAGTTGGAAGAAGAGTTTAGCCAGTATCCTTCTAAGTTAGTATGTATGCCTATATATTTTTATGTTATTTGTAACGACCTCATTCTTCACATATATCAGCGAAAGCTAATCTGAGGTATTACTTCAAAAAATATATGTCATAATAATAGAAAACAACTCAAAAGAGTGTTTTAATCAACTTTATTTATTTATTATTTAACAATCATAGTTTTACAACATGAGGTCCCAAAAATCTATGACAAAAAATTCAAGTCCATGCCTGTTCATGCCATCCTATGTTGCTCCATGCCATCAATCATGAATACTTGAGATATATGCTTAAAAGTCAACACAAAGGTTGAGTGAATTCATAAGTTTGAAATAACAATTTGAATACATGTTCCACCACTTGCGCTACGTTACTCTTCGCCCAAAATGCCAATACTTATTGCACTAAGCTCATGACATCAAAACTAACGAGAATTCACCGAAGTGACTGTCATTACAAGGTACCATGACAAGTAACCCTCAGGTTATCCACTAGTTCTAATAAAGTGTGCTCGATTACCCACATGGATAGGTAACACAAACATGATTCATTACTTCCAACAGATCTATCACCATATTAGCGTACACATGACAGTGTTAATGACTTATGAAATTTAGAAACAAGTAACAAGTTCGGGCACTCGTGCAATAATATTTCAAGAAAATCATATAAGTTTAAAACACATGTATTATAAATTTAGCATATATCCCCTCACGGGTTTTCAAATCATTTAGAAACTTTAAAAGTGAGGCTATAAACCCAAAATATTAGATTTAAAAATCTTATAGTCAAAACAACTTATATTTCTTTATTTAGTAGAATGTATCCCCTCCCACGGGGTTTAGAAAAAACATTATAAAATAGTAAAAGTGGGACTATGAATCTCGCATGGTGTTCATAAGGCCTGAGCTGCATCAGATATATTTCATTTGTTGGGTCTAAAATTGATGTGGCAGAAACTCAAATGAAGAAAACATGAGGGTATTTGTTCTAGCCGCTGACACGTTGTGTCTAGCCGCTGACAAATGGTCGAGCCGCTGATGGAATTCTATTTTGGATACATATTCAGCATATTTGTTAAATATTTAGAATATGGTTTATTTAAATAGAAGATTTACATGTTTATTTGTTCTTATCTCTTGTAAACTCTGGTCCTTCCACTATAAAAGGAACCAAGGGTCTTAGGTTTATTCATTAATTCATTCACAATGTAAACCTAAAACTATATGTGTGTTCTAGACGAGGGATTAATGTATACACGTCTAGATGTTATTTGTGTTTAATTAATACAAGTAACGTTGGGAGAAATTCATCTTGTTCGTATAACACCTTGTTTAACATGTTTTCGTTCTATTCCGCCTTGATTCAATCAAGTGAATGTAACATGTTCCTAGCAGCCTAAAGATCTAGGAATCTTAGGATTCCACAATTGGTATCAGAGCCTCGTGGCTCTCGATGCTAGGATCTAACAAGGTGTTTGTAGAACCCGCATATAAATAACATGAACAGTACATCATGTAAACCTATGAACCAATTAAAACTTTCCATTTATGTTATGTACACGTGTCACGAACATTAAATTCAGAAAGCTACGTATAATAGTAATACATGATAATTATTAAGTATAATAATTATAATCACGACCATTTGAACACGATCATTTAACTACGTACACCATTTATAAACACGATAATTATTACTTAAAATAATTATAACACGAATATTAAACCACGACATACACGAAGTATAATTAACACGAGTATTAAAACACGAACGAACATGAATAATACTTAAACATGAAAAGCCCGGTTTGACCTTGTTGGGCTTGGTGGTCCGCGACAACAAGGGAAGAGTAAGGGCCCTGGTCCATTTTAATTTAACTAATGAAAAAAACTAAAACACATGATTTTCATTATACATAGTTTTACAAAAAAAAACCCTAGCCCCCATTGGAGACTAAAGCCGTAGCACCACAAGGACAAAAGGAGAGAGTCGTTTTTTATTTTTGATCTTGGGTTTGTACGTGTTCGTGTTTGTGTTCGTGTTCCCAACCTCTTTTCGTTCACGTTAACGGTATAAACATAAACCTTAATCTTTTATTTATTTATTTTAATTATGTTCATGTGGTTTTGTTCTATTAAAACATAATTGAAAACATGTTAGTAATAAAAGATTAAAACAAGAACGAGTTTGGTTTGGGTTTGGTTTTGATTCGGCACACAACCGAGACCAACCATGGTCTCGGCACCAGAGTGGTTCACCAACCGAGACCCCCAAGGGGCTCGGTGTGGGTGGTGTTCGGACAGCATGGGGACCGAGACCCCATGAGGGGTTATCGGTGGTGTTCTCAGACAAGAAAGGGAACTCCGACGCAAGCTGAGGTGTGTTTGTTTGTTTCGGAAAACACCAACCGAGAGCTTAGGCTCTTGGTGTGAGGTCTTGGCTCGGACGAGAGGTCACGGTAGCGGGGCCATGGCCTTCGGGCTGTGGTACCCGATTGGTGTTGGGATTTGTGTTTCGGGTTTCGGGCTCGGAATAATCATGTTAAAATATTTTATAAGTTAATTAAATTAAATTACATGACCAACTATTTAATTAAATTAAAAACCATGAACTTCGGTTATGTTATTTAGATAATAATACATATTTTAACCTAAGTGTAATTTAATTTATTTTTAGACTATAGTTTATTAATTAATTATTTTAATTAAACTTCATGAGTTAATAATTAATTAATAATCCATGACTTAGGTTATTTTTATTAGATTAATAAAACATGTATAACCTAACTATTTTCTAGACTTAATTAAATTAGTCATGTCATAATTTAATTAAACATTATAATGTAAAGTTTATTAATATATATTATGACATATTATTAATTATTAAACCATGCATTTTATTAATAATTAATAATCACTTTAACATATAGTATTATTTAATAAACTTTATTAATAATTTATCATGACTTATGGTATATGACTAATAATCACCAGCTTATATTTTAGACTTATTAAATCCAGCTTATTTCTATTTATGAAAACTTTCTATTTCAGGAAACTTACTATTTTTAGAAACTTTCTATTTTTAGAAACTAATCTATTTTTGGAAACTTTCTATTTTGGAAACTTTCTTTTTTGGAAACTTTCTATTTTCGGAAAACTGCTATTTTTAGAAAGTTACTTATTATTACACTACAAGTATAATAATACAAGAATACAAGATAATACATAATCAGAAGACATGAAGTACATGAATAATATAATATATCATCTAAAACAGTAAAATAAGATAAGAACATATAAAATAAGCTAAGAACATACAAGAACCAGTAACATACTCAGATATCAGACAACTCCTACATGTCCCTTATTTATGTAGCATTAGTGAGGTCAGAATAGGACTTTGCATCCTTTCATCTTTCCTCGTTCACTAGACATAAGGTACGAATATTTCGTCCTTCAGTATGGACATTCTCTTTCCTTATTAGGATTACCCGTTTGCAGCCAATTGTTTTCCCCAAGTAGTTGTTTATATGTTTTGGTCTGCTTATGTTAGTTTTAAATGCCGAAGCCATATACATGCATGCCATGTCACCTAGTTATGGAGGTACCATGATCATAACACTAGAGGCACCAGTGTTATGACTTCCCCACGGCGGAGTGATTGCTCGTGGCGTCCCTTTACAGTTTTGGTCATATATTTATATTATCATGTAGGGCGTATGGGTTCATCCTAGTTACATGTTTTTACAGGATTTTTATGGTGAATGTGGTGTGTGCCTTGCATCCTTCACAAGGAGTTGATCCCTCCTACCCAGACAAATTAATTTGAGGCATCCCCTCTAATTTCATGATGAGGTTTCCCCTCCAAGTATTCATGCACGGTGGAACCTCATGACCTATATTGGTTATTGGCTAATTAATACAGTTTTCATATAAAAACATAAGTCTTTTCAAACTATAAAACCAGTTTTATAAACATGGTCCAGGTTATCTAGGACTTATACATTTCCGCTACTATTAGTCTTACTATGCTTATGTCATTTCATGCTATGCTTGTATATCCGTTCACTGGGCATTTTGCTTAGTCGTTTTCCCTTTCATGTTCCCAAACGGCAGGTACTCAGGGACGCAACTAGGACTTGAGAGTATGTGCATACGGATAGAAGCTATCTAGCCTTCATTTCTTTATGCATTTTCCATACATTACATTACTACATTTCTTTTGGACATTTTTTAGTCCTTTTCCATTTCAGTACTTATATTCATGTGTGTGAGTTTATGTTGGACTACCGATGTTTGATTCCGATATTTCCTTTTATGGTCATTTAATGTTTTTGAACATTTACCTTGCATGCTTTGATGACATGCCATAATTATCCTATGATATTCCATTTATCAAAATGGGGTGTTACAATTATGGTATCAGAGCCAAGGTTTCGACTTGTAGGCTCTAAAAACATGACCTGTGATTAGTGGGTAATCACCATGGTCTTCCTAGAACTAACAGTTGTTTTCATGCATTTGTTTCATGTATCATTGTTGAAGGTATTTTGACTAAGTAATGGTTGGTACAGGACTGGCCATATTTAGTCGCATGTGCTTTTAATCGAATCATTTTGTTTTGATGAACCGACCCATAGGCATTCATCCTCGTCATGTCATTTTGTTTTGGTGAACCGACCCATAGGTGTTCACCAAAACCCATGTCATTCCGCAATAATGGTGATAATTCCGCAATAATGTGAATAAAAACGAGATTTTTTTTCCAAAATCGATCCAAACGCCCCAAAAAATCGTGTTTTTGGAAGATCCAAAGTACCCAAATCCTTATCACAACTATGTAGGAGATATTTAAATCAATTTGATCAACAAATACACGAATTTGTTTTTTGAAACTTGGGTTTTTTTCTTTAAAACTCAAGAACCAAATAACTAAACCAAAAACCAACACAAAGCACACCTCTATTTCATCCCATGGGTCTTGATACCAATTGTAGAATATTGGTAATCTTGATCCTCAAATGAGGTTGATGTTTTCACATAGAGAAAGTAGTGAGACAAAGATGAAAGAAAATGTGAAAATGTATATTAGAAAATGAAACAACCAACACCCTTTTCCATGAAAGAAAGGGGTTTATATACCCAAGTCAATAAATGGACTTGGGCCTCCGCCCCATGAACATGCTCATGGGTCGGGCTTTCTTAAACTATAATAATAACTATACTACGAGCCCGTAACTATATTGTTGGAGTGACCGAGGCTTTCTAACTATAAAAGGTATTTCCAACAGATATTATGGGTTGTTGAAGATTGCCTCGTTGTAACATTTGGTGTCATGATTGATAAATCTTGCTCGTCATCTGAATCAATAGTGATCATACTTTTGATGGAGGTAATTTCCTTGTCTGATTTGGATGGTATAGTGTCAAACGGAATGAGAGACATTTTCAATTATTCACTTCTCACCAATGAAAAACAACGGTTTTAGATAGGCAGAGGTAAGGTATATTGTTTCCTATCTTCTTTAAACGAGAAATAGTAGTATGATGTCTTGCAAATCTTCTAAGATTTAGAATAGGTTATTGTATAATTGTTTGAAATTGAGTATTTAAGAGTTCGTTTATTCTCGATTCTTGACAAATTGAAAGGCCTAAAAATATCAAGCTTTTAATTGTTCTTGGTTGTTAAGGATACTTGGAATTCTATGTCTAATTCAATCAACATGTAAAAAGAGGAAAATATTAAGGCTACGTATCCGTAAAACAAAGAGCACGTACCAATTACTATTCACAAAGTACAAATTTAAAATGCATAAAAAGTAAATTGCTTGAAATGTAAACTTAATGAAAGTAAAAGGACTGAAATGTAAAAAACAAGAATTACAAGGACCAAATATGTAAAATATAACAACTAGTAACAAACTTAACCAAATTAACAAACTGGCTAACTGAATTTGTTAAAATCTGAAACTTTAAGGACTGATTTTATGCAAACCCTAAAAACTATGACAATTAGCACTGAATACAAAAACTAGCAAACAACAAGGACCAAAATGCAATTAATTGGAACTTTTCACACAAAACGGGTTAAGCAATTCAAATAAGCTGGATAGGGCTTATATCTCAACCAAATTAATTCTGGTTTGTTTCAAACTGCTTAAAATGGAAAATGAGCTAGGCCAGTAACAAGAATCAGCTTAAAAGCTTGTAAATCACAAGATTGCTTATCTCAATAAGCCAAGAATAAGCTACAATGAAATATAGACTTCCACAACTTGATTTTATTGATGAAACTGATTAATCAACTAACAAAAAGCTAGGAATGTTTTTTGAAATTGAAAATGATTCACTGAATAAGCCAGAATCATGAATTAAGCAAAAGTGAGCTTATTTGACCAACGTTGACCAAAATTCCAAAAAGCTGCAAATCTCAATTTCTACTCAAGACATGTTGGCAAAACAATTTGTTAAAGAAAATCAACAAGTTTCTGAAGTGGAAATGGAGATCTAGTAAAACAGTTAGGACTTGATTACAGAAACTTGCATAAGCTCAAGTGCTTATCAAAAAGCTGTTTTCTCACTCAAACTAGTAAACTGTATAATTTCCTTATGATCACTGAAACTTCATATGTTGAACTACAAATTGAAACAGGTTTGAGCTAATTTCATCCAATAATGAAGGTATGGCAAGGAATCAAAATGAGCAACTTTTTCTACTGAACTTGTTAAAAACTCTTGACCCAAACCTTTTTGCTACCAATTGCCTTTTAGAAAACTTGTTTGACCACAAACTGACCCAAAAATGTTTACACTAGTTTTCCTAGTGTAAATGAACATTTAACAAATGATTCAAACAACTTGAACTCCCAAATCTTACTCAAACCAAACACCTCTTTAAAATCAGTTATAGAACTTTTTCAAAGGAAATTTTATCACAAGACTACAACTGGTATAGGCTTATATCAGAACTTGTTTGAATGACCAATTGAAGTGCATTTGAACTGAAAACAAGAAGGTAACCACACTTAACCCCAAAATGAACCTTATGACTTATGAATGATGAAAATTCTTAACTGAAATCAAGTAAGCTAAGATCAAAGTTGTAAGATCACTCAACAACTATCAAACTAACACAATTATACTATAATCAAGCTAAGCAAACATTTAGATCAGTAAGTAAACTTTATTCTAGGAATTTAGCATGCAATACACTTGAGAGGAACCAAAAACAGGATTTTTAGAACCTTTTAGCTAAAGGCCTCCTCTGATGGAGTAGAGGAGCGTTGAGCTCTCTAGAAAACACTTATACACCAATAATCAACCCAAATTCATCATCATATCAACACCAAAAGACTGCTATAAAAATCAATCTGCTAGAAATCTGCTTATGAATGGAAATGGACTTCTTATCAACTCCTTATGAAACTGAACAGCTACAAATGCTTTAAATCATCAACAAGGTCTCCATTGATCAATGGAGATCAACAGCAACATAAAGTAGCTGTTAACTAAATAACTAACAACCTCTTAGGTGTGTGTCAAACACCTAAGAGTTGTGCTAACTGAAAGGGAAGAACTAAATTGAGAGAAAGAAAATGAAGTGTGATTTCACTACAAATGAGCTACTAACTGAGTATTTATAGAGTAGAAATGAGAAGTAGTTGGGGTTGGTGACGTGCCTTGACCAATAGGAGAGTGCCAGGTGTCTTCATCATCTTAATTGTAAATTCTGCTCAAGAACACAAAGAGGGATTTTTTATTGGATCATTTTCAGTCTAATTGACCATTTGGGATAACTTCGTTTCTTGATTTGGAGTCTTTTTCATGTTTTGCACTTGTTCTGAAATTTGTTGTAGCTCATTATCAGTTCTGGGCGCGTTTAACTTTGAAGGTGACACGTGACGTCCTTTGATAGGTCTTCGTTTGATCACACGGATTGATATCCATTTTTGGATAATAGGATTATTGAGTGGCGCCTTGTGATTGGATAAAAGAAAGATAGTGGACTGCACTGTTCGGATCCTCTAATTGGTGGAAATGTTTGATACATGGATCAAGACCAAAGTTGGTATAATTTGTCAATTTCAGTCCCTCTTCTTTAGTAGAATCTTCATTTAAGCTCTTTTCTTCATTTCTTTGGCAAATTAAGTTCTTTGACTTGCATTCTTAATCATTTAAGTCCTTTGACTTGGTTGACTTGAGAGTTGACCAGGTTTGACTTTAATCTTGACTTTTTTCCAAAATTGCACTTAAGTCCCTCAACTTTTGAATGTTGTCAAGATAGGTCCTTTATCTTCAAATGGCTTGTCATCTTTGACCCTTCTCTTGTTTTTTCTTTATAAATGAGCTTGATTTCACTTGTTTGCTTGAAATTTGTATCCTTGTTACCTATTTAAGCACAAACACAAAACATACCACATAATACTGCTTTATAGCATAAAAGTTAGGTATTTGCTATGTGTTTTAGGGTGATTTGTTGACTTATTGATATGAGATTTTGCTCATATCAAATCCCCTACACTTGAGCATTGCCATGAACTCATGCAATGCCATATTTTAAAGCACAAATTTACATTTTCCTCTTAATTAACCCACCTTGGCCAATATGAAATGCTTTTACACTACTCTACACTATATGATGCATGATTTTGATTTTATACAATGCAATGCAAAGAAGAACAATTCTATTTATTTACTTTTGATTTTCTTGAAATGGTCTTGATGGAAAAACTCATAAAGAAATCAATGACTTAGATTAGGGCTTTTGGTACCATGAACACTCATCACCCTCAAGTTTCACGTTCCCCATACCAAGCTTAAAAATGGGACCATTGTATTCACAAGTAAAAAGTGCATCAACTTATTCATGACAATTAAATGTGGAACCAGTTATTATTTGAGCAAATTGCTTAAGAGCAAACTTGTCATTATTTAAATCGTGAAGTATAAGAAATGTAAAATCCAAAAATAAGGAAGCACGATTTTAATCCTAAGTAATCCTCTCATCCATTACTCGAAAAACCGCTCACAATTAATATAAGTCCGACTCAAAAGTAATAAGTCATTCGCCTTATGTGTAAGATCCTTATGTCATGCATTAATAAGTAGCTACACACTCGCTAAGTAAAAAAAAATAAAACTCACGCAATAATTTATATCCGCCGCCTTTTTGAGTCTTTGGATCTTCAATCCCGCAACCCGTCAAGGTAATATTGGATTGAAGCAACTATCAAATCCCCGCAACCCTTGTGAGAGTAATATTGGAATTCAATAGTCACTATAATTAACACTTCACTTCCCCTCTTGGGAGTCTTGTATAATTATTATTTTTTTCTTTTTCTTTTTCTTTTTTTTTCTAGCCACTCATTTTTTTTCAAGCCGCTCTTACTTTTCTTTATTCCTCACAAAAAAATTGAAAAGAATAAAAGGAAAAATACCAGCTAAGTATTAAGCATGACATAAGTCTAATACACATAAAACGTTCTAACTTGGAATCATAAGACGTACTTATACCAACCATGAATGATTAGTAAAAAATGCATAAGAGACTACAAACCGATTAATATCGTTCTTGATTATTTATTAATATATATACATGCGAAGAAAATGTTGGGTCAAAAAGTTGATGTGGCAGAAACTCAAAAACGAATAAAATATGAAGGCATTTGTCTAAGCGTTGTCAAGAGCAAATCAGGCGTTGTCAAGAGCAAATCGGGCGTTGACAGAAGTCAACATTGACAAGCATTGTCATGTGTAATCCAAGCATTGTCACATGCAATCCAAGCATTGACAGAAACATTGACAAGTGTTGTTGGAAGCTTCTATTTAGATAAGTATAGCAGAATATATTATGTATTATTTTATTTGAATAGAAGATTTACATGTTTATTCATTCTTATCTCTTGTAAACCCTATTCCTTACACTATAAAAGGAACCAAGGGTATTAGGTTTATTCATAACTTTCATATACAATGTAAACCTAAAGCGTGTGTCGACTAAACGTGGGATTCAATGTATACACGTCTAGTGATTGTTGATTATTAATATAATTAGCAATCCGTTTGTTTAATTCATGTGTCTTGTTCCCTAAACACCTTGTTAATGTGTTTTTGTTCTAATTCCGCTTTGATTATCTAATCATATGAACATGATGCATTCCTAGTAGCTAAAAGATTGAGGAAACCAAGGTTTCCACAGTTGGTATCAGAGCCTCGTAGCTCGTGATGCTAGGACCAACAAGGTGTTCGTATTTTGAGAAGAAAAGAAAAATCCGTCTAGGGTTTTTCTGGACGTTTTTGTGTGCACAACAGTATTCAGAAGGTCATAACTTTTTATTAGACCGTTGGATCGTCACGAAATATCTTGTGTGTTTTCTATACACATATATATAGACATCCACAGGAGGGATTGTCAAGTTTTATCTCCAAGGAAAAGTTATCAAGCGTCAAAGTTAGCAGCAGGATGTATGCAGTTTTCTGTGGACAGCCATATTCAAAACATGATTTCTCCTTCGTTAACCGTTGGATCATCGTGATTTTTGAACTGTAGATTCTTGGCACTTGTGTCTAAAATCTCAGTGAAGGGATTTTCGATCTGAGCCCTAATGATGAAGATATTCAGCATCGAAGTTCACTGATTAAGGTATTGACATTTTTGCTTTTTCACATAAAATCATGAACTAGGGTTCCTCAAACCCTAGATCGACATAAAAAGCAGAATGTTATAAGGTTTGTGGCTGTTGTGATTCAAGATAATACATGATCTAAGGTTACTCTACAAACCCTAAATTAGGGTTTCGGTGCTTAAACTTTTAAAACCCTAATCTGCATGAAGTTGATGTGTTGCTAGCTATGGGGAATATATCGATTCTTCATTGATGATGAACCCTAGCAGCACGTTGTGATTCATGATACAACAGGTTATGATCACCAGGTAGAATCGATCAAGGGATGTCGTGTGACAACATACTGCTAGCACTTTTACAATTATCACAGATGGTTTATTGGTATTTGTATGTTGTTCACCTGGGTGAGCAGTTGTGTACATGGGATCTCTTCAATAAGCTACAAATTCGTACAGTATAGCAGCAAGATAATGTGGTTCACATGATAAGTAAAAAGTGGTCCAAGTGCAGACGCATGTTACTGTTTGTACCATGCTCCTTGTCATGACGTGGGTCATCATGTGTTTATGAGGACAGCAAATTGGTTTAAAGAATTGTGTTCAACAAAAGTGATCTCGTGTGGTCACACATGGAAGTTGCCAAAAGGATAATAAAATAGTTCAGCTGGTTTACACAGGTGGATACATAACTTTCGGTTGATGCTTCCTATTTTAATGGGATATGAGCTATTTTTAGACGTGATTTGCTGAATGAGGAATTGTTTTGGTCATTATATCATCCAAAGAAAAAGTGGACGTGATATATGGGATTTGAAACAGACGTGTGAGCTTAAAAAGAAGTGATATGGTAAATATTACTACTTATATGACGTATGGAAAAAGAGACGTGACTGCAAAGTGGGTTGCTGATTTTTTGGATATTAAATTGGGATTTAATACTGTGTTTCATTATTCAGTATGCAAAAGAAACGCAAAGTGATAAATCTATTGGATTATTTCATGCGTGATTTTTTCCTTAAATTAAGGATTTATGTTTGTCCTATATCTTTTATGGACGTGGGATACAACGTAGCTCACTATGGTCATGTGGCTTGTTGCAAAAGGAAAGTTTTGGACATAATATGTGATCATGACGTGATGCAAAAGCTGGTCACAAAAGGTAATTTTATCCACTGTTATAATCACATATTATTAAGCCATTGTCAAGAGAATCGTAGCCACTTGATGACGTCAGCAGAAGAATAGACGCTGACAATGTTGGTTTAGACGCTGACAAAGAATAAGTGAACGCTGACAGAGAGCGTTGACATGTGTTGTCCGAGAAAGCTATGTTCATGCATTGATACGCTTTGTCCGATATTGGACAATGCATGAGATTAAGATATTGGACAGTGAGAGTTCTCGGATAACAAAAGAATAGCTGATGTTTGAGAAAATTGGTACGTTTTTAGCACACAAAAAGGAGGTATTTACACGCAAAGGTACATGGAATCTCCACTTTTATTTAGAATATCAAGTTGATATTAATGGCTCGGATATTTTTAAAGGGGTCAATGATTTTTCTAAGTTAGCACCAATTAGTGAAGTATTATTGGAGTAATGTTTATTATGTAATCAGGATAGCCTTGTGAAAGAGTTATTCGCTAACAGCTTTACATATGAAGATATTGGTTCGTTAAGACTTGTCATGTAGAGGTGTTGGCTTAAGGGGAAGAATTCTTATGGTAAGTTTGATGTTTGAAGAAGATTTTCGCGAGTTTGTGTTTTATCATATCTTTAAATCATGGATTGATCCCATTGGTTTGAAGATAACTTGTTCGTGCTTTAAATGTTTGGTGACGAAGGCTTGTCATAACACTTGAAGGAGTTAAATTGTCGTGCTCAGTGTCTCACAAAGGATGAGAATATTGACAAGGGATCGAGGTCTACTTATATTTAATCATCAGTAGAAGTTCTTCATCACATGGATAGTGCAAGACATAGAACACAAGGTTGGGTTATTCTACTTCTACATCAAGATTACTTTATTTATTTTTCTTCAAGATCATTATATAGAGCCTACATTTTGAGAATCTTCAAGATTGCATACATTGTTTACTTCCCTGTTGATGTGACAAAAAGGGGAAGACATACATGCTACATTTGAGGGGAAGCAATTTGAAGATGATGTACAACTTACAAGAGATACACAAAGAGTTTTGTCGACATCAACTAGGGGAAGATTGTTGGGTCAAAAAGTTGATGTGGCAGAAACTCAAAAACGAAGAAAATATGAAGGCATTTGTCTAAGCGTTGTCAAGAGCAAATCAGGCTTTGTCAAGAGCAAATCGGGCGTTGACAGAAGTCAACATTAACAAGCATTGTCATGTGCAATCCAAGCATTGTCACATGCAATCCAAGCATTGACAGAAAGATTGACAAGTGTTGTTAGAAGCTTCTATTTAGACAAGTATGCAGAATATATTCTGTATTAGTTTATTTGAATAGAAGATTTACATGTTTATTCATTCTTATCTCTTGTAAACCCTATTCCTTACACTATAAAAGGAACCAAGGGTATTAGGTTTATTCATAACTTTCATATACAATGTAAACCTAAAGCGTGTGTCGACTAGACGTGGGATTCAATGTATACACGTCTAGGGATTGTTGATTATTAATATAATTAGCAATCAGTTTGTTTAATTCATGTGTCTTGTTCCCTAAACACCTTGTTAATGTGTTGTGTTCTATTTCCGCTTTGATTATCTAATCATATGAACATGATGCATTCCTAGTAGCTAAAAGATCGAGGAAACCAAGGTTTCCACAGAAAATAGAGGCAAAGAAAGAGAAAGGTTTAGCCATAAGTAATTGTCATGAAGTTTATCTAGCCCTTTTATACTTGCTTCAACTCTATCATCTTCCATTCTCCATAAATTTAAAATCTCAAAAAATCAGAGTCGTGGATGCTTAGCCTAATAGACCAATGAAGGACTACATGGTTAAGGATACTAGCTAGAGTAAGCTTAGATAAGCAAACTCGGGTTGAGTCAAAATATCCATGGCGGGCCTAATATGTCAAAGAGATCTAGATTTGTTAAACCATGTCCTTATTTTTTTCTCTTTTTATATATTTGATGAAAAATAAAAGAAAAATATATATAATGCAAATGTGTTATGCAAATGAAAAATGATTTATGCAAAAATTATGAATGAATATTTTTGGTGGCCAAAGTAGATCAAAAATTTGAAAAATGTTTGAAAAATTAATTTCCAAGTTATCATGAAGGTCAATGACAAAGTATAGGTAAGGTCACTTCGATAGAAGACCCCTTACACTTAAGCTAAACATTGTCCTCAATGTTTAAGAGCATGGGAGTATAAACTCCCCTACACTTATGATAATGAATAGACTTTGTTTAACCCAAGTTAAGGAAAGATCAACTATAGTGAATTCATTTTTAAAGCACAATGTGTCTATGAAAAATCACAATAGTAACGAAGTGAACCGGATACAAGGGCCTTCTCCATAAGCTCCAATGCACGATATGAGAGAGCAACCCTACAAACAAAATAAAGACAAAAGGAAGGTCTCCCCATACACTTCTCCTCAACTCTATATCCTTATTTCTAACCTACCACACTCTAAGTCTAAAAACTCTAAACCTAGTTATTCAAGCTTGATTTATGGAGTCTCTAGCTCGACTCTTCCCACAATGAATTAATTCATGGGGAAAATGGGGATCTCTTGGACCATTTCTACGGAAATGTCCTCCCTAAAATAGTGCTTAACACGGTGACCATTCACTTTGAAATTGGGACCATCGGGTTGTGATAACTCAATAGTTCCATATGTAAATACTTGAGCAATAGTGAATGGAGCGGACAATCTTGACTTAAGCTTGCCCGCAAAGAGTTTCAACCTTGAGTTAAAGAGGAGAACCGACTCTCCAACTTCGAACTCACGGTTCTTGAGCTTAGCATCATGCAATTGCTTAGTCTTTTCCTTATAAAGCAATGAGTTCTAATAAGCATTGGCTCTCAATTCATCCATTTCATTGAGTTGGTACTTTCTATGTGAACCGGCTTGGTTCAAATCAAAATTTGCCGACTTGAGAGCCCATGAAGCCTTATGCTCTAACTCGAATGGGAGGTGGCATGCTTTTCCATAGACAAGCCTATATGGAGTATAACCAATTGGTGTCTTAAAAGCCGTCCTAAAAGCCCACAAAGCATCATCAAGCTTATCCGACCAAGAAGCTCGATGCTCTCCCACCGTTCTATACGCGGTAGAAAGTCTATGGTTAACACCATACTTCTTCATAACTCTTGTAAATTGATCATTACAAAAATGAGTACCACGATCACTTATGATGGCCCGAGGTACACAAAATCTAGCAAATAATTTCTTCAAAAATTTCACTAAAACTCGAGCATCATTAGTAGGCAAGGCTTTGGCCTCAACCCACTTTGACACATAGTCCACGGCTACGAGTATGTACTTGTTTCCCTTAGATGATGGAAAAGGGCCCATGAAATCTATTCCTCACACATCAAAAATCTCTCATTATTGAATGAAGTTTTGTGGCATCTCATCTCGTTGAGTAATTTTTCCTTGTCTTTGACATACATCACAAAATTTCACCATCTCTTGGGCATCTTTGTATATTTAAAGCCAATAGTAACCCGAATCAAAGACTTTCTTGGCGGTGTAGTTGGGCCCAAAATGTCCACCCGTAGGTCCCATATGACAAGCTTTTAAGATCTTAAATGCCTCGGGCCCATCTACACACCGTCTAATGATTTGGTCCGCACATTTCCTAAAGAGGTAAGGGTCATCCCAAAATTAGTATTTCACTTCCTTAAGAAATTTCTTCTTTTGTTGTGAACTGAGACCCTCTATTAACACATCCCCCACAAGATAGTTTGCAATATCCGCAAACCAAGGGGTGGCTGTTGTCCCTTATAGTATGTGATGATTAAAGAAGAAAGAAAGGTAGATATGAGATGAATTCTAGAGAGAGAAACTAGACAGAGAAAAGAGAGAGAAGTGTGTAAACTTGGTGAATATTAGATTAGAAGAATTAGAGAAAATGAGACAACCAACCTCTCCTTACATGCAAGGAGAGGTTTATATATAGCCTTGCCTACATGTGGCATAATGGGCTATATGATAATGGGTCGGGCTTTCCTTTTGGGCTTTGGTTACTTATGAATGAACCTTAGCTTAAAGTTAAGCCCGTAATCCACGACTAACCTACTACCTATTTTTGTTTTGGTAACCGTGATTTCCGACTCATTGGCCGACTAATCCACGGGGTTTGAGCCCACCGCCACACAGACTCAAACCAGGTAAATCCCTCCCTTTTCAAGAGGTTGGCGTGGCCACTTCAAGGTTGTTTGCACCTAGTGGGAATTGAACTTGAGACCTCACACACTTTGGAGTGATAGTCACAAATTTTTTTGCCATTCTTGTTTGACTCAATATTTTGAGGCTAACAATCTCCCCCAATGTAAGGTCACTATCCTTTATGAGAGGTCATTACCCTTTGTCATTTGGAGATTCATAGAGATTACTAATCTCACCAAAAATGAGTCTTGAACCTGTAATATTAGTCTTTTTCCTTCATGCTGTGATCTTTGAGCCTTTGTCGTTGTCTTTCGACTTTGTCTTTTGATCTTGAGATCTTCAAATCATCCTTGACTTGTCTTTGCCATCTTGCGATCTTGTGTCTTCATCCACATGCTCACACTATTAATTGTCGAATATGTCTTTAGGCATGAGTATGTGGTTTTGAATCTTTGACTTTGCTGAGTACACCGTGACGCCACCTTCTCGAGACAAAACATAGACACGGACTGAATGGCTTTGACATTCGTCCTAAATCGGTAGCGTTTTACCTCCGGTCGGTGAAGACCGTTATACGATATTAAATATCGTACATGTGATAGGTAGATTCAGTTAAAAATCTCCTTGACAGGGTTTCTCGGCTGTACTAGCCGTTCTCTTTACTCGACCGTCTCAAAGCAAGAATGCGAACATAAAGAGTGAATCAATTGGATAAATATCCGCTTGATTAAAGTCGTCAATTCAAATTCCTGGAACAAGTGTGATTCATAAAGAATCTTACCATTGTTGCTTTCCAGTTGACACAAGCTTGATTCATAAGAATCTCACAAGTCACCTACCGTAGCGCTATTTGATGTTGACGCTAGAAGGATTTCCATTCGTCAATGTGAATATTAATGAATATCACTCTGAATGTTCTAGCAAGACCATAAAGATATTGCATAGAAACCAGAAACGAGTTTGAATCAATTCAGAATCAAACCACTGTTTCTTTTCAGTTTTACACATGTTCAATTCATAAAGAATCTTGCATATGACCTACCACAGTGCTGTTTGATGTTAACATTGGAAGGATTTCCACTCATCATTGTGCATACTAAGTAGTATCACTCTGAGTGTTCTAGCAATATCACAATGATATAGCGTATGACTCTCTTGATCTTTATCCGTGTGTCCTAACGATATTTGATTGATCTCTCGGCTCTAGACTCGATTTGTGCACTTTTAGTGGTCGGAGGCTGGAGCAGATGCCACCTATTCAATATCAACTATCTCGAAGTGCGAAAGTCAATAGAAGTCATGTTGTTCTCCGTTACAATAAGACAAACTTCTTTTGAGAGAAGCCTGAGTAGCTAGGAAAGGGTTGTGCATACATCACTGGGTCCATGATGAGTTGTCTTCATGATGTGTTGACCCGGTTTCTGCCTAAGTTGTATGGAGGGCTTCTTTGTTTAAACCCTTTATCCTTACATTTCTTTTTCATTCTTCAACCCCTTCAATGCTTACCAAGACATCATTACTAGCACCTTGTTGTGATTGTTCCAGTGCTAGCATCAATACTTAGTCGGCATTCAGCTACGTTTACATTCTACTCCATCTTTCCTAAGGACTTCTAATAATCTATTGGATTGTCCTTGGGAAGATCCCTCTGGTTCTTGTTGGATCGTAGGACTTAAACCTAACCACCCTTTTGACACCAATAACGTCGTGAATTAAAGATGTTGTGGGTATTTGATCGTAACCATGAAAAACCACTTCAAATTTCTAACAAGGTGTTTGAAAAACATTTAACACCTTGATAGTTTTGTCGTTTCAGAAATGCTCCCCCTTCACATGTGCATCGATAATCGAAAGTGTTTTGCACATGTAGGTAAGAGTTAAAGTGCTTATGTATTATATAAGATCACATTTTAATCACATTTTCCCCTATCTCTAATATATAAAATCTTTTGATACTAGAGATACCAAATTTGATTAAAATATATTTTGAAAAATAGTCTTGAAAATCTCTGGGAGAAAGATGTGTTAATCTTTTGCATGAAGTTAAAATGCTCCCCCTCAAAAATTGATCCAATTGAATTGTCACTGTGAGGATGTGATCCAGATTTCTCTTTTTGAGGATGGGAGTTCTTGAACACACAATTTTGGAAAGATTTTGAATAATCATTAAAAAATTCTTGAAAAAATTGTGTTCAACGCTTTTTGAAAAAATCCTATTTCTTTTTGTCGAAGAGGTTTTTCTAAAGCATAAACTTGAGTTCATAGACTTTGAATGTCTTGACGAATCCACTCAAGTGTAAGAAGATTTCTCTTCTTTTGCTGAGGGTAAGCGCACTAAATCGTACACTCCCCCGTGAATATTGATCCGGGTTGCAATCTGAAAGTGATTACAAGCCATTGTGTTGAGCTCAAAACGTGGAATGTTTTGTGACAAGCTCAACCCGTGATAGATTGCTCTACCCGTTGTTTGGAAATATTGTCCAAAATAGACAATTTCCTTTATTAAAAGAAATGACATGTTTTGAAAAATATTTACAACTTTCATTCGAGCTTTATGTACACACTCGTGTCGTTATTGAGCGACATTTCTAGGTACGTCCAAATTATCGTACTGAAAGACATGTCGAGAAGAATCTTTTTTGGATTTTAAAATATTTTTAATTTTGTGTTTTGCTTTTATGTGTTTTATATTTTTGTATTTTGCTTTTTCAAAAATATTTACAAGTAGATGTTTGATAGGTGAATCGAGCAGGCTTCTTTGCCAGAATCTCCAGTTCTGCTGGAGTCAAACATCTCATACCAATTTGCCTAACTAGATACGCAAACCTCTCTTTCGAAAGAGCTTTTGTAAACAAGTCAGCTAATTGGTAATCAGTTCCAACAAAGTATAGTTCAACGATACCCCTTTCAACTTGTTCCTTAATGAAATGATATCTGACATCAATGTGCTTCGTGCGGGAATGCTGTACCGGATTGCAAGAGATGGCTATGGCGGACTTTGAATCACAGTACATAGGTACCTTATCAAAGTGGAAGCCATAATCCGTGAGTTGTGTTCTCATCCATAGAACTTGAGCACAACACGCAGATAGAGACACATACTCTGCTTCGGCTGATGACAATGATGTGCAATCCTGCTTCTTGGAAGACCATCCCACAAGCTTATCTTGACCTAGAAATTTTTCACCACTAGAAGTACTTTTACGTGTATCAAGACACCCTGCATGATCAAAATCTGAATAGGCCGTTAGAAAGAAACTGATTTCCCTCGGATACCAGAGTCCCAAATGAATGGTATTCTTTAGGTACCAAAAGATCCATTTAACCTCCTTGAGGTGCTTTTCAGTGGGTCGTGCTTGATATCGTGCACAATAACACGTAGCATGTGATATATCTGGTCGGGTTGATGTTAAGTACATGATGGAGCCGATCATGGAACGATATTTCGTTTGATCTATGGCATCTCCCTCCGAATCAGCATCTAGGGATGTGGTTGATAATGGTGTCCCAACGGGGTCACATGAGGTCATACCATGCTTTTTGATTATCTCTTGACAATACTTAGCTTGGTTTATAAAGATACCACTTGGGGATTAGTGAATTTGAATTCCTAGAAAGAATTTTAGTTCGCCCATCATTGACATTTCAAATTTGTTGTGCATGACTTTTTCAAACCATTTTGAAAGTTTTGGGTTTGTAGACCCGAAAATAGTGTCATCAACATAAATCTGCACAAGCAAAATGTCATCCCCGTATTTATAAGTGAACAAAGTTAGATCAGTTGAACCTTTTGAGAAACCTTTGGATACCAGAAATTTCGAGAGCTCGTCGTACCACGCCCTTGGAGCTTGCTTGAGTCCATAAAGTGCTTTGTGGAGACGATACACCTTGTCAGGATAATGAGGATTGACGAATCCTTCCGGTTGCGTGACATAGACTTCTTCCTTCAAAGGACTGTTAAGAAACGCCGTCTTTACGTCCATTTGATAGACAATGAATCCCTTATGTGCAACATAAGCAAGGAAAATCCTGACCGCTTCCAAACGAGCTACTGGTGCAAATGATTCTTCAAAATCAATACCCTCTTTTTGGCCATACCCTTTAGCCACTAGCCTAGATTTATTCTTGATGATCGTGTTCTCTTCATCCATCTTGTTTTTCCAGATCCATCGAAGATTTAATGGTATTACATCGTATGGTCTGTCAACAAGTTCCCAGACTTTAAGTCTTTCAAATTGTTGAAGTTCATCCGTCATTGATTAAATCCAAGCATGATCAGCCATAGCTTCTTTGATATTTGTTGGTTCAGCTGAACTCACCGCGAGTGCGAACATACAAACATCGCCATCGGTGTTAAGCTGTCGTCTTGTACAAAGGGGCTGTGAAGTGTTTCCAATTACTTGAACCAAAGGATGATCTCGGGTCCAATGATGTGTTGAAGGATATCGTTGGTAGAACATGTGCATAGTTGACGGATCAACATGGCGAGTAGAAGACTCTCTAGTTTCGTGTACCGGTGTTCCGAATGGGTTGATAATTTCGTCTTCGTCGGAGAATGCATTGTCTGCTTAATTTGTGTTCTCTTGAACAATGACAGTAGTTGTTGATGTTGTAGGAGCGGTTGTTGATGTTATATTCTGAGGAGGTAAATCTGCAGCAACCCGTGTTGAAGTAGATAAAGTTGTATCCTTTTGTTGACGATGATCGGTATCATCATTCTTATCAAGAGTGACAGTGGAAGACTTCGATACAACAGTTTTATCCCCCGTGAAATATTCATCATACATTGGTCCATATAACATTTCCAACTCTTCAAGTGTCGTGTTGACTGTCATATCTGCTCTTGGAACATTTCCTGGAACCAGCTTTGAACTTGACGGTTCATTGTTGTGGTCTTGAGTTCCGAGTTCCGCGCGGTTGTGAACGGAAGTCGTTTGTCGTTGTGGATCGGGACTTAAACTGCTTTGTTCAAGTTTCATTTCTTGTAATTCATCAAATCTGATATGAATAGTCTCGACTATCAATTTTGTTATTTTGTTGTACACTCTATATCCCTTAGACTGAGTTGCATATCCCACTAGAATGCATGCATCACCTTTCTCTTTCATCTTGTATAGATTTTCACCATCTCGAATAATGTAGCACGTACATCCAAAAACGTGAAGGTGTTTGAGTGAAGGTTTTCGATCATGAATTATGTGATATGGTGTCTTTTCGTGTCTTGGGATAATTAAGGATCGGTTTTGTGTGTAACATGCAGTTGACACGGCCTCGGCCCAAAAATATAGTGGTAGTTTTGAAGCAGATAATAATGTTCGATCAGCTTCAACCAAAGTACGGTTTCGTCTTTCAACAACGCCGTTTTGTTCGGGTGTTCGAGCAATAGATGTTTCATGTTCGATTCCTTCAGCTTCAAAATAATTTCTCAGAGTTGAATTCAAAAATTTTGTGCCTCTGTCAGTACAAACCACTTTTACTTGAGCTTGAAGACCACGTTGTATCAGTTTAAGGAAGCTGATGAGAACTTCGGGTGTTTCATCCTTGGATCTCAAGAAGTGAGTCCATGTGTACCTTGAGTAATCATCGACAACTACCATAACATATTTCTTCCCATTGATACTATGAACACGCATGAGACCACACAAATCTATATGAAGAACATCTAACCGTCCTTTAGAGCTTGGTGTAGTCTTTGTTTTGAAGCTACTTCGTTTAGCTTTACAAAGCTCACAAGAAGAACAAAGATGATCTTTGATGAATTTCAAACTTGGAAGGCCTCTCACAATATCTTTCTTAGAAAGCAAGTTGATGGTATCAAAATTAAGATGAGATAAACGTTGATGCCTTAACCATGCCTGAGTCGTTGAAGCTTTAGCCATGAACCAAATTGGAGTTGCTGAAGTTGTATCTTGAAGTGAAATAGTGTAGAGATCAGTACCCCGTGTACCGGTAAGTAAATCATTCCCATCATAATCACGAACAAAACATGTCTTCTTCTTGAAAGCAACCTCCAAATCCGCATCACAGAATTGACCAACCGAGAAAAGATTGTGATTGAGCCCTTCGACGTAGTATACCCTTTTGATCATAATATTCCCCTGAACCAAATCTCCATATCCTAGGATCGGTGCAAATTGATCATTTCCAAATCGGACCGTACCCAGGAACTTCTCCACGAAGTTAATTAGAAGTTTGAGATTCCCCGTCATGTGCTTCGTGCATCCGGAGTCCAGTATGAAGAGAATTATTTGTATTACCTGCAAAAGAGTTAGAACACGATGGAGAATTTGCTAAATTGGATACCACAATAGTTGTGATTGTAGAATCATTAGTGACCTTAGCAACATTTAAAGGCATACTAACACTCGTTGTCACATTTTCTGTCCTAACTTTAGGCATCCATTTATATCCTGGAGGACATTGATTAACAAACCACCATTTCCACGACTTGCTAGCAGACTCATATAATTCCCTAATTCTGCTTCTAGTGGTCTTAGTGGTGGAGTCTGATGCAATACTTTTCTCAGGGGGGGGGGGGGGGGTTACACCAGAATGGTTCACTTTGCGTTTGGGTTTTCTAGCACTAATAGGCATCGTAGTTTGCTTCTTAGTTCTAGTATCTACGCTTTTGACATTATTCGAAACACACATAGCATGATTAGCATTAGAACACTTTCCACATTTCACACAAACAAACTTAACATTCAAAGCATTCAAAGTCGAATCATTCAAATCGTCATTACACGCGATTACAGACGTTTTATTCTTAGAAACATTGAAAATCCTAGGGTGGTTTTCTACTGTCTTCATCTTCCCTTGACTTTTGTTTTGCCAAACCTTTTCATTCATGCGAGTGCTCTTAAGCTGAGGCCGGCTAACACTATCAGTGGGGATTACTCCTGTAGTAAAAGACACACGTCTATTAGTATTTCTAGAAGTCTGTGGTGATTGACTTTCTTTGTTTTGTCTAGGTTTAGTGGCCAATCTATACATCCCTGATTTAATCACATTTGTGTAATGCTTTGTGATCGAATGTGTGTTCTGAGAGTATTATGTGGTAACCTATCCTTCCCATCCGTCTTGGAGGCAAACACAGGTTTTGCAAATGTAGAATTAGAGAAAACAGATGGTTTTCCCAAGACAGAGGGTCTAGTCACTTTGTGCACATTGGGTTGTCTAACAACAGGTTTCTTAACACTAGTTTCCACAATTTTCCCACCCATCTTAGCAACGAGTTTCTTCAACTCTGCTATCGCTATTTCCCTATCTTGTAACTGAGCTTTCAATCCTTTAATTTCCAAACTCTTTTCATTCATTTCTTGAAACGTTTGGGAAAGTTTTTCTTGCAATTTATTGTTAGTTGGACCTTTTCTGATGTCTTTTTGCAAAGCAAGTTCAAGAGAATGACAATGTTTTTGAAGAAAATCAGTTTTGTGTTGAAGTAACTCAAAAGCCTTTTTATCAACATTTTCTTTACGTTTCGAAAGCTCAACTTCAAGACGCTCACACTCTTTGATCTTATCAAGATATTTACATGCAACATCAGAATATTCATCGATATCAACACAAGATTGAAGAGTAACACACAAAATATCTTTGGAGAGACATTCTTCTAAGAGTAAATCATATTCATCTGAAAAAACAGACTTGTCCATTTGAAGATCGTCAATTTCTTTCTCAATAGACTCAACATATTTTAAATCATCAAACATTTCAGACCGAACTAATCTTTCAAATTCAAGAACATTTTCTTTTTATGTGGTCGTGTTCGGTATTAAGATTTGTTTGATAAGCACAGTTATATCTTGATGAATTGGTTTTTTCCATTCTTAATTTTCTCGTTGTTTCCATTCATTGTCAACAATGGATATATTATCAATGTAATGTTGTAGAAACCCAAATGTCTGCCTACTCTTTCTTTTAGAGGCATCAAGAGGCAAGTAGTTGATGAACTTAGAAACGTTTGTTTTCTTAATAGCAAAAGCTTCTTCCATTGAATTCTTCTTTGTTTGCATTCTAAAAACAATTCCTCACGAGAATTTTGTTTTTGTGTAGTGAAAAGACCATATAGACTATTCTCATAAGCATAATTGTATGGTTTCACAAACTCTTTATTGACCAGTGATCTACTCTCTTCTTCCCAAAGGGATGTCTCATCATAACCAAGAGGATATTTAGGATCGGTCCATTCGGACTCATCCATATAAAGGCGCGGGTTCACAGCTTGAGCTTGGGCAAGATAATCAGGACTTGCAAAGCTAGCTTGACCCTTAAACATAGACGGAGGTGCTATCATTCTTACGGTTTGAATAGAGTCATGTGATTTATAAACATCTTTCTTCAAAAATTCGACTTGTTTTTCTAGTTCCGTTACTTTTTCAGTATCTTTTTCATGTCTACTTTTGAAATCTTGTTTTAACGTTTCAACCTCTTGTTTCTTAACATCAAGAATTTTAGCAGACTCGATGTTATCCATCAAAAGCCGTTGTTCAAGTTCGTTAACTTTGATGGTAGCAAGGTACGTTTTTTGACGTTCATCCATTAATAAAACATTAAATTGACGTTTCTCTTTGGTTAATAACTCAAGAGTTTCGTTGTATTTCTTTTTAAGATCGTCCTTTTGACTTTTTAACGCACTACCCTTGTACCCCTCAAGCTCTTTGGTTTTCTGAAGAAGCTCATCTTTATAGCGTTCAATGGTCTCACTAGATGTAATTAGTGCGGCTTTGCATTCTTCAAAATTTTGAGTGAGCGCTGCGTTTGCCTTCTTTAATTGCTTTTGACTTTTTCTAGTTTCATTGACATCTTTTTGTAAACTAGCAATTAAATTAGCAAGCGCGACACGCTCCTCATCATCATACTCATTTGCATGTTGATCATCCTCAAACTCATTAGTGCACATGTCTGATAAATCAGGTGTGGTATTGCTATCAACCTTTTCCGTCATACATGTGTCATAATGGCATTGGGTAGCTCACTATGCTCATGAATATCACCAAACACATTATATTCATCAGTGGTGTGTACCTTATCGAGTGGCTCAGTGTCAAAGATAGGGCCATTGTCATCTTCAGTGACGTTGAGAACTTCGTCAACCTTTTCCATGTACGAGTAATGTGCTTCTAATTCTTGGTCGGAGGCTTCATCATCAGTATCATCAAGCATTGCTCCTTCCCCAGCCGACAATTTGACCCCTGCTTCCATCTTCTTGCATAACAACATATTCTCTTTATGATAGCTAGAGTCCCTAACCCGTTTCGGCTTTATGCATTCCTTTGCCATATGCCCATAACCTTGGCAATTATAACACTGAATCCCACTTTGTTGAACCACTTGCGTTCCAACAGTTTCCCTATTTCTAGTAGCAGCGGCAATCCTCTGAGTATCATACTTGGCAGTTTGTCGATCATACCTTGCAGAACCCTCAACATGTGTTGGATTATGTCGATCATACCTGGAAGGACTTTCACCACGTCGACGTGTGTCATACCTTGAAGGGTTCTCAACATATTGGTTCTTTGTGTTGGATGATGTTCGAAGATTGTTGTTGGTGGGTTTGAAGATTTTCTTGTAGGTCTTCATAATGTAAGCAATTTGTTGTTTCATTCCCGATTCTTCTGAGCTTGATCTTCATCAGTATCCTCTTCAGATGATGACTCAGATGGTGGTGATGGTGACTTGGTTCTTTGTCGCGTGATCTTGTGGAGGATGAAGACTTGGATGATGTGGAATATCCTTGTGAGGATGATTGAATGGAGTATGACTTTGGAGTACGAGATCGATGATCTTGAGTGGTAGACACTAGAGCAAGTGGATTAGCCGTCTGTGCAACTCGTTAAGCTCGAATTTCATTTGCCTCATGCTGAAATTGTTTCAAGATATCAATGAGAGTGTGATAGTTTACCTTGTCTAACTGCTTCTGTTGTTTCACCAAAGTAACAAAACGTGTCCACTCTGGTTGAAGTTGCTGAAGAAATTGCACATTGACTTGCATGGTGGAGACCTCCAAGTTGTTTCTTGTCATATCGTTCATCATCTTGTAGAATCGTGAATAATAAGACTCAATTGATTCTACATCCAATGCAGTAAAATTACAAAAATTCCAAAACAAGTTTGTTTTAACATCTTGCTTGTTGAGTGATTCTCCTTGTTGCAAGCGTTCAATAGCCGTCCACATTTCTTGTGCCGTAGGACATGCATCAACCGTGGAATAAATATCATCTCCAATTCCACTTAGAAGCATATAGATCGCTTATTTTTCTGCATCATACCAAGCACGCTTCTCTGGTGTAAGATCAGATAACGTTTCTTTTCTTGTGGTTGCAAGTATTTCTGGAATAGTGTATGTGGCTGGTGTATGAGGAACAGTGATATCGGAGAAAACATATGGTCCATTGTTAATACATTGACTCAATGCATCACCATTATGTCTTGTATCAAGATAGCGAAGAAAACGTGATTGCCATTGAGCATATCGACCGGCCACAAGCATTGGTGGTCTCTCTTTCTTACCCGTCACCATGATGTTGTTGTTCGTCACACGATATTCTGCAGTAGAATCCATTTCAATATTCTCTTAAGTGATGAATTGAATGTGGATCTTAAGTAGTTGTATTGTGATTGTGTTGTTGTTAAAATTCCGAAAATTGCGATTCTTTCTCAGTCCGACAATAAATTCCTCAGTCCGACAAAACGGTAGACCTAAAAAATTTGTAATCACCAAATTTTGAAATCAAGCTAGAAATAGCCTAAAACTAGTATGGAAAAAATTTGAATCTACTTGACGGGAAAATTTTAACTCTTTTTTTTAATCTTCGTGTAAACTACGTTCCGAGACTAGTCTAGATAGTGGTAAGTCTAAAATACTCTAACAAAATTTAGATGTCCATCGCAATGTCACCCATCGCACTCATTGATCGCACTCTTAGATCGTAGTCCTTGATCGTACTCATAGATCGTACTCTTAGATCGTAGTCCTTGATCGTACTCTATGATCGCATCTAATCATCGTATCCAGTGATCGTATCTAATGATCGTACTCACTTTATCGCACTCACTTGATCGTATCCACTTGATCGTACTCACTTAATCGCACTCACTTGATCGTATCTACTTGATCGTACTCACTTGATCGCAGGCTATGATCGTAGGGAGTGGTCGTGGGCTATGATCGTACTCAGTGATCGTAGTTTATGATCGTACTGAGTGATCGTGGGCTATGATCGTACTCAGTGGTCGTAGTTATGATCGTACTGAGTGATCGTAGGATGTGATCGTGACCTTGGATCGCAAGTAGAAACCCCTAGGGTTTATGCAATCGCAACAATCAGATCGTAACAAGAAAATAGTTCGAGACTTGTAAGCAACAAGAAAAAAGATTTTTACCTTGGAATTCGTGTTTCAATCCAAACCAATGTAAATAAAATCTTACCACAAGTATGTAGATAATCTAAAGTATGATTTAGAACACGAAACACAACGAAAAACAAGAAAATACTTGAATTCAGGATGAAGTTAGGTGTAAATCACACGAACCCAATATAATAGCAACAACGAATCACAAAAACTACCCCATGGCGATTGATACCAATTGTTGTCCCTTATATTATGTGATGATTAAAGAAGAAAGAAATGTAGATATGAGATGAAATCTAGAGAGAGAAACTAGAGAGAGAAAAGAGAGAGAAGTGTGCAAACTTGGTGAATATTAGATTAGAAGAATTAGAGAAAATGAGACAACCAACCTCTCCTTACATGCAAGGAGAGGTTTATATAGCCTTGCCTACATGTGGCATAATGAGCTATATGATAATAGGCCGGGCTTTCCTTTTGGGCTTTGGTTACTTATGAATGAACCTTAGCTTAAAGTTAAGCCCATAATCCACGACTAACCTACTACCTATTACAACGTTCTAATATACGATACATAATAAACATATGACCGAGCATTCTTCTTTGACTGAATATTTTGAGGCTAACAGTGGCATCCTCTTGAGAAGAGATAGACATGAGCTCCTCTAATGGAAATGATTCATTAATTTCCTTATGAGGCAATTCACCTTGAAAAGGATGCTCAAGTCTACTCAAGTGATCCGTCGCTAAATTCTCGGCTCCTTTCTTATCATGAATCTCAATAGAAAATTCTTGTAACAATAAAACCCATCTCAAAAGTCTAGGACTAGCATCTTGCTTTGTCATGAGGTAATTGAGAGCGGAATGATCCGTATACACTATGGTTTTGGAGAGCACAAGATAGGGTCTAAATTTCTCAACGACATAGACTATAGCAAGCAACTCTTTTTCTGTGGTAGTATAGTGAAGTTGAGAACCCGTCATAGTCTTACTAGCATAGTGTGTAGGTTGAAAATGCTTATTCACTCTTTTTCCTAACACGGCCCCCACGGCATAATCACTAGCGTCACACATGAGCTCAAAAGGAAAATCCCAATTAGAAGAAACCAAAATGGGAGCCTTAGTCAACTTGTCCTTAAGTATCTTAATAGAGTCTAAACACTCTTGGGTGAAAATGAAAGGATCCTCTTTTCAAAGAGGTGGGTCATCGGTCTTGAAATCTTAGAGAAATCTTGTACGAAACGTCTATAGAATCCCGCATGACCCAAAAAACTTCTAACTCCTTTCACCGTGGTAGGTGGGGGAAGCTTAGCAATAACATCAATTTTAGCATGATCCACTTCTAAACCTTTGTTGGATATCTTATGTCCCAAGACTATCCCCTCTTTGACCATGAAATGGCACTTCTCCCAATTAAGAATAAGACGTGTTTCTTCACACCTCTTAACCATACGTTCTAAATGGGAGAGACAAGAAGTAAATGAATCTCCAAAGACCGAGAAATCATCCATGAAAACTTCCATAGTGTGCTCAATCATGTCATGAAAAATTGCCATCATACACCTTTGGAATGTCCCCGGTGCATTGCACAAGACAAAAGGCATTCTCTTGTAAGCAAATGTAGCATAGGGACAAGTGCATGTGGTATTTTCTTGATCCTTAGGGTCAATGGGTATTTGAAAATAACCCGAGAATCCATCTAGAAAGCAATAGTACTCATTTCCCGCTAAGCGTTCAAGCATTTGGTCCATAAAAGGCAATGGGAAATGATCTTTCCTAGTAGCATCATTGAGCTTCCTATAATCAATACAAACTCTCCAACCCGTGACAAGTCTAGTAGGAATAAGCTCATTGTTCTCATTTGGTACAACGGTGATTCCACCCTTCTTAGGAACACAATGTACCGGGATAACCCATGGAGAGTCGGAAATGGGGTAAATCATGCCTGCATCAAGGAGTTTGATAACTTCCTTCTTAATGACCTCATGGATTTTAGGGTTAACCCTTCTTTGGCTTTGAATGGCGGGTTTATAATCATCCTCCATAAGGATTTTGTGGGTACAAAAATTTGGATCAGTTCCCCTTATGTCGGATAATTTCCATGCTATGGCTTGCTTATGTTTCTTAAGGACCTCTATGAGTTTTTCCTTCTCATCATCTTTCAAGTCTTTAGCAATGATCACGGGTAATTGGGCTTTTCCCTCTAAGAAAGCATATTCAAGGTGTGATGGAAGATCCTTAAGTTCAAAGGTAGGTGGACTCTCTATGGAAGGTTTCACTATGGATGGATCATCATTGGTGACTTCTTGTGGGATAGGTGAAGGAATGGGATCCTCATTGAGCAACTTTTGGATAGTGAGAATGTCTTCTTCCCAATTGATGGGAGAATCATCATTACCAAGGAAGTTAGACTTAAATTCCTCCAGGATGAAATCACTTTCTCCAAAAGGTGTTAAGGAGGGAGCAATTGAGGCAACGGTCTCTACATGAGGCATGTCTTCACTATCATTCTTACAAGCTTCATGGAAATGCTCATCACACACCTCATCAAGAACATCCACTATGTTAATTGTTTCACAAGCTTGAGACTTCTTAGTCACTTTTCCTAACTTAAACACCACTTTCTCATCCTCAACTCTCATAATTAGTTCTCCTTCCGCCACGTCTATAAGAGTACGACCCGTCCTAAAAAATGGTCTACCAACAATTAGAGGAACTCTCGGGTCCATATCATAATCAACCACTACAAAGTCCGCCGAAAAGGTAAACTTATCCACACCTACAAACACATCCTTCACAATACCTACCGGATAAGCTATGGTACGATTGGCTAACTCAAGGGTCTTCCTAGTAGGAGTGAGCTCGGGAAGAGAGAGTTTTTTCCAAACCGATAAAGGCATGAGATTAATGCTTGCCCCTAGACCCGCTAGTGCCATGCAATTTTCCACCCCGGGAAAATTACAAGGGATCAAAAATTGCCCCGGATCTCCAAGTTTTGTAGTTAAGGTTTTGAGCAACACGGCGGAGCAATTCTCATTAAGTGATGTGTTAGGCAAATCCACCAATTTTTCCTTGTTGGAGAGGAGATCTTTGAACATTTTAGCAAACTTTGGCATATATGCAAGAGCTTCCGCAAAGGAGATGTTTATGTTAAGTTGCTTGAACATCCTCAAAAAGTTTGAGACTTGTATATCATCCTTGTTTTTCAATTTCTCCTTTCTCAATCTTGATGGGTAAGGAAGGCTTGGTTTTGGTGTAGGTTGAGTAGTGGTTGTGGTGGAAGGTTTCTCTTTGTTGGTTTCTTCATTAGTAGGTGTGGAAAGTAAAGGAGAAGTGGGTATAGGTTGAGAAGGTGTAGGTGTTGAAGTGGTTAAGCTTGAAGGTGGTGAGTTGGATGTTGAAGGTTTATCACAAGGTGAACCCATAGTAGGCTTAACCATAGCAGGTGAAGGATCATTAGTTGTTTATCCACTTCTTCTTGTGATAGCATTGACATTAGCCCGTGGGTTTGTTTGTGTGTTTGAAGGTAGAGTCCCTTGTGGTCTTTGATTAAGTGCCATCAAAATCCTTTTGGTAGACTCCTCAATCATATTCTCATTTGCTCTTGCATTCTCTTGTCACTTTCACGAATTCTTCTTTCAACAAGCTCATTAGTATCATTTTGCCCATATCCTTGATTTTGACCTTGATGGTATCCTTGATTTGGAAAGGGTGGAGGTGGTTGGTTAAATCCTTGATTGGGTGTATGAAAGTTATTTCCTTGATTGTGAATGTTGTTGGGTGCTCTATAATTGTTCTCTTGGTAATTTGGCCTAGGCCCTTGATTTATTTGTAACAAGTGAGGAGTATTGGGTTAAGTATGGGTGGGTGGATGATTTGGAAAGCCGGGTGGAGCAAGGTAGTTATTTGACTTGTAAGAGAGATTGTTTTGATTGATGTTAGGTTTGAAGTGCTCTCTGTGTTCTTCTTGATAAGCATAACACTCAACTTGAACCTTATCACATTGTTGGTAAGAATGAGGACCTCCACAAGTCTCACATGAAATAGCAATATCATTCACATGATTGGTGGAATTTTTGTTCAAAGAGATTTCACAAAATTTCATGAGTGTGTTAGTCATATTATCAAGCTTTTGAGAAATAATCTTTTCTAATTGTGGAGTAACACTCTCTTGCACCACATGGACTCTCTCATCAAATTGTGTGTTAGTTTGCACCATGGATTTGGTTTCAATAATGTCCCATGCTTCTTGAATGGATTTGGAAAGAATATTCCCACCCGCGGAGGACTTGAGGGAATCTTGATGATGTGGTCTTAATCTATTGTAGAAAGTATTGATTTGGTGAACTTCATTGAATCCATGATTAGGGCATTTTCTCAATAACTTCTTGAACTCTTCCCAAGCATCACTAAAGGTTTGGCTAGGTTTTTGTTGAAATCCAATAATCAGGTTTCTCAAAGCCGTGGTCCTAGATGGGGGAAAGAACTTGTTCAAAAACTTCTTAGTAAAGTCATCCCAAGCATTAATGCTCTTAGGTGGTTGTGTATCTAGCCAATACTTCGCATTGCCCTCTAAGGAGAATGGAACTAGGAGCAACTTAATGGTATTGCAAATAGATAGAAACTTCTTTATATGATCATGTGGATCATCACTAGGTCTCCCAAAAAATGGTGTGTTTGAAACCAAGGTAATCATGGCGGTCTTAAGCTCAAGGTGTTTGCGGGAATCTCGGGTATAACAATAGCATCGACATATCCTTGTAAATTGGATTGTAGGTGTTCCATCAAAGGTCGATTGTCAACGGCGGCCATGGCTTCTTGTGTGTTGTTGAAAGCACGATTCTCGGGATCGGCTTGATGGACGATGTTGTTTTTACTCTTTCTCTTTTTCTTCCTTTTCGGAGGAAGGGGTTGTACACCAAATGGTATTTGTGCACGCCCGCGGGTGAGCATGCAACTCAAATCAAGGAGTGAGAGAGAAGCTCTCATTCGACTTTGGAAAAGAAGGGATTATCCATTTCCGAGGTTCAATAAGTAATATCCACAAGAAATTATAGTATACGTAAGTAATACTTGGGGGCAAGACCCCCAATCAAGCTTTCCTTCTTAGAATACGCACTAGTGAACGGGGGGTTAGGTGGCGTGAAGCACTTAAGTACCTATTAACCCTTAGACGGCATTTTATAGCACTTCGCCTTTCTATTCACTTTGTAGTTTGTATTCTTCTAATTCTTGCCTATTGGAAGTATTTATCTATTCTTGCTTAATTAAATTTGATCGATACACGTGTCAAGGACCGGAACGCTCCCGAACACGGTGTATTGCAAAAGCAATACTTATGGAAGTATGTGTATTGAGTGTTTGTATACGTATACGTATCTACATATAATAATATATCAAAAATATTTTTGTATTTATTGGGTTTTTAAAGAAAATACTATATGTACGTAAAAACCGATGAAATCCAATAATATATATTTTTGGGTGCAATCTCTTAGGAAAAAGATTACTTTTTGAATTTTTTATTTTTTTGGTCAATTCTTTAGGAAAAGAATTGATTTTGTTATTTTTTAGTTTTTATATTTTTATATTTTTTATTTTTTTATGTTTTTGATTTATGATACGTAAAAATAACGTTCACGAGGTGAACGGATCCCAAAATCCAATCGAAATCGTCAATCAATAGTCTCTCGTAATGTCATGAACCGGCAGCGGCGCCATTTGAAATTGATTATTTATGAGTTTGTTTATTCTCGATTCTTGACAAATTGAAAGGCCTAAAAATATCGAGCTTTTAATTGTTCTTGGTTGTTAAGGATATTTGGAATACTATGTCTAATTCAATCAACACGTAAAAAGAGGAAAATATTAAGGCTACGTATCCGTAAAACAAAGTGCACGTATCAATTACTATTCACAAAGTACAAATTTAAAATGCATAAAAAGTAAATTGCTTGAATTGTAAACTTAATGAAAGTAAAAGGACTGAAATGTAAAAATCAGGAATTACAAGGACCAAAATGTAAAATATAACAACTAGTAACACACTTAACCAAATTAACAAACTTGCTAACTGAATTCGTTAAAATCTGAAACTTAAAGGACTGATTTTATGCAAACCCTAAAAACTATGACAATTAGCACTGAATACAAAAACTAGCAAACAACAAGGACCAAAATGCAATTAATTGGAACTTTTCACACAAAACGTGTTAAGCAATTCAAATAAGCTGGATAGGGCTTATTTCTCAACCAAATTAAGTCTGGTTTGTTGCAACTGCTTAAAATGGAAAATGAGCTAGGCCAGTAACAGAAGTCAACTTAAAAGCTTGTAAATCATAAGATTGCTTATCTCAATAAGCCAAGAATAAGTTACAATGAAATCTAGACTTCCACAACTTGATTTTATTGATGAAACTTATTAATCAACTAACAAGAAGCTAGGAATGTCTTTTAAAATTGAAAATGATTCACTGAATAAGCCAGAATCAAGAATGAAGCAAAAGTGAGCTTATTTGACCAACGTTGACCAAAATTTCAAAAAGCTGCAAATCTCAATTTCTACTCAAGACATGTTGGCAAAACGATTTGTAAAAGAAAATAAACAAGTTTTTGAAGTGGAAATGGAGATCTAGTAAAACAGTTAGGACTTGATTACAGAAACTTGCATAAGCTCAAGTGCTTATCAAAAAGCTGTTTTCTCACTCAAACTGGTAAACTGTATAATTTCCTTATGATCATTGAAACTTCATATGTTGAACTACAAATTGAAACAGGTTTGAGCTAATTTCATCCAGTAATGAAGGTATGGCAAGGAATCAAAATGAGCAACTTTTTCTATTGAACTTGTTAAAAACTCTTGACCCAAACCTTTTTGCTACCAATTGCCTTATAGAAAACTTGTTTGACCACAAACTGACCCAAAAATGTTTACACTAGTTTTCCTAGTGTAAATGAACATTTAACAAATGACTTAAACAACTTGAACTCCCAAATCTTACTCAAACCAAACACCTCTTTAAAATCAGTTATAGAACTTTCTCAAAGGAAATTTTATCACAAGACTACAACTGGTATAGGCTTACATCAGAACTTGTTTGAATGACCAATTGAAGTGCATTTAAACTGAAAACAAGAAGGTAACCACACTTAACCACAAAATGAACCTTATGACTTATGACTGATGAAAATTCTTAACTGAAATCAAGTAAGCTAAGATCAAAGTTGTACGATCACTCAACAACTATCAAACTAACACAATTATACTATAATCAAGCTAAGCAAACATTCAGATCAGTAAGTAAACTTTATTCTAGGAATTTAGCATACAATACACTTGAGAGGAACCAAAAACAGGATTTTTAGAACCTTTTAGCTAAAGGCCTCCTCTGATGGAGTAGAGGAGCGCTGAGCTCTCTAGAAAACACTTATGCACCAGTAATCAACCCAAATTCATCATCATATCAACACCAAAAGACTGCTATGATCATCAATATGCTAGAAATCTGCTTATGAATGGAAATGGACTTCTTATCAACTCCTTATGAAACTAAACAGCTACAAATGCTTCAAATCATCAATAAGGTCTCCATTGATCAATGGAGATCAACAGCAACACACAGTATCAATTGGAATGCAGAATTGAGTAAAGTAGAATAGAGTGAAGTAATTGAATTTTTGAGTTTTATTTAATGGAGGGAAAATTGGTTACAACTGTTAACTAACTAACTAACAACCTCTTAGGTGTGTGTCAAACACCTAAGAGTTATGCTAACCGAAAGGGGAGAACTGAATTGAGAGAAAGAAAATGAAGTGTGTATTTTTCACACTCTAGGCTACACACTACAAATTAGCTACTAACTGAGTATTTATAGAGTAGAAATGAGAAGTAGTTGGGGTTGGTGACGTGTCTTGATCAATGGGAGAGTGCCAGGTGTCTTCATCATCTTAATTGCAAATTCTGCTCAAGAACACAAAGAGGGATTTTTATTGGCTCAATTTCAGTCTAATTGACCATTGGGATAGCTTCGTTTCTTGATTTGGAATCTTTTTCATGTTTTGCACTTGTTATGAAATTCATTGTAGCTCATTATCAGTTCTAGGCGCGTTTAACTTTGAAGGTGACACGTGGCGTCCTTTGATAGTTCTTCGTTTGATCACACGGATTGATATCCATTTTTGGATAAAAGGATTATTGAGTGGCGCCTTGTGATTGGATAAAAGAAAGATAGTGGACTGCACTGTTCGGATCCTCTAATAAATGCGAAGCTGAGTTAGTGGCCAGTTGTCTGCTGACTTCGTGATCCGGATACCCTTTTTCTTGCATTCTCATTGGTGGAAATGTTTGATACATGGATCGAGACCAAAGTTGGTATAATTTTGTCAATTTCAGTCCCTCTTCTTTAGCAGAATCTTCATTTAAGCTCTTTTCTTCATTTCTTTGGCAAATTAAGTCCTTTGACTTGCATTCTTAATCATTTGAGTCCTTTGACTTGGTTGACTTGAGAGTTGACCAGGGTTGACTTTGATCTTGACTTTCTTCCAAAATTGCACTTAAGTCCCTCAACTTTTGAATGTTGTCAAGATAGGTCCTTTATCTTCAAATGGCTTGTCGTATTTGATCCTTCTCTAGTCTATTCTTCATAAATGAGCTTGATTTCACTTGTTTGCTTGAGATTTGTATCATTGTTACCTATTTAAACACAAACACAAAACATACCACCTAATACTGCTTTATAGCATAAAAGTTAGGTATTTGCTATATGTTTTAGGGTGATTTGTTGACTTATTGATATGAGATTTTTACCATATCGTTGTTCCATAGTAATAACTGAATTTTAGTTATTTAAAAATGTAGCTTTTTCAAGATCTTTCTTTGCGTTGCTCGTACCCAATTATATTTGTCGTTGTTTCGGTCTCGGTATCTTTTCGAATCGATCACGGTCCAAAGTGGAATTGTTGTAATTGGTGACTAAAAAGGGGGAGCTTTGGATAATCTATATCTAATTGGTGAGATAAACAAAATAAAGTAAGTAAGTAAGTGAATAGATGGAAATAAAGTAAAACGAACTAACCGTAATTGGCGGGAAAACGAGAAACTAGAACTGGGATTGAAAACTAATCCGGAATTCAAATTCTGCCTTATCCGGAAAACATAACCACAAACCTTATCCGCAAAACACCTTATCCGCAACGTAGGCTAAGAAGCTTATCCGGAATACTGACAAAATGCTTATCCAGAAAAAAATGACTAAAACTCCTTATCCGGAAAACGATGTGAAACTTCTTATCCGGAAAAAGACTTAGATGTCTTATCCGGAAAATGGTTATCCGGAAAACAATATGGTGATCTTATCCGCAAAACTGAAATCTTGACTCTTATCCGGAAAACTTAAGAAGAGCTTATCCGCAAAACAAGAATGGATCCCTTATCCTGAAAACGCAATCAAAGCTTTATCCGGAAAAATGCTTCGTGAGCTTATCCGCAATCCAACTTCAATCCTTATCCGGAAAAAGTAAAACGAAGCTTATCCGGAATAATAAGACAGTCCTTATCCGGAAAATGGTTACAAAGTAGGCTTATCCGGAATAAGACTTTTTAGTCTTATCCGGAATATGAGGATAGAACAGTTATCCGCAATATGCAAAATAATCCTTATCCGGAAAACCTTATCCGCAAAAGAAGAACTTAGGAAGCTTATCCGGAATAAGGGTTTGAGACCCCTTATCCGGAATACTTGTGACTACTGCTTATCCGCAAGATGGACGAACGGCTTATCCGGAATAAGGGTTTGGGACCCCTTATCCGGAATACTAGGTACAAAGCTTATCCGCAAAACTTAGCTACAAAGACCCTTATCCGGAATAAGGAATTTATTTCCTTATCCGGAATACGAGGGTTTAGAAGATTCCGAGATTTGCACAACAAGTAATTAAGCAAAATCCCAATAAGCACTTTGCTAAAAGCTAAACAAAAAGAATCTAAGAAAAAGATGATTAAGCTAAAATTTAAAAACTTTTAAAACCTTAATAAGCTAGAAATCAAAAATCACTTTTTATCAAAAACTTAAGCTTGTCAAATCAACTTATTTTTCAATAAGCTAACACAATAATCAACCAAATCACAACCACTACATGCTTATTAAATCAAATCATAGATTATTAAGAAAGGAAGAATAAGAGATTAATAAAAGATTGCTTAAAATTAAAAGAATAAGATTCAAAAGTACAAAACTTAATATAAAACTAGAGAGAGAAAGTGCTTAAACATTTTAGAACTAATAATGAAAAACTGAAAATTAACTAGCTAACCACCCTCCTAATGTGATTAGGAGGGTATTTATAGGCTAAGTGGGAGGTGCGTGTGTGGTGTGCTTTCTTCTTTCTTTTCTTCTCGACTCGATTTAATTCTTTGTCTTTTCTCGACGTCGTCTCGGGATTTGAACTTGTCTTAATAATTTTCTTCTTTAATTTAGACTTGAGTTCTTCGACTTCATTAAACTTCCGTCTTTAGACTGTTTCTTCGATAAATCTTTAGAATAGGTCTTAGACATCCGTTTTTTAAGCACTTTTGATCTCTTGACTTCGTCTTTTCTCGTTTTCTTCGATAAACGCCCGTGTTTTCTTCCTTTTTCATCTTTTGGTCCTAAAACACAATAAAAACACAAACCACGCATAATTCCGAATTTTACGACGTAAAATACACGTTTTGGTCATGTTAATATTGGAAATAAGTGGTAAAAGGATAAGTGTTTTCACACTTATTAAATCCCCTACACTTGACCATTGCAATGTCCTCATGCAATGCATTAATTTTAAAGCACGGTTTACATTTTCCATCATAAATAACCCACCTTGGCCTTTATTAAATACTAAACATTTATGGAAAGTAAAAAGATAAAAACAAGTAAAGAATCAAAGACTTACATTAGGTTTTGGCTGCCATGAACGTTTATCATCCTCAAGTTTCACGTTCCCCATACCAAGCTTAAAAACGAGATCATTGTTATTATAAGTTAGCAAACTAACACGAATTCATGTGGGCCAATTAATCACTTAGACTCCATTATTCCTAGGTGTATCTCTTATATTTTATTGTTGTCTTGAATGATCACGAGGATGCATTGTTTGACTTATTTCGATAATTATTTAGGCCGAAAATAAAGTGGATGATTTAATCAATAGTTAGCTAAAGGACAAAATCTTTTAAAACTGCTTCTCGGGACCTCATAAAGTTCATATCTTGGCATAACTTGCTTCACGATTTGGGACCTTTCTCGGACCGATATTTGGCAGCGACTTCATACTTCGAATCTTTGAGAGACGTTCTTGAAATTATGGTCTTCTCTTCATAATAGGAATTTCTTCACTTGAAGTTTTGAGAGATTCTTCATATTTGGACCACGACTTCTTCATTTTTCTCCAATCTTTATTTTGGACTTTGATATACAATGATCCGCCTCCTTTTAGGACTTGGATCTATTTATCCTCATACCTTGCTAGGGTCTTTCGGATAGACTTCTCCATTATCTTTTGGGGAGTACTTGATTTTTGTCGTGTGTCTCGATCCTTCATATTGATTTTCGATAAATGATTCTTCACATAACTTTTGGATCTTAAGCAACAAAATGTAGCCCTCATGCCTTGTTAGGACCTTTTTGGACTCGCCAATCTTCGCATCCCGCTTCAATAAGTTATGCCTTGGCTATGAACTCTAATTAATACCGAGCAACTTTTAAACGATCTTGGGCTAGAAGCTAAGTAACTTTTTAAATCGTACAACCTTATTTATTGCAGGTAAATTTATTAGCAAGTTATGAGAGAATAGGCTCATAATTAACTCACATAAATTCACGAAATAATACCAAACTTATAATTGACTCTATCATCTCTCGTCCTCCACAGTTTAAAATATCAAGGAATGAGATTCGTGGATGCTTAGCCAATTAAATCAAAGTTTTGGGTTTTCGAGTCATCTATAGGATCTTGCAAACTCTTAGACTCTTTCAAGTTTAGAATTCGCATTTTAAAGTTCCCTTGATAAACGACTCCCTAGGATCAATTATAGGAGCTTGCGAAAAGTTCTTGTTCTTAACCCGTGAGAGTTAAGACTTTCGCGTTTTAAAGCCCCCTATATAAAAGCCTAGCAAAACTTGACTTAAACACGTTAAGGATACTAGCTAGAGTAAACTTAGATAAGTAAACTCGGGTTGAGTCAAAACATTCACGTCTTTGAAAAAATTAAAACCACTTTATTGCAAATTTATTCTAGCAAAAAAAGAAAATAACCATATTAACGGAAAATACAACTATACAACTAGGCCAAAATAGATTAAAAATTTTGAAAAATGTCGAAAAATCAAATTTTCCGGTTAAAATGAGGATAAATTCATGGAAAAGACCACGTACTTCGATAGAAGTCCCCCTACACTTGATATAAACATTGTCCTCAATGTTTAAGCATATGGGAGTAAACTCCCCTACACTTAGGACATTGTGCACGTTGTTTAAATCTTGCTAAGGAAAGGACAACTATAGTGATTTCAATGTGAACATATAAGATATGAAATGTTGAATCACGACAGTTTAAGGATAGGACCGGGAAGACGGGTACACGGGATCACGGGTCATCAAAAGTCATCAAAAGTGATTCATTGAAAGTTCGAATCCCTGCACATCATAAGAAAAAAGCAACAAACACCTACAAGCTCCCCCTACACTTAGGGTAAAAACGGGAAAGGGTAGATACACGGGTTGCCTCCCGAGGAGAGCTTGTTTTTGTTCACCGAGTCACGAGCCTGACTCGGACCCGAAACTAGTTCATGGGAAACATGGTGAGGGATGGAATCATCGCATGAGAGATGTCCTCACCAAAGTACAACTTCAAACGCTGGCCATTCACCTTAAAATTGGGCCCATTCGGCTGAGAAAGCTCAATGGTGCCATAGGGAAAGACTTTGGCGACAGTGAATGGACCAGACCAACGGCTCTTCAACTTGCCCGAGAAGATCTTCAACCGAGAGTTAAAAAGTAAGACTTGATCTCCAACGTGGAACTCTCGGTTCTTAATTTTAGCATCGTGGATGATCTTGGTCTTCTCCTTGTAGATCAATGAGTTCTCGTAAGCTTCATTCCTCAGTTCATGTAGCTCGTTGAGTTGAATCTTGCGAAGATCACCGGCTTTGTGGATGTCAAAGTTAGCCCACTTCAAGGCCCAGTATGCCTTATGTTCCAGCTCGATAGGGAGGTGGCATGCTTTCCCGTACACAAGACGATAAGGTGTACAACCAATCGGCGTCTTATAGGCGGTACGGAAAGCCCACAGAGCATCATCAAGTTTATCGGCCCATGAGGCACGATGCTCTCCCACAGTACGTTCCAAAATTCGCTTCAATCCACGGTTGGATATCTCGGCTTGCCCATTAGTTTGGGGATGATAAGCGGTGTAAAGACGGTGATTGACACCGTACTTAACAATGACTCTTGCGAATTGGTCATTGCAAAAATGAGTCACGCGGTCACTGATTATAGCACGAGGAACACCAAATCGAGCAAAAAGTTGCTTCAAAAAGTTCACAACCACCCTCGCATCGTTCGTAGGGAGAGCCTTAGCTTCAACCCATTTAGAAACGTAGTCAACGGCTACGAGGATGTACTTGTTTCCTTTAGAAGAAGGGAATGGCCCCATAAAGTCGATGCCCCATATATCAAAGATTTCACATTCTTGTGTGAAATTTTGAGGCATCTCATCTTTATGTGTGATCTTGCCTTGTCTTTGGCAAGCATCACAATGTTTAACCATCTCGTGAGCATCACGATAAATGGTGGGCCAATAAAATCCCGAGTCAAACACTTTCTTCGCGGTGAAGTTGGGACCAAAGTGACCATCGGTGGGTCCTTTGTGGCAAGCCTCGAGAATGTCTAAAGCTGCCGGTCCGTCAACACATCGGCGAATAATCAAGTCAGCGCATTGTTTGAAGAGAAAAGGGTCATCCCAAAAGTAGGTCTTAACATCATTCAAGAAAATTTTCTTTTGTTGGGATGTTAACCCTTTGATGAGAACACCACCCGCTAAGTAGTTTGCAATGTTGGCAAACCACGGGGTGTCATCAAGATTGGAATTTATAGACATTAAGGTCTCAAGGGGAAAAGAGTCATTGATCTCTTTGTTCTGATGATCCCCTTGATAAGGATCCTCAAGTCTACTGAGATGATCCGCGGCTAGGTTTTCAGCTCCCTTTTTGTCACGAATTTTAATGTTAAATTCTTGAAGGAGTAAAACCCAGCGAAGAAGTCTTGGCTTAGAGTCGTGCTTAGTCATCAAGTACTTCAACGCAGAATAGTCCGTGTATACAATGGTGGTGGATAAAACAAGATAAGGACGAAATTTTTCAAAAGCATAGACAACAGCTAAAAGCTCTTTTTCGGTTGTCGTATAATGCAATTGAGCCCCCGTCATTGTCTTGCTAGCATAAAGGATTGGTTGGAAGTGTTTATTCACTCTTTGGCCCAAAACCGCTCCAATAGCAAAGTCGCTAGCATCGCACATCAACTCAAAAGGTAGCTCCCAATTAGGGGTAACCAAGACCGGTGCCTTAGTTAGCTTATCCTTAAGAAGATTGAAGGCTTCAATACACTCTTTGGAAAAGATAAAAGGAGTATCTTTTTCCAATAGGTGGGTCATCGGGCGAGCGATGTTAGAAAAATCTTTGATAAATCGACGGTAGAAGCCCGCATGACCAAGAAAACTTCTCACACCCTTCACGGTTGAAGGTGGAGGTAATTTGGCTATGACATCCACTTTTGCACGGTCCACTTCAAGACCAGCTTTTGAGATTTTTTGTCCTAGCACAATGCCTTCTTTTACCATAAAATGGCATTTTTCCCAATTTAGAACAAGGCGAGTGTCTTCGCACCGCTTAAGCATACGTTCTAAATTGGCAAGGCAAGAAGAGAATGAATCCCCAAAGACTGAGAAATCATCCATGAAGACTTCCATGGTTTGCTCAACCATGTCATGGAAGATAGCCAACATGTACCTTTGGAAAGTCCTGGGGGCATTGCATAAGCCAAAAGGCATTCTTTTGTAGGCAAATGTGCCATAGGGACAAGTAAATGTTGTCTTCTCTTGATCTTGGGGATCGATGGGTATTTGGAAATAACCCGAGAAACCATCTAGAAAGTAGTAATATTCATTACCCGCTAAACGTTCAAGCGTTTGGTCCATAAAAGGAAGAGGAAAATGATCCTTTCTCGTGGCATCATTGAGTTTGCGATAGTCTATACAAACTCTCCACCCAGTAACGAGACGTGTAGGAATCAACTCGTTGTTTTGATTGGGCACAACGGTGATTCCGCCTTTCTTAGGCACACAATGGACTGGACTAACCCATAGGGAATCCGAGATAGGGTAAATCATTCCCGCATCAAGAAGTTTGATAACCTCTTGTTTGATAACGTCATGGATTTTAGGATTCACCCTTCTTTGGCTTTGAATAGTGGGCTTAAAGTCGTCCTCCATGAGAATTTTATGTGTGCAAAAGTGAGGATCAATTCCGCGAATATCGGATATTTTCCAAGCGATAGCTCTTTTATGTTTCTTGAGAACTTTAATGAGACGAGTTTTCTCATCGGGTTTTAAGTCCTTAGCAATGATAACGGGAAGTTGATCAATGCCTTCTAAGAAAACATACTCGAGATGAGGAGGTAAGTCCTTAAGCTCAAGAGTAGGAGGATTCTCAATAGATGGTGCAACTAACGATGGATCATCATTAGTCTCCTCTTTAGGAGAAGGAGGAGAAAAAGGGTCTTCATTGAGAAGTTTCTCAATTGTACGAATGTCTTCTTCCCAATCGGTGGGAGAATCATCATAGTTAAGATCAAGTGGACCCAAGCTAGCTTCAAAATCATCCAAAAGAAAATCACTTTCTCCAAAAGGAGTCAATGACCGAGCAATTGAGGCAACGGTCTCAACATTGGGTAGAGAAGAGAGATTACTTTTGCAAGCATCATGAAATTGTTCTTCACAAGCCTCATCGAGAACATCAATAGCATTAACACTCTCATATGAATAAGGTTGCTTAGAAATCTTACCCATGTTGAAGACAATTTTATCGTCACCAACTTTCATGATTATTTCGCTCGCGGCTACATCAATGAGAGTGCGACCGGTCCTCAAGAAGGGACATCCAACAATTAATGGAACACGAGGATTCATCTCGTAGTCAACGACAACAAAATCCGTCGGGAAGGTGAATTGTCAACGCCAACGAAGACGTCTTCAGCTATTCCTACTGGATAAGCAACCGTACGGTTAGCTAATTCCAAGGTCATTTTGGTGGGGACTAGCTCGGGGAGAGATAATTGCTTCCAAACACTTAAAGGCATTAAGTTTATACTAGCACCTAGATCGGCTAGGGCCATGCAATTCTCTACTCCCGGGAAGTTGCAAGGAATCAAGAAGCTACCCGGATCACCAAGTTTGGTGGGCAATTTCCTTAAGAGAATCGCGGAGCAATTCTCATTAAGTTGGGTCTGAGCAATGTCAAGAAGCTTCTCCTTGTCACTTAGAAGGTCTTTAAACATCTTCGCATATTTAGGCATGTGAGCGAGAGCCTCGGCAAAGGAGATGTTAAAATTCAATTGTTTAAACATTTTAAGAAAGTTTGAAACTTGAATATCATCCTTGCTCTTTTGCTTCTCTTTCCTCAACCTTGAAGGATAAGGTATATCGGATGAAGAGGAAGGCTTAAGGGGAGTAGGATCACTCACAACCGCGGGTGGTGGGGGAATGGGGGTAGAAGGCAAAGGAGGTGAGGAAAGTTGCTCTTTTTCGTTGCTCACAATCACGGGTGGAGGTGTTGGAAGCTCGGGTTCCGTATAACCTTTTCCACTACGAGTGGTGATTGCTTTCATCTCCCCTCTTGGATTAGCAACGGTGTTACTCGGAAGAGTACCCGAAGAAGAGGGTTGATTACCTTGGAAAAGCGAACCGATCATATCACGTATATTATTCGCTTGAGTGCTGAAAGAGTCTCTCATGTCTGCGCGAATATCATTGCTTTGTTTTGCCATGTCATTCCTTAGCTCGGCTCGAATATCGCTCCCTTGTTTCGCCATGTCTCCCTTCAAGTTGATGAATTGACTCTGAAGATTCGTCACAATCTCTCTATTAGTCCTCATGAATGTCTCGATATCTTGATTCAACGTCGTTGGTTGATTGAGAGGTGGAGCTTGGTAAGCTTGAGAATTTCCTTGAGGTGGGTATGGATTTCTTTGGGATTGATATTGATTGTTAGCAAGAGGTTGGGTTTGGTTATTTCGGTTATAGCTTTGTTGTTGGTTTTGGTTTTGAGGAGTAAAACCGGGTGGTGCAAGATAGTTATTTGAACGATAACTTAGCAAGTTACGGTCTCCTTGAGGACGAGCTTGATAGCCTCCTGTGGGATAAGTACCGTATGCCGCGTTAACGTTTTCACAAAAATTGCCTTGAGTAGAAGGACAATCATTGTAAGAATGAGGACCACCACATGTATCACAAGAAATAGCAACGGCTTTAGCTTGTTGAGTATGGTTACTAGCCAAAATTTGCATATTTTTACTCATTTCGATAATGGCTCGTTCCATGGCGGACATGTCGGTGGTGGAAGAAGTAGATGAAACATTGAGTCTCGGATTAGATCTTGAGGATGCGGATGAATCCCAATTCTTGTGGTGAGTAGTCATATTTTCAATCAACTCTCTACACTCCTCCGGTCTCCTTTTCATAAAAGTACCACCGGCGGCGACGTTGATCGTGTCACGATCACGAAAAGTGAGACCATTGTAGAAAGTATCAAAGAGAGTGACGGGGATCATGTTGTGATTTGGACAACGGTCGATCAAATCATTGTATCGTTCCAAGCATCAAAGAGCGATTCATCATTGTCTTGCATGAATCCACTAATTTGGTTACGAAGGCTCGTGACCATGGATGGTGGAAAGTAGCGCGACAAAAAGCGTTGAGTCATGTCGTCCCAAGTATGAATAGAATTCTTTGGGAGATGGTCAAACCATTTTTCGGCATGGTGAGAAAGCGTGTGTGGAAAGAGTTGAAGGCGAAGGACATCCATAGAAACACCGAACATCTTCATGCTTTGGGTAATGGTAATGAATTTTTCGAGGTGCTTGTTGGCATCATCATCCGGCAATCCACGAAATGGATTTGTTTGCACTTGTTGAATCATGTGATGCTTCAACGAAAACTCCTGAGCCGTGATTTGCATCGGCGCAATCGGGCCTCCGCGTCCATTCATCGTAGGTTGACATAGCTCCTCCATGGTTCGTAGGTCGGGTAGGGGTGGATTATTCATGTTGGGGTGAGGTGGATTATTATTGTTGTTGTGTATACCGGCCATGTCTAAATTATCGAGAGTCTCGGGCTCGGAATAAGACGTTTATCGAGTACGCATACACTAAAAAGAAAATGCAAAAGAAAATATTTTTGGTTTTTATAGGTTTTTTAATTTTTTTGTATTTTTGAAAATTTTATATTTTTATGGGTTTTTGAAAATTTTTGTACATGAAAATAACGTTCCCGAAAGAACGGATCCCAAAATCCAATTTTTCTCACAAGAAACCGTTGATCCTTACGAAAAGAGCCGGCAGCGGCGCCATTTTAATAACTGAATTTTAGTTATTTAAAAATGTAGCTTTTTCAAGATCTTTCTTTGCGTTGCTCGTACCCAATTATATTTGTCGTTGTTTCGGTCTCGGTATCTTTTCGAATCGATCACGGGGAGCTTTGGATAATCTATATCTAATTGGTGAGATAAACAAAATAAAGTAAGTAAGTAAGTGACTAGATGGAAATAAAGTAAAACGAACTAACCGTAATTGGCGGGAAAACGAGAAACTAGAACTGGGATTGAAAACTAATCCGGAATTCAAATTCTGCCTTATCCGGAAAACATAACCACAAACCTTATCCGCAAAACACCTTATCCGCAACGTAGGCTAAGAAGCTTATCCGGAATACTGACAAAATGCTTATCCGGAAAAAAATGACTAAAACTCCTTATCCGGAAAACGATGTGAAACTTCTTATCCGGAAAAAGACTTAGATGTCTTATCCGGAAAATGGTTATCCGGAAAACAATATGGTGATCTTATCCGCAAAACTGAAATCTTGACTCTTATCCGGAAAACTTAAGAAGAGCTTATCCGCAAAACAAGAATGGATCCCTTATCCTGAAAACGCAATCAAAGCTTTATCCGGAAAAATGCTTCGTGAGCTTATCCGCAATCCAACTTCAATCCTTATCCGGAAAAAGTAAAACGAAGCTTATCCGGAATAATACTTTTTAGTCTTATCCGGAATATGAGGATAGAACAGTTATCCGCAATATGCAAAAGAATCCTTATCCGGAATGCTTATCCGGAAAACCTTATCCGCAAAAGAAGAACTTAGGAAGCTTATCCGGAATAAGGGTTTGAGACCCCTTATCCGGAATACTTGTGACTACTGCTTATCCGCAAGATGGACGAACGGCTTATCCGGAATAAGGGTTTGGGACCCCTTATCCGGAATACTAGGTACAAAGCTTATCCGCAAAACTTAGCTACAAAGACCCTTATTCGGAATAAGGAATTTATTTCCTTATCTAGAATACGAGGGTTTAGAAGATTCCGAGATTTGCACAACAAGTAATTAAGCAAAATCCCAATAAGCACTTTGCCAAAAGCTAAACAAAAAGAATTTTAAAAAAAGATGATTAAGCTAAAATTTAAAAACTTTTAAAACCTTAATAAGCTAGAAATCAAAAATCACTTTTTATCAAAAACTTAAGCTTATCAAATCAACTTATTTTTCAATAAGCTAACACAATAATCAACCAAATCACAACCACTACATGCTTATTAAATCAAATCATAGATTATTAAGAAAGGAAGAATAAGAGATTAATAAAAGATTGCTTAAAATTAAAAGAATAAGATTCAAAAGTACAAAACTTAATATAAAACTAGAGAGAGAAAGTGCTTAAACATTTTAGAACTAATAATGAAAAACTTAAAATTAACTAGCTAACCACCCTCCTAATGTGATTAGGAGGGTATTTATAGGCTAAGTGGGAGGTGCATGTGTGGTGTGCTTTCTTCTTTCTTTTCTTCTCGACTCGATTTAATTCTTTGTCTTTTCTCGACGTCGTCTCGGGATTTGAACTTGTCTTAATAATTTTCTTCTTTAATTTAGACTTGAGTTCTTCGACTTCATTAAACTTCCGTCTTTAGACTGTTTCTTCGATAAATCTTCAGAATAGGTCTTGGACATCCGTTCTTTAAGCACTTTTGATCTCTTGACTTCGTCTTTTCTTGTTTTCTTCGATAAACGCCCGTGAAAGCCAGTGTTTTCTTCCTTTTTCATCTTTCGGTCCTAAAACACAATAAAAACACAAACCACGCATAATTCCGACTTTTACGACATAAAATACACGTTTTGGTCATGTTAATATTGGAAATAAGTGTTAAAAGGATAAGTGTTTTCACACTTATTGCATAGGCCTACTTAAATGTCCAAGTTGTCCTTAAATATGAATCATAGGGGATTGTGAAATGTTAGAGTCTTCTAACATGCTCCTCCACATCCTTATGTATGTACTTTCACTAAATAGTCATAAATCACGGATTGGATAAAGGCAATTATCCTCAAATCTATATTTAACCTTTTATCGAATTAAGTTTTTTTTTCCAATGTTCGTTCTTGGGAATTTTTCTCGCTAAATGTCTACTACTTGTAACTTGGATGAGCAAGTATGACCTTGAGGCTTAGTCAAATAATGGCTATACTATAGCCTTTACTAGTTCTTTGGGTTCATTCTTTGACCTTCCCTTAACTTAGGGCTGCTAATTTGTGTACTTTCATTACCTTTATCCATCGTAAAATTGTTCAAGTTGTTCAATCCAATCAATCGCTCAACTCTATTAGAAGATTTTCTCTGAGTTTTAATTATGCTTATTACATCTCAAATGTTTCAGTTATTTTATTCTCATCTTGTGTTTTACTCGTAATTAATAGATAGACTTTTCGTAGTCCATATATTATTTTTTTAGAATCTCAAAGGTGTTCATATTTCGCATCTTGGGTTCTAAAACTTCACGGCACGCGATAATTCTTTTGATTAAGAAACTACACAACCTTTATATCTCAGTACTTTTCCATTAATCGTAGTTGTTGTATCGGTATTGAAATTTGTAAATTTAAAATAAATTTTGGATACTCAGTCGCAATCAATGGAGTAAAATTTTTAGTTCGTCTTTGTATAATTATTCCAAATAAATTTCTCCTCAGTCAACATGCGACACATTAATCAATGTACTTTCGGATAGTTTTCATATTTTTGTAATATTAGTTTATGTTCGTTCCTTGTGGTATAACACTTTTTGAAGTATTACATGAATACTACTTTGATAATTGTTCATCGTCATATTAGAGTTTAGAGAGAATTGCAAAAATCGTCCTTATGGTTTGGTTAAATTGCAGGTTTGGTATGTCAAGTTTCGAAATTGCAAAAATCGTCCGTATGGTTTGGATAAATTGCATGTTTGATCCTTTTACGACTTGAAATGACCAAAATACATTGTCTTCATTATTTAATTTTTGTATGGGAATGGTATTTTACTAATTTTAAGTCATAAAAGGACCAAAAGTGCAACCGAAGCTTTGCTACACGGATTATTTTTGCAATTTCGAAATTTGACGGATCAAACGTACAATTTAATCAAATCACAAAGACGATTTTTGCAATTCTCGCTGGAGTTTATATGGACCATTCACGAATCGACTAGAAACACTTGCCATACATTTCAAAATCTGTCAAGCAACAAAAATAATTTTTGCTATGTGATATGGAATAATCAAACTACCTAATAAGTTTAAGATGATGGGTATTAAACAATTCGTGTATTACACATGGGTTTTAATTGGTCACTTGGTCGTATAATAAGGGTTTTGTCACTTAAAAAAAAATTGATTTCTCTATAGTTTTTTTGCCACGGTATAGTAAACCGTAAAAAAAAATTGTATATGAATCACAAATTTGTCACATTTATAAACGTTACAAGTATTTAAAAAATGATCCGCACATATAAATATGTACTATTATATAAAAGCTACACTTATAAGTGAAGAAAAAAAGTTTGTTATAATCCTACATTTATAAGTGTAGATATTTTGAAATTTTGACTACACATTTAGATGTGGATATTTAATAATACTTAATTTTTTTGCAATTTTGCCACACTTTTAAGTGCGAACATTCAAAAAATGTTTCCACACTTTTAACTATAACCATTATGAAAAATTTTCTACACTTATATGTGTAGGAAAATTTGTCACACCCATTATTTTCACATATAGCAAACCGCGGAGAATATAATTATACACATTTTTAACCATGGCTATTTAATCTTAAAAATGTGGAGACTTATTTTTTTTAGTGTGTTTTCAACAAGTCCATCATAATCCTCTAGCTGCGACGGCCCCGGGCAAACTAAAACCACTTGTTATTTGGTAGGCCATATATCAGGTGATGTCTTATTGATTCTTTGTATGTCTTATTTTTGTTTCAATGTGGTGATTTGAAATTGAAAGGCGTAACACATGAAACACACTTTGTGGGACACAACACAACATTAACACGCAGTTATACAAAGACCGAGTATAACATATGACATAACATGATTGATAACAACAAGTGTATATGATACCTCACATATTATCAAAGATGGAAATCAAAGAAAATAAGAAAGATATAGGCATATATACGCACACATAAAGTGCATAAAGCATAAAAAACATAAGAACGACGAAATTATAAAGCTACACAAACGTTTATGATTGTGATAGTTCTGAGCCGTAACTATATTGTCAATGTAAAGAACGACGAAAGTATTTTCCCTATCTAAGTTATATTATATGGCTGAAAATATGACACATAGTTAACCCAATGTTTATAAATACCAGCATATTTCATCTTTTAACATACAAGCAAAAATAGATCTATTTTACGTACAAATTCGATTTCCTCTATCTCTCTGGAATGGAACCACTATCAACTTATATAAACATACAAAATCCTCATGAGGTGGAGATCACATCTTATGTACCAGCATTGCCATGCCATAAAGAGATAAACAGCACCACCTGTCATAATGGTGAAGGTATGGGTCAGACTATTGATGGTGTACATTTGACATGGAAGAACTTGTGGGTTACGGTGCCTAATGGAAAAACAGGCGAAAGCCGTTCAATACTTCAAGATGTTACTGGATATGCTAGACCCGGAGAGATCCTAGCTATTATGGGTCCCTCCGGTTCCGGCAAGTCCACACTCCTTGATGCCTTAGCAGGTATAACTATCGGATTCATTCATGAGCTCCGATCCTTACAATATTCTGAGCGAGATATGTAAGAGAGTGACAAATATTATGAATTGTTGTACGAAACCGACAACAACCCGAAGTTCGATAACGCGGAACCGCTAGATCACGAGTTGTATCGAGCACAAGCAGCGAACACGAGAGACTACAAAGAACCGACAATAGTATATGCACACGGAATACCCCCAACTACCCCTTTATTAATAACCCTAATAAAGATTACATTGGGAAGAAGAATTCACTGAACTAGGATCCCCTCATCCCTATTTATAGAGATGAGGGGGTAGGCACCTTCCTAATACAAGTTTATTCCTAATCTATATTACAAAGTACACTTAAGTCCCTAAACTATATTTAAGTTTACTACTAAAGTCCAACAATTTCCACCTTAGGAGTAACACTTAAACATAACCGATACTCAACACCCTTTACCGGTGTTGGAACCTCGAACCGGGAACCACCTTGTCGACCAGACATTGTACTTCTGTAATTTCCCTAGATTAGCTTCCATAAACTCATTCACATTCTTCTTCTCAGCAACATTACCCTCCGCACCCTCTTGACCAGGTACTCCGGTTACCGTAATGTTTGCCCCCACCTTTATACCAAGGTGTACCTTTTCCTGCTCATTTACCAAGCAGCACGTGTTTGTCTTTTCTTCAGGTTGTTTGTCCTTCAACCATCTTTGAGCCACTGCAGCATGATCGTTACTAACCTGAAAAACCTCAGCTTCACGACCCTCTTGAGCTCCCTGCAGTTCCACCTCAAACCAAACACGTTTATAAACATGTACTCCATGGACTCCTGTTTTAACACCAGGACCAAGTTGTTTGAACCCAACTTGTTTTGAACCTCCATGCTTATGTACATTAGACCCATCGAAATTTTCGATGTCAAACCTAGTTATAGAACTAGCCATTTTTTCTTTATCCCTTTGTTGTTTGCTAAACCTTGTGAATAACCTCACAATCACAAACCGACAAAGTCCCTTCGATAATTCGCTAAACCTTGTGATATATTAAACCTCACAATCACGAATACGAAGTCCCCGTTTATAAAGAAAAACCCTTGCTTTATCGATATAACCCTAAGAGAAACCTTCTTAGAAATCGATCAAACCAAGAAACCCTTCAAAAGAACACCCTTTCTTACTCAAATATCGATTGAGCCTTGGAAATTAACCTATCCAACAAATCGACAACACTTGAATCAAGAAAGTACCCGACTCCTTTTGAAGTAACCCTTGTCGTACTTTTAATTTTGCAAAACCGATTTCTAATAACCTAAGAAATCTTGCAACCTCGACAAGTCTTGAATCTTCTTTAACCTTGCTACAAACCTTGTCAAGTTGTTTCTTAACCAACTTTACCGACAAGCCTCACAAGCCGTGTGCAATATACCCCTTGTTGCGTAAACCCTTTCTTGCAAATCGAATTAAACAGGATAACCCCAAACCCTCGATTAGAACAAGAAAAACCCGACCGCTAACTTGATAACCTCAAGCAAACCACGATCAAAACTTGAACCACAAGAAAAACTCTTCTTGCAATCGAATTTATTAGAGAACCCTAAAACCTCGATATCGAACAAGCAACCTCGACCGCCAACTTAAAACCCAAGCGAACCACGATCGAAACTTGAACCACAAGAAGTAAAAATAACCCGCAACAACAAACCTTCAATGTAATCGACTTTTGTAAAACCCCACAAAAACGATACATGAAGTCGTTTTATAACCAAAAACAAAAAAACCAAACTTTGACTTTCTATATAAACAATAAAGAATTTCAAAGATTGTCACCTTTGTAGTAATGAAAGAAAAGTGAAAACAAAACCACGTGGATAGTTTTTTAATATGTCACTTCCGAATTGTAATATGCATACAAACGCGAGATTAGTGATAAACCAATCACGTTGTTTTTGTTCTTTTTCTTTATAAAAACAAACAAACACCCTCACGTTCGTCACCTTATATTCCCTCTCGTCAATCGCTTCAAAAACAATCGTCCACCGATCGCAATTTTAAAAACGATTTCAAAACCGAAATCGACCTTCGATACCTCTGACGACTCGTCACCTCGACCTAGCACTCGAACTTCGATGACCACTATAACCGTGAGCTCTGATACCACTTGTTGTACGAAACCGACAACAACCCGAAGTTCGATAACGCGGAACCGCTAGATCACGAGTTGTATCGAGCACAAGCAGCGAACACGAGAGACTACAAAGAACCGACAATAGTATATGCACACGGAATACCCCCAACTACCCCTTTATTAATAACCCTAATAAAGATTACATTGGGAAGAAGAATTCACTGAACTAGGATCCCCTCATCCCTATTTATAGAGATGAGGGGGTAGGCACCTTCCTAATACAAGTTTATTCCTAATCTATATTACAAAGTACACTTAAGTCCCTAAACTATATTTAAGTTTACTACTAAAGTCCAACATGAATAAAAATGTAATACAGTTGTATTTTGAATACAGGGAGACTGGACTCCAATACTAGGCAGAGTGGTGATATTCTGGTTAATGGATGCAAGAAAACCCTAGCCTATGGAACATCGGTAAGCCATAATATAATTATGAAGGAAGTAACATCTTATATGATAACGAATGATCTGCTTTCAATACATATTTTCATTTATATCTGTTCCATGATAATCATACAGGCTTATGTGACTCAAGATGATACACTCATTACAACACTAACTGTCCGGGAAAGTGTTTACTATTCAGCCCAGCTTCAATTACCAAACTCTATGTCAACCGCTGATAAGAAGGAGAGAGCTGAAATGACCATAATGGAGATGGGCCTTCAAGATTCAATGGACACGAGAATAGGTGGGTGGGGAACTAAAGGCCTTAGTGGGGGCCAAAAGAGACGAGTTAGCATTTGTATCGAGATCCTAACTCGTCCCAAGTTTCTCTTCCTTGATGAACCAACAAGTGGCCTTGATAGTGCCGCTTCGTACTATGTGATGAGAAGAATTGCAAGACTTGATCAACATGAAGGAAGGACAATCATCGCTTCCATCCACCAGCCTTGCAGTGAAGTATTTGGGCTGTTCCATAATCTTTGCCTTCTTTCTTCAGGAAGAACAGTTTTTTTCGGGCGAACTAGCTCCGCAAATGAAGTAAGACGCTTAAAAAGTTTCTATACAAAAAGCGCGATTAGTTTAAACTATCAGCTAATTTCATTTTGGCTTCTATCACAGTTTTTCTCTTCAAATGGCTTCCCTTGTCCCAGTTTCCAGAATCCGTCGGACCACTTCCTTAGAACAATAAACAAGGATTTTGATGAGGTAGTTGCATTAGAATAATAATGCTTTCAGTTTATTATAAAGATTTAAAGATTTGTATCAAAATTCAATTTACAGGACATCGAACAAGGTTCAACTGAAAATAAACCTACTGAGGAAATAATCAACATTCTAATAGCATCATACATGTCATCTTCCGCTCACAACGAAGTTAAGAGCATAGTTGCTGAAATATGTAACAAGGTGAGCTAGATATATATAGTTATCGATCTTTTGTACACCTTGATACCATTTAACATATTGATCATAAAGTTGTATTTTTGTAATAACTATGATGCTAATTGATATATCGGGAAATTCCCAGGAATACGGAGCACTTGATAGAAAGGAAAGTCATGCTGGTATATCAACTCAGAGTCTTGTACTCATGAAGCGGTCATTCATTAACATGCATCGTGATCTTGGATATTACTGGATGCGCCTCGCCATCTATGTAGCATTGTCTCTTGGTCTTGGAACACTATTCTATCATCTTGGCACAAGCTACAGCTCGCTTCAGGTTATAACACTATATATATTCCGAATGTTAAAACAACAAATGTAATAGTGGCATCGATCTTAATATATGCATAAAATGACATAAACTTGCAGGCCAGAAGTTCGATGTTGATGTTTGTGGTTTCATTTTTAACATTCATGGCAATCGGCGGATTCCCCTCATTTGTGGAGGACATGAAAGTATTTGAACGTGAAAGGCTAAACGGGCATTACTCAACAGAGGCATTTGTAATAGCCAACACGTTATCGTCAGCACCATACTTGTTACTAGTATCCGTGATTCCAGGGGCGCTGGCATATTACTTGACGGGACTTCGTGAAGGATTTGATCACTTTGCTTACTACACATCTATACTCTTTTCAAGTATGCTGCTTGTTGAAAGCATAATGATGATTGTTGCAAGTATTGTTCCAAATTACTTAATGGGGATCATAATCGGTGCGGGGATCCAAGGTCTCATGATTTTAGGTGGTGGATTTTTTCGCTTACCAAATGATTTGCCACGCCCTTTCTGGAAGTACCCAATGTTCTACATTGGATTTCACAAGTATACGTATCAAGGATTGTTCAAGAACGAGTTTGAAGGAGAAAAGTATGTATACAACGAAATGGGGGTGCAAAAAACAGTGGATGGAGGGTATATATTAAGGGAGCAATTGCAAGTTGAAATGGGATACTCAAAGTGGATTGATCTAGTGATTTTATTAGGGATGGTGGTAGTTTCCAGGGTTTTGTTTTTGGTTATAACGATAACTGTTGAGAAGTTTAGGTCTGGCTTAAGAGGATTGATGTTTACACCAATAATTAACCCAAATTCATCATCATATCAACACCAAAAGACTGCTATGATCATCAATCTGCTAGAAATCTGCATATGAATGGAAATGGACTTCTTATCAACTCCTTATGAAACTGAACAGCTACAAATGCTACAAATCATCAACAAAGTCTCCATTGATCAATGAAGATCAACAGCAACATACAGTATCAATTGGAATGCAGAATTGAGTAAAGTAGAATAGAGTAAAGTAACTGAATTTTTGAGTTTTATTTATTGGAGGGAAAATTGGTTACAACTGTTAACTAACTAACTAACAACCTCTAAGGTGTGTGTCAAACACCTAAGAGTTGTGCTAACTGAAAGGGAAGAACTAAATTGAGAGAAAGAAAATGAAGTAGTTGGGGTTGGTGACGTGTCTTGACCAATGGGAGAGTGCCAGGTGTCTTCATCATCTTAATTGCAAATTCTGCTCAAGAACACAAAGATGGATTTTTTATTGGATCAATTTCAGTCTAGTTGACCATTTGGGATAGCTTCGTTTCTTGATTTGGAGTCTTTTTCATGTTTTGCACTTGTTTTGAAATTCATTGTAGCCCATTATCAGTTCTGGGCGCGTTTAACTTTGAAGGTGACACGTGGCGTCCTTTGATAGGTCTTCGTTTGATCACACGGATTGATATCCATTTTTGGATAAAAGGATTATTGAGTGGCGCCTTGTGATTGGATAAAAGAAAGATAGTGGACTGCACTGTTCGGATCCTCTAATTGGTGGAAATGTTTGATACATTGATCAAGACCAAAGTTGGTATAATTTTGTCAATTTCAGTCCCTCTTCTTTAGTAGAATCTTCATTTAAGCTCTTTTCTTCATTTCTTTGGCAAATTAAGTCCTTTGACTTGCATTCTTAATCGTTTGAGTCATTTGACTTGGTTGACTTGAGATTTGACCAGGGTTGACTTTGATCTTGACTTTTTTCCAAAATTGCACTTAAGTCCCTCAACTTTTGAATGTTGTCAAGATAGGTCCTTTATCTTCAAATGGCTTGTCATCTTTGATCCTTCTCTTGTCTTTTCTTTATAAATGAGCTTAATTTCACTTGTTTGCTTGAAATTTGTATCCTTGTTACCTATTTAAGCACAAACACAAAACATACCACATAATACTGCTTTATAGCATAAAAGTTAGGTATTTGCTATGTGTTTTAGGGTGATTTGTTGACTTATTGATATGAGATTTTGCTCATATCAAATCCCCTACACTTGATCATTGCCATGACCTCATGCAATGCCATATTTTAAAGCACAAATTTACATTTTCCTCTTATTTAACCCACCTTGGCCAATATGAAACGCTTTTACACTACTCTACACTATATGATGCATGATTTTGATTTTATACAATGCAATGCAAAGAAGAACAATTCTATTTATTTATTTTTGATTTTTTTGAAATGGTTTTGATGGAAAAACTCATAAAGAAATCAATGACTTAGATTAGGGCTTTTGGTACCAAGAACACTCATCACCCTTAAGTTTCACTTTCCCCATACCAAGCTTAAAAATGGGATCATTGTATTCACAAGTAAAAGTGCATCAACTTATTCATGACAATTGAATGTGGAACCGGTTATTATTTGAGCAAATTGCTTAAGAGCAAACTTGTCATTATTTAAAGCGTGAAGTATAAGAAATGTAAAATCCAAAAATAAGGAAGCACGATTTTAATCCTAAGTAATCCTTTCATCCATTACTCGAAAAAACGCTCACAATTAATATAAGTCCGACTCAAGAGTAATAAGTCATTCGCCTTATGTGTAAGATCCTTATGTCATGCATTAATAAGTAGCTACACACTCGCTAAGGAATAAAAAATAAAACTCACGCAATAATTTATATCCGCCGCCTTTTTGAGACTTTGGATCTTCAATCCCGCAACCCGTCAAGGTAATATGGATTGAAGCAACTATCAAATCCCCGCAACCCTTGTGAGAGTAATATTGGAATTCAATAGTCACTATAATTAACACTTCACTTCCCCTCTTGGGAGTCTTGTATAATTATTTTTTTTTCTTTTTCTTTTTTTTCTAGCCACTCATTTTTTTTCAAGCCGCTCTTATTTTTCTTTATTCCTCACAAAAAAATTGAAAAAAATAAAAGGAAAAACACCCGCTAAGTATTAAGCATGACATAAGTCTAATACACATAAAACGTTCTAACTTAGAATCTTAAGACGTACTTATACCAACCATGAATGATTAGTAAAAAATGCATAAGAGACTACAAACCGATTAAAACCGTTCTTGATTATTTATTAACATATATACATGCGAAGAAAATAGAGGCAAAGAAAGAGAAGGGTTTAGCCACAAGTGATTGTCATGAAGTTTATCTAGCCCTTTTATACTTGCTTCAACTCTATCATCTCCCATTCTCCATAAATTTAAAATCTCAAATAATGAGAGTCATGGATGCTTAGCCTAATAGACCAATGAAGGACTACATGGTTAAGGATACTAGCTAGAGTAAGCTTAGATAAGCAAACTCGGGTTGAGTCAAAATATCCATGGCGGGCCTAATATGTCAAAGAGATCTAAATTTGTTAAACCATGTCCTTATTTTATTTTTTTTCTCTTTTTATATATTTGATGAAAAATAAAAGAAAAATATATATAATGTAAATGTGTTATGCAAAAGAAAAATGATTTATGCAAAAATTATGAATGAATATTTTTGGTGGCCAAAGTTGATCAAAAATTTGAAAAATGTTTGAAAAAATAATTTCCAAGTTATCATGAAGGTCAATGACAAAGTCTAGGTAAGGTCACTTCGATAGAAGACCCCCTACACTTAAGCTAAACATTTTACTCAATGTTTAAGATCATGGGAGTATAAACTCCCCTACAATTATGACAATGAATAGACTTTGTTTAACCCAAGCTAACGAAAGATCAACTATAGTGAATCATTTTTAAAGCACAATGTGTCTATGAAAAATCACAATAGTAACGAAGTAAACCAGATACAAGAGCCTCCTCCATAAGCTTTAATGCACGATACGAGAGAGCAACCCTACAAACAACATGAAGACAAAAGGAAGGTCTCCCCCTACACTTCTCCTCAACTCTATATCCTTATTTCTAACCTACCACACTCTAAGTCTAAAAACTCTAAACCTAGTTATTCAAGCTTGATTTATGGAGTCTCTAGCTCGACTCTTCCCACAATGTATTAATTCATGGGGAAAATGAGGATCTCTTGGACCATTTCCATGGAAATGTCCTCCTTAAAATAGTGCTTAACACGGTGACCATTCACTTTGAAATTGGGACCATCGGGTTGTGATAACTCAATAGTTCCATATGGAAATACTTGAGCAATAGTGAATGGACCGGACCATCTTGACTTAAGCTTGCCCGTAAAGAGTTTCAACCTTGAGTTAAAGAGGAGAACTGGCTCTCCAACTTTGAACTCACGGTTCTTGACCTTAGCATCATGCAATTGCTTAGTCTTTTCCTTATAAAGCAATGAGTTCTCATAAGCATTGGCTCTCAATTCATCCATTTCATTGAGTTGGTCCTTTCTATGTGAATCGGCTTGGTTCAAATCAAAATTTTCCCACTTGAGAGCCCATGAAGCCTTATGCTCTAACTCGAATGGGAGGTGGCATGCTTTTTCATAGATAAGCCTATATTGTAGGTCCATATTTTCTTAGGATTAAGCAATGTATGATTTATCTAATGAAATGGAAGGGAAATAGAAGAACTAGAGAGAGAAAGAAGAGAGAGAAAGGAGAGAATAAGAGAAATGGTTGATTAATTGAGAAGTGTGTGTAAACACAAATGAGCAACCCCTCCTAACATGCTAGGAGGGGGTATATATATAGCCCACCCTACATGTGGGCTATATAGACTATATGTATACTTAATGGATCACGAGCCCAATATCATTGGAGTGACCAATCCTTTCTAAATACGTAAAAACGTATTTCCAACAATCTCTCCCAAAGGGAGGTCACTCCAAGTTACAATGTCCTAAATAGTCTATAGCTCGTGATCTATGCTAATAATGATGTGACTGAGACTTTCCTTGGAAAAACGTATTTCCAACAATCTCCCCCTAAGGGAGGTCACACCATTTTACAAAATCTTAAACCTAGCATACTATACTTGAGTCTTTGATCTTGTTCTTGTGAATATGTAGATGAGATCTTTGACTTTAGTCTTGAGCATGTTTCCTTGCCTTGACCTTGTGCATTCATCACTTGTGATATTTTCCTCCTCGTGACTTCATGATCCACATACTTATACTTTTATAAATTCTTGAAAGCTTCAGAGTTTGATACAGCGGAAGACTTGACTTTTAGACTTTCTTGAATTTGTTGAAGTATTAAGTGCAGAAAGCATAAGCATGTGTTGACGACTTCTTCTGGATTGAACACCGCAATGCCACCTTCTTGTTACGCTGCATAAGACAGTTAGCAACAAAACATATACACGAATGAAATGGCCTTGAACATTTCATTCTAATTCGGTAGCATTTTACCGCCGGTCGTTGAAGACCGTTGGACGATATTAAATATCGTACTTGTGGCAGGTAGTTTCAATTAAGAACCTCCTTGACAAGATTTCGCGGGTAACCCCGTTCTCTTTATTCGACCGTCCAAAGCTGACTGCGAACATAAAGAATGAATCATTTGGATAATAATATCCGCATGATTTGAAGCCGTCAATTCATGTTTCTGGAATAAGTGAAATTCAATTAAGAATCGCACCATCGTTGCTTTCCAGTTGTCACGAGCTTGATTCGTATAGAATCTTGTAAGTTACCTACCAAGTGCTGTTTGAGGTTAACACTATAAGGATTTCCACTCATCACTGTGAACACTAAGGTATCACTCTGAGAGTTCTGGCAAGATCACTAAGATATTGCGTAGAGGCCTGGAACGTGTTTAAATTCATTTAAGAATTAAACCACTGTTGCTTTCCAGTTATCACAAGTTTGATTCATAAAGAATCGTCCAAGTCACCTACCATGAGCTTTTTGATATTCGCTCAAGAAGGATTTCCATCTTCATTGTAAATACTTTCGTATTACTCGGATGTTCAGGCAAGATCATGAAGATTTTGCGTAGGACTCTTAAGATCTTTCTTACTTTTCACAGTGTGTGAAGAAGCAAGGAAATATGAAAGTTTGTACTAATGAGATATTTGATGATCTCAAATAGCTCTAGACTCAATCGTGCATTTTGGATTTTAGTGATCGGAGGCTGGAGAGGAGTACCACCATTTCAATACCAATTTATTCGGATTGAATAAATCAATAGATAATGTGTTGTCTCCGTGTGATTAAAACAAATATCTTTTAAGAGATATCTGAGTTAGCTGGGATGGGTTGTGCCTTGCATCACTGGGTCCATGATGTCTGTCTTCAATATCAAGAATCATTAAACAATGATCTTAATAGCATATGTATTGACCCGGTTTCTGCCTAAGTTGTAAGGAGGGCTTCTTTCTTTACACACTTTATCTTTACAATTCTTTTTCATTCTTCAACCCCTTCAATGCTTACCAATACGTCATCACTAGCACCTTGTTGTGATTGTTCCAGTGCTAACTTAAGTACTTGGTCGGCATTCAGCTACGTTCACAATCTTTCTCCATCTTTCCTAAGGACTACTATTTCTAGCTATGGAATGTCCTTGGGAAGATTCCTCCGGTTCTAGAGGAATCATTGGACTTTAACCTATCCTACCATCCTTATGTCACCACAATCTTCACCGTCGTGAATAGAGATGTTTTGGGTAAGTGTATGTCACCATGAAATCTATTTTGAAGTGCAAATCGATTTTGCTCCCCCTTAACATATGCCACGATATCCAAAAACATTTCGCACATGTCGGGATGAGCTAGCACGTTAAGTCAAACCATTTATGATTAATCATTTCCCATATTAAATCACATTTTCTCCCCCATATTAAAAATATTAACTCAATCGATGTTTTTAATATCAATTGATTTAATAGCATTTTAAGAAAATTTGGGAAAAAAATGTAAATCCAATTATCTTCATGAATTACACAAGCCCCCCCTCAAATTAATGAGGGTGTACTTGAAACGTAAATTAAATACCTTTTAAACACAAGTGTAAGGTATGTATCACGTGCAAAGATCATATATGATAATGTATTCACAAGATTTAGCAATTTACGAGGTTGGACCTGAATGATGGAGAACATCATATGAAAGATTCACATGGTTCTTGTTCACGAATGTTGGTCACCTCGTCACGTCTGAAGTTATCTCTTGACTCCATGTGTATGATTGAAAGGTATCAAGGTCTGAATGTTGGACAATTGCTCCCCCTCAATTGTTGACCCGCGTTCTATTGAAAGAGCTGTAGTCACCGTTTGAGTAGTCGCATCGTCGAGTATGTAGATATCAATTGTAAATTGCTACGGTTGGTGGAGATGATAACTTCATAAAAACAAGATTTCTCTTGTTTTAACAAATAAATGCACTGACACGTACATAAATTCGTGTTAGATTGTGTTATTACGTAAACACAATCCCATACATGGTTATAAAGTAAACCATGCCCGAGAAAATTAATTCCCGTTGTTGAGTCAAAGCTTTCCGGTGAAATGCTTGACTTTAATATGAAAAGCGGGTTACTATCGGAAATAATAGCAAGCTATTGTGAGCATCTTTTAAAACATTTGAACTTCTGATCGAACTTTATTTACAACCCCGTGTCATTATTGAATGAGATTTCTAGTATCGTAAATATTATCGATTCCAGAAGACATGCTCTTTTTATCAAAACATTTTTGAACACACAATTTTGAAAGATTTAGAAAAACCTTTTGAGAAATTCTCGAAAAATTGTGTTCATTGTTTTGAAAACCAATAACTTGAGCTTAAGATGTTGAATATCTTACAAAACGAGCTCAAGTCCGAGAAGTTGTAAGCTTCCTGTTGTGAGGATAAGTTTATCATCGGCGATAAACTTTCCTATTAACTGAAGAGCGAGTCCTAAGTTTACATTTACTTAGAAGTCGTTTTCATGAGCATGAAAAACTTTGAATGTTTTAACGTAAAGCACATGACCGAGAAAGGTGAATTTCTCGTTATGAAGAAAAATTCTCTTATTTAAAAGATACACTTTCCTTTATGAGCTTAAAACTTGGAATGTTTTAATACAAGCTCATGACCGAGAAAAATGAATTTCCCGTTACGAGGATAACTTATCTTTAAAGATAAGATTTCCTAAATATGAAGTCCGAGTTACAGTCTGATATTTATCTGTAAGTCATTGTGCATGAGCTTAAAAACTTCGAATGTTTTTATTATTAGCTCATGCCCGAGAAAAATTAATTTCTCGTTGTAAGGATAAGTATATCATTCGCGATAAACTTTCCTTTTAATTGAAGAACGAGTTCTAAGTTGATATTTACTTAGAAGTCGTTTTCATGAGCTTGAAAAACTTTGAATGTTTTAACGTAAAGCTCATGACCGAGAAAGATGAATTTCTCGTTAAGAAGAAAAGTTCTCTTATTTAAAAGATACACTTTTCTTTATGAGCTTAAAACTTGGAATGTTTTAATACAAGCTCATGACCGAGAAAAAATAATTTCTCGTTACAAGGATAAGCTATCTTTAAAGATAAGCTTTCCTTTAATTGAAGTCCGGGGCATAATCTGAAATATAATTATACACCATTTACACGAGCTTAAAACTTTTGAATAGTTTTAATGTAAGCCCGTGTCGAGAAAATTTAATTTCTCGTTAATGAAGTTAAGTTTATCATCGGCGATAAACTTTCCTTTCTTAGAATCGCGGGTTACAATCTGACATGTGACTGCAAGCCGTTGTGCATGAGCTTAAAAACTTCGAATGTTTTTAACCTAAGCTCATGCTTGATAAAAATTAATTTCTCGTTGTGAGGATAAGTTTATCATATGTGATAAACTATCCTTTCTCTGAAGATCGGGTCATCGTCTGATATTTAACAATGAACCATATACACGAGCTTAAAACCTTTGAATAGTTTTAAATTTAGCTCGTGTCCGAGAAAAATTAATTTCTCGTTTTGAGGGTACTTATCGCTGCGTAGATAAACTTCTCTGTCTCTAAAGTTCGGGTCACACACTGTTATTTGACTGGGAGCCATAAACACGAGCTTAAAACCTTTGAATGGTTTTAATTTTAGCTCGTGACCGAGAAAATTTAATTTCTCGTTTTGAGGGTAAGTTATCGTTGGCGAGATAACCTTCCCTTTCTTTGATGAGCGGGTCACAGACTGTTATTTGTCTAGGATAAGTTTATCATCGGCGATAAACCTTCCTTTCTTTGAAGATCGAGTTACAGTCTGTATTATGACTATAAGTCCTTTTTGGTAAGCTTAACCATGAATCCCCTGAGACACTTGTTTCTCCGATATCTGCTTCTTCAGCAACCACACTCTAAGAGTATCCTTAGTTGAACGGTATACAATGATTGGACCGCTTCGTTCTTTTGGAACATCAACTTTGGTACCTACATTCTCATTAGGAATTTGCATGCATTGATATGGGTTAGTGATATCTATCTTAGAAGCAAGTGGGGGTTCACAGTTGTCTTTTCTTGTGCCAGAGGCGACCTGAGTGGATGATTCACTTGTCTTAGTTGGCAAACGTTTCCGTTTATATAAAACCTTAAGTTCAAGCTTAAGTGATGTATCATCCTTTTCAATTTCCTCCCTAGCAGTTTTAGTAGAATCGGAGATAATCCTAGTTAAAGGGCACTCGTTTCCTACAAGAGTGAAAGTTCTACCAGTGGGGCGCCACATTTTACCAATGGGTTTGATTTTAGCAACCCACTGGGATTTAAGTCTAGCACGGGAGTTCACCTCATTAAGTAGTTTCTTAATACAAGAATCATGATTTACCGTAAAGACACATTTTCTACATGTTTTACAAGTAGCATATTTAATGTCCGAGTAAGATCTAGAATTCTTGGACGATTGATTGATGATCCTAGGATTTGGCATGCTACGGTTAGCAGTGTTGGTTAATCTAGAAGGCATCTGTCTAGGTTTGAAAGTCCTATCTCTTACTTGTGTCTTTTGCTTAACTTCCCTCAGACCAGATTTATGATGAACGTCATTTGAACTAGTTCTATACGTGGTCTTGGTATTTTTAGAGAAACTAGAGGCAATCATGTGATTAGGTCTTGCTAAAGCTGTTTTGGTCACACTGGGCCTAGTTGCTGGAGTGACTGGTCTAGAAAGATGAACTAAATCAACTTGGGAGGCAAACCGCGGTCTCGAGGATTGAGGTCGTTCAGATCTAAATGCAGTCGGTTGTCGAATGAACTAATTTATAGGCGGTTTCCCCAAGATTGATGGTTTTTCAAGCTTAGTGTCCACACTAGTTCCTTTAGATTTCCTTAATTCATTTCTCAATGCAGCTATAGCAAAGACCTTTTCCTGAACTTGAGCTTTAAAGTCTCATTCTCTTTGAGCAATCTATCCTGGGATGCCAACTTAGATTCAAGCAGTTGAATTTGTTTCAAAAGATTACCCTTTTCAGCTTTAGAATCTAAATTTTTTTGATCCAATTTTATTTTAAGAACTACGTTTGACTTTTCAAGTTTTTCAAAATATGTTTCAAATTTTTTCGTTTTCTTAGAAAATTCTAGTTTGGCGTCCTCAAGATCTTTTGATTGAGAGCTACAATCGTTTCGAGCTCTCTAATCTTGGAAACAGAAGCAGTCAATGAAGCAGTTATAAGACAATTATCATGATGATTAGCATTTTGAACACTTTCTCCCCATTATGACTCACATCGGATGAATCAGAAGTGGTATTTTTATCACTCTTTTCCATCCCATGGTTGTCATAATTAGGTTCAGAATGCTCAATATGCGGCATTTCATCAGCATATACATCATAAACAACATTACATTGTACCATGTTTGCAGGCTCTTCGTCATAAACAGGTAACGTGTCATCAAAATAAGTCTCGTGAACATTTCCTGACGTGCCACTGGTATCATGTTGTCCTCCTGATTCCGTGCTCGTGCCATTGTTAAGCTCCAAGTTGTCAACCATATGACCATTCTCCTCTTGCATCTGCATCATAGATTCTTGCACTCCATTATCATACGCTTGCTGAAGTCTGGATCTTTCATAAATCGAAGACGAAACCGATGTCATAAATTTCAACAGTTTATCACGGAAGTCTTTAACCTCGTTATGTGTGTATTGACAAAATGACCGGCATATCCCTGAATTGTCAGACTTGATGATATTGAATTGGAGGAAAGGCGTAAGTTGTGTCACAAGAGCCTTATAAGCAAGTGCCGATGCAGAGTAATTAAAGTCTTCTTTTTGAAGTTGATCAGCAAGTTGGTGCAAGTTGAGGAATAGTGAATCGATGAATGTATAATGATTTTGACCAAAGAGTGTCACAAATTCGCTTCCTCCTTGAACCCATGCAATGGTCATAAGATGTGACTGGAGTAGTCGACATGAAATTATACCACTTTGTCTAGCTGTGTCTTGCATGTGATGCAAGTCTCCCTTGAGAACTTGCGAGTTCAACAAATCCATTGAGAGTTCGATAAAGAATGATTGTTAAGGATTACGATCGATGAAAAGATCCGTCTTCACTTTCAAATAATAACACTCGATCAAAAATCCGTCGACAAAATAAATCTTGTCACTTTGTCCTTGTCAAGCCCCAATTATTACCCAAATAAAAAAATACCACATTTAATACACAAAGTTTATTCAAAATAGAAAAAAAATTTGACTAAAAAAAATACGGGTATGATGCTGTTTAAATCACACAGCCCAAAAAAATTTGTTTCCTTCACTCGGCCTTATCAAACCCCCTTTATCCGTTATGACACCCACGTGTCTTTAGTCAACCACAATCGCAAACTTAGTTATCTCCGTCCCTTGATAGAAATTCACTATAAATGCTCTTTAACCCACTTCATAGAATACTCCGTCTAAAAAAAAACATGCGGCGTCTAGATCTATTATTGCGGCTATGTCTATTTTGATTTAGCAATATAATTTATAAAATATTACCCGATCTTTTATTTATACAAAGATATTTTGAATATCTTATTTTTTATATTAAAAAATATATTATCGATATTTATAAAAGATATTACGAATATCCTTTAATCGGTTATTATACTTTCTTTACATATCGCGGTCATGGCACGTCTATCCATGGCAGTCCGCCCTTTTGCGATTTCGATGTCGGTTTTGATGTCAATCTCTTAAAATCCCCGTACCTTTGTTTTCGCTCACGGTACCATGCATCCATCAATTGTAGTTATATGTATCAACAATCTAAATATTTTATTATTTGAGCAATATTCATACGAATGAATATACGGATGATTTGACGAATGGCATGTTCCAAACGAATGATTTGAAAATTGCTTTATTTTTAAACGACATTTTCGTACAAAATCTTATAGATGGATGAGTTGACTATATCTCATATATTTCAGATAATATTTATATAAGTTCCCGTCTAAACAACATCTATATTTTCGTACGTGTATTTAAACAATATCGTACGATATTTTACGAATTGATGTTTGCTATATTTCAAAATATCCACTATTATTATATCCGCGGTCATGGTATGTCCAGCCGTGCTCGTCTGTATGTTAGATTATATTTTATTTTTTCACTGCGGTCATGAGCCGTGTCTTCCATATTAAACCCCGCGGCTGGTTATATTTTTTATATTAATAAAAGATATTATACATATCATTTAAATTACTAAAATATATTGTCTATTTTTTAAATCTGGTAAGGATATATTCTGATATTTTTAGATTTATAAAAATGCTATGCATACCTTTTTCAATAGGTAACAAAATATTACCTATATTTTCCTATATTATGTATATCTCTTAACTTGATAACAAGATCTAATATATCTTTTAGCTCTGTGCGAATTTCTTTTATTACGATAAATGTTCGCATTATTCAATACATATCTAGGTAGATATTTTCATGTCTAGTATTAAGTGATTACTTATTATACATATATATATGTTAGTCCGTACACTCGGATATATTCTGCCTACGGGCGTACATGTACACATCGTTCCCAGGTGGAATAAGAGGATTGAGTGAACCTAATAATTCAACTTGTCGTGTAAGAGGGATGCAACCCCAACGACCATGGATCATGTATCCTTGTTAGACACCTTGCTATCAAGACGTTGTAGTAAGTTACGCAAACCACATGACTCATGATGGACTTGCAAAAGACACACTGTGCACGTCTAACAAAATTTTGTCAAAACTTTGACCGTCCTTATGGTAGTAGCGGTACGCCGCACGTAATGACATAGGTCATCCCATAAGTTAGTTAAGATACGTCTTATACTATGTGACAATTCGCGGTTATGGCACGACCCATCCGCGTTGGTTCGCACGTTCGAACCCAATTTCTATCTTTAGTACGCGGCTATGGTACGTCCATTCGCACTGGTCTACGTGATCGTAAATTTTTGAAAACTTGATTAAGTTTAATACTACTATTCGAGTGTAGCACCATTAAACTTTGGGGGCTACTAGGGTATAATGATACCACTATTTATGTGCACGTCACACAAATATCTTTGAATACGTTCCTTTGCCGCAGAAGTCCGCCTTCTGGCGCTTTATTCCTTTGCTATGGAAGTATCTCTTTCATTGGTTTATTCCTTCAACGCGAAAGTACTCCTTCCGCGCGCTTATTTTTGCGCCAAAGAAGTATTTCTTCCATTGGCTTATGCCTTTGCCACGGAAGTACCTCTTCCGCTGGCTTATTCATGCGCCGTGGAAGTATCCCTTCCACGTGCTCATTCTCTTCGCCGTGGATGTATTCTTCCACGGGCTTATTATCTTCGCTGTGGAAGTGCCTCTTCCACGTGCTTATTATCTTCTCCGTGGAAGTGCCTCTTCCACGTGCTCATTCTCTTCGACGTGGAAGTATTCTTCCACGGGCTTATTATCTTCGCCGTGGAAGTATCCCTTCCACGTGCTCATTCTCTTCGCCGTGGAAGTATTCTTCCACGGGCTTATTATCTTCGCCGTGGAAGTGCCTCTTCCACGTGCTCATTATCTTCGCCGTGGAAGTATCTCTTCCACGTGCCTATTATCTTCGCCGTGGAAATATCTCTTCCACGTGCTCATTATCTTTGCCGTGGAAGTATTCTTCCATGTGCTTCTTATCTTCGCCGTGGAAGTATCCCTTCCACGTGATCATTCTCTTCGCCGTGGAAGTATTCTTCCACGGGCTTATTATCTTCGCCGTGGAAGTATTCTTCCATGTGCTTCTTATCTTCGCCGTGGAAGTATCCCTTCCACGTGCTCATTCTCTTCGCCGTGGAAGTATTCTTCCACGGGCTTATTATCTTCGCCGTGGAAGTGCCTCTTCCACGTGCTCATTATCTTCGCCGTGGAAGTATCTCTTCCACGTGCCTATTATCTTTGCCGTGGAAATATCTCTTCCACGTGCTCATTATCTTCGCCGTGGAAGTATTCTTCCATGTGCTTCTTATCTTCGCCGTGGAAGTATCCCTTCCACGTGATCATTCTCTTCGCCGTGGAAGTATTCTTCCACAGGCTTATTATCTTCGCCGTGGAAGTATTCTTCCATGTGCTTCTTATCTTCGCCGTGGAAGTATCCCTTCCACGTGCTCATTCTCTTCGCCGTGGAAGTATTCTTCCACGGGCTTATTATCTTCGCCGTGGAAGTGCCTCTTCCACGTGCTCATTATCTTCGTCGTGGAAGTATCTCTTCCACGTGCCTATTATCTTCGCCGTGGAAATATCTCTTCCACGTGCTCATTATCTTCGCCGTGGAAGTATTCTTCCATGTGCTTCTTATCTTCGCTGTGGAAGTATCCCTTCCATGTGCTCATTCTCTTCACCGTGGAAGTATTCTTCCACGGGCTTATGATTTTCGCCGTGGAAGTATCTCTTCCACGTGCTTCTTGTCTTCGCCGTGGAAGTATCCCTTCCACGTGCTAATTCTCTTCGCCGTGGAAGTATTCTTCCACGGGCTTATTATTTTCGCCGTGGAAGTATCTCTTCCACGTGCTTATTATCTTCGCCGTGGAAGTACCTCTTCCCAGTGCTTATTATCTTCACCGTGGAAGTATCTCTTCCACGTGCTCATTATTTTTATCGCGGAAGTACGTCTTCCGTTGGCACATTTCTTTGTTGCGGAAGTACGTCTTCCGCGGCGAATTACTTGGCCTGGCTAAGAGTGAATTTCCAAAATTTATATCGTTTAATCCAATGAAAACCGTTACAAATTTTGGAAGTCGTTATAAATGTCGTGGCCATAAGACGGATGCAATATCCGCATCACTTTGCCACAGAAGTACGAATTCTGTTGGCCTTAAGACGAATACAATATTCGCACTATGCTGCATCATTAGTGGGTATTAGAAGTACGTCTTCAAATGTTCACGATGCAGCATACGGGTTCCACCTTCACCTTCATAAAACCTTCTTATCATCCTCATGTTAGAGATGAATAAGAATGATACCTTGCCAATGCCAGTGTTACCCCGGCTATAGAACACGTTTTCTTCTTACGGGGTCCTTACCGTCTAATCACGGGAAACCAAGCATTCGAGCACAAACACCCGTCTTACGTATACATGTTTCCTCATTTCTTTCGACGTAGATATGCTTACAGGTAGCGGATATGGTGTAAAGTCTAGTAACCTCGGTGACAACCTCGCATACTAGACTGGGGGGACATGATGGCGTATAGTGGCTATGCTCACTATTCGCAATCCCATCCCATCATCTTTTTGCTAAAGGAAGCCCCGAGTGGAGCCATATGTTACGGACGACCCACGAGGATGTCCTAGCAGCAAGCCGCACGCGGTTGTTTAGTGAGCATGATACACGAATGAGTCTAGCATAACATGATCATGGACCATATGATACTAGACTAGGGGACATGTCGACGTATAGTCGGTATTCGGCCCGGCCCAACAGGCCCGCGGCCCACACACACCTAACTTATCCTTCAAGAAACCCTAAGCCTATATAAACAGGGGTAGGGGTCTCATTATAATCAGGTTCTCTCTCTCTTAACCACACCTCTTATACAATATATCGATCAATACTAACTTGACCGTCGGAGGTGGACCCCGGGGCTCCGGCCTCGGGTCCACGTCTAACCGGTTTACCTTTGTTTGCAGCATTATTCAGGACCCGGAAAGACGACGAACGGCCCAGGAGAGTCGTCAGACCGGCCTAGCCAAATTATGCTCCAACATCTCTCACAAAACTAATCTGATAAAAACTCTCTCACGCAAAACTAATCCACCTTATCCCTCCATTCGTTTCCTCCGCCTCTTTTTCTCTCAATCTCAGATTAAACCAAATCAAAGACACTCATCTCACAAAACTCTTTGAATTTACCACACGACAGATCACATATACCATCACAATAACTTATTTCTTTTGGCTGAGATAACTCTATAAACGAATCTTCATCTTCATTCATCAATAAAAATACTCCTTAAACCAATCGTGAAACCCTTTAAAGTTCTATAATCAATTCAGATTATCAATTAAGCAGAAAACCAATCACGTTTTTGCTTAATTAATTATCACCTCAACGATCAATAAAGCAATTCGTGAGGCCAGATAAGATCTTTTCGAAGGTCTCGGGTAGGTTAATTTAAGATTAATTGCATGCGTGTGTTTTCTGTGTTAATTCTTGAATCGAAACAAAGACAAACAGATAACAGATTTGTTAATCTGTTTCTTTATTTTTGAATATCAAAAGTGGTTTAAAACCTCACAAGAATCGATGATGATTTTGTTCAAACAATCAAGATCTAAAAAGATCTATAAAATATAGAACAACTCTGAGATGGATTTTCTAAAAAGGTTTGAGTCTAGATGGTGTTGAGTGTTGAGACGAGTCGAGGGTGGGTTGAAGAGGAGTTTGTGTTGAATCTGTTTCAAGTCAGGTCTGTGAGTTTGTGTGGTCGAAAAGATTGTGTTTGGTTTGTGGTGTCAATTTAATGATTCGTGATATTGGATTGTAAAAGAGTTATGAAAACGAGGGTGTCACTTTGACCGAGAGATGTTGGTCGATAGTCTGTTTAGAGTCGAGGGTGTGGGTGTGTTGGAGTCAAGGGTGCAGCCGAGAGTGGTGTGTTTTGATCAAGTGTGTGGGTGTGAGTCTGTTGGTGATTATTGTTTGAATGTGAGTCTAAAGGTGTTGTTGTTTGAATGTGATGGGAGTCGAGTCTGGGTGTCGAGAGTCGAGTCTTCGAGTGATTTATAGTTGTGGAGTCTAGACTGTCGTGGTATGCTTGAGTCAAGGGTGAAGGTGAGGGTGAGGGTGGTATGCTTGAGAAAGAATGGGTGTCGAGGGTTGTGAGGGGTGTGTTTGTTGTGTGAGACTGAGGCGAGTGTGTGTGTGTAAAGGTGGTTTTGAGAGTCTTGTTTGGTTGAGTCGAGTGCTAAGGTTCTTAGAGACGTGTGTCGAAAAGGTTTGAGTCGAGTCTTGATTTGAGTCAAAATGTTTTATTGAGGTTGTGAGGGGTGAGTTTGTTGTGAGATAGGCTGTCGAGTCGAGTCCAGCTTACGATTCCATCGGAATGTTAAAAATGAAAGTCATCGGAATGTCAACAATTAAAAACACCATCAGAATGTCAAAACAAAAAAACACCATCGGAATGAGTGTCAGAAAGCTCGATCGGAATGTGATCGGAAACTAGTGTCGGAATACCTAAGATCAAAGCTGTCGGAATGTATTCAATCGGAATATTATCGGAAAAGACCTGTCGGAATGATGGCAACGGTGCCTGCTTGATTTATCTATCAAACATCAACCTGTATATATCTTCGAAAAAGCAAAATACAAAAACATAAAACATATAAAAACAAAACACAAAATTAAAAAATCTTTCAAAATCCTAAACTATTCTTCTCGACATGTCTTTCAGTATCGATAATATGGACGTACCTAGAAATGTCGCTCAATAACGACACGGGTGTGTACATAAAGCTCGAATGAAAGTTGTAAATATTTTTCAAAACATGTCATTTCTTTTAAATAAAGGAAATTGTCCATTTTGGACAATATTTCCGAACAACTGGTAGAGCAATCTATCACGGGTTGAGCTTGTCACAAAACATTCCATGTTTTGAGCTCAACACAATGGCTTGTAATCACTTTCAGATTGCAACCCGGATCGATATTCACGGGGGAGTGTACGCTTTAGTGCGCTTACCCTCAGCAAAAGAAGAAAAATCTTCTTACACTTGAGTGGATTCGTCAAGACATTCAAAGTCTATGAACTCAAGTTTATGCTTTAGAAAAACCTCTTCGACAAAAAGAAATATGATTTTTCCAAAAGCGTTGAACAAAATTTTTTTCAAGAATTTTTCAATGATTATTCAAAATCTTTCAAAAATTGTGTGTTCAACAACTCCCGTCCTCAAAAAGTGAAATGTGGATCATATCCGCACAATGACAATTCAATTAGATCAACTTTTGAGGGGGAACAATTCAACTTCATGCAAAATATTAACACATCTTTCTCCCGAAGATTTTCAAGACTATTTTTCAAAATATATTTTAATCAAATTTGGTATCTCTAATATCAAAAGATTTTATATATTAGAGATAGGGGGAGAAAATATGATTAAAATGTGATCTTATATAAGACTCAAGAACTTTAACTCTTACCTACATGTGCGAAACACTTTCGATTATCGATGCACATGTGAAGGGGGAGTTTTTCTGAAACGACAAAACTAGCAAGGTGTTAAATGTTTTTCAAACATTTTGTTAGAATTTAAAGTGGTTTTTATGGTGACGATCAAATACCCACAACATCTTTAATTCACGACGTTATTGGTGTCAAAAGGGTGGTTAGGTTTAAGTCCTATGATCCAACCAGAACCGGAGTGATCTTCCCAGGGACAATCCAATAGATTATTAGAAGTCCTTAGGAAAGATGGAGTAGAATTTGAACGAAGCTGAATGCCGACTAAGTACTAATGATAGCACTGGAACAATCACAACAAGGTGCTATTAATGATGTCTTGGTAAGCATTGAAGGAGTTGAAGAATGAAAAAGAAATGTAAGGATAAAGGGTCTAAAGAAAGAAGCCCTCCATACAACTTAGGCAGAAACCGGGTCAACACATCATGAAGACAACTCATCATGGACCCAGTGATGTATGCACAACCCTTTCCCTAGCTACTCAGGCTTCTCTCAAAAGAAGTTTGTTTTATTGTCACGGAGAACAACATGACTTCTATTGACTTTATCACTCCGAGATAGTTGATATTGAATAGGTGGCATCTGCTCCAGCCTCCGACCACTAAAATGCACAAATAGAGTCTAGAGCCAAGAGATCAATCAAATCTCGTTAGGACACACGGATGAAGATCAAGAGAGTCCGACGCTATATCTTTGTGATATTGCTAGAACACTCAGAGTGATACTACTTAGTATTCACAATGATGAGTGGAAATCCTTCCAGTGTTAACATCAAACAGCACTGCGGTAGGTCATATGCAAGATTCTTTATGAATTGAACATATGTAAAACTAAAAAGCAACAGTGGTTTGATTCTGAATTTATTCAAACTCGTTTCAGGCTTCTACGCAATATCTTTATGGTCTTGCCAGAACATTCAGAGTGATATTCATTGATATTCATAGTGACGAATGGAAATCCTTCTAGCGTCAACATCAAACAGCGCTACGGTAGGTGACTTGTGAGATTCTTATGAATCAAACTTGTGTCAACTGGAAAGCAACAATGGTAAGATTCTTACTGAATCAAACTTGTTCCAAGAATTTGAATTGAAGACTTTAATCAAGCGGATATTTATCCAATTGATTCACTCTTTACGCTCGCGGTCTTGCTTTGAGACGGTCGAGTAAAGAGAACGGCTAGTACAACCGCGAAAACCTGTCAAGGAGATTCTTAATTGAATCTACCTAATCACAGGTACGGTATTTAATATCGTATAACGGTCTTCACCGACCGGAGGTAAAACGCTACCGATTTAGGAAGAATGTCAAAGCCATTCTGTCCGCGTCTATGTTTTGTCTCAAGAAGGTGGCGTCATGGTGTACTTAGCAAAGTCAAAGATTCAAGACCACATATTCATGCCCAAAGACTTATTCAACAATTAATAGTGTGAGCATGTGGATGAAGACACAAGATCGCGAGATGGCAAAGACAAGTCAAGAATGATTAACCCCTCCTAACATGCTAGGAGGGGGTATATATAGCCCACCCTACATGTAGGCTATATGGACTATATGTATACTTAATGGATCACGAGCCCAATATCATTGGAGTGACCGATCCTTTCTAAATACGTAAAAACTTATTCCCAACATATATGGAGTACAACCAATTGGTGTCTTAAAAGCCGTCCTAAATTCCCACAAAGCATCATCAAGCTTATCCGACCAAGAAGCTCGATGCTCTCCTACCGTTCTTTCCAAAATTATTTTTAAACCACGATTTGTGACCTCGGTTTTACCATTGGTTTGAGGGTGATACGCGGTAGAAAGTCTATGGTTAACACCATACTTCTTCATAACTCTTATAAATTGATCATTACAAAAATGAGTACCACGATCACTTATGATGGCCCGAGGTACACAAAATCTAGCAAATAATTGCTTCAAAAATTTCACTACAACTCGAGCATCATTAGTAGGCATGGCCTTGGCCTCAACCCACTTTGACACATAGTCCACGGCTACGAGTATGTACTTGTTTCCCTTAGATGATGGAACAGGGCCCATGAAATCTATTCCCCACACATCAAAAATCTCACATTCTTGAATGAAGTTTTGTTGCATCTCATCTCGTTGAGTAATTTTTCCTTGTATTTGACATACATCACAAAATTTCACCATCTCTTGGGTAACTTTGTATATTGAAGGCTAATAGTAACCCGAATCAAAGACTTTCTTGACGGTGTAGTTGGGCCCAAATGTCCACCCGTAGGTCCCATATGACAAGCTTCTAAGATCTTAAATTCCTCGGGCCCATCTACACACCGTCTAATGATTTGTTCTGCACATTGCATAAAGAGGTAAGGGTCATCCCAAAAGTAGTATTTCACTTCCTTAAGAAATTTCTTCTTTTGTTGTGAAGTGAGACCCTCTATTAGCACATCCCCTACAAGATAGTTTGCAATATCCGCAAACCAAGGGGTGGCTGTTGTCCCTTATATTATGTGATGATTAAAGAAGAAAGAAAGGTAGATATGAGATGAATTCTAGAGAGAGAAACTAGAGAGAGAAAAGAGAGAGAAGTGTGTAAACTTGGTGAATATTAGATTAGAAGAATTAGAGAAAATGAGACAACCAACCTCTCCTTACATGCAAGGAGAGGTTTATATAGCCTTGCCAACATGTGGCATAATGGGCTATATGATAATGGGTCAGGCTTTCCTTTTGGGCTTTGGTTACTTATGAATGAACCTTAGCTTAAAGTTAAGCCCGTAATCCACGACTAACCTACTACCTATTACAAGTTCTAATATACGATACATAATAAACATATGACCGAGCATTCTTGTTTGACTCAATATTTTGAGGCAAACAATCTCCCTCAATGTGAGGTCACTATCCTTTATGAGAGGTCATTACCCTTTGTCATTTGGAGATTCATAGAGATTACTAATCTCGCCAAAAATGAGTCTTGAACGTGTAATATTAGTCTTTCTCCTTCATGTTGTGATCTTTGAGCCTTTGTCGTTGTCTTTCGACTTTGTCTTTTGATCTTGAGATCTTCAAATCATCCTTGACTTGCCTTTGCCATCTTGCGATCTTGTGTCTTCATCCACATGCTCACACTATTAATTGTCGAATATGTCTTTAGGCATTAGTATGTGGTTTTGAATCTTTGACTTTGCTGAGTACACCGTGACGCCACCTTCTCGAGACAAAATATAGACACGGACTGAATGGCTTTGACATTCGTCCTAAATCGGTAGCGTTTTACCTCCGATCGGTGAAGACCGTTATACGATATTAAATATCGTACCTGTGATAGGTAGATTTAGTTAAAAATCTCCTTGATAGGGTTTCGTGGCTGTACTAGCCGTTCTCTTTACTCGACCGTCTCAAAGCAAGACTGTAAACATAAAGAGTGAATCAATTGGATAATTATCCGCTTGATTAAAGTCGTCAATTCAAATTCCTGGAACAAGTGTGATTCATAAAGAATCTTACCATTGTTTCTTTCCAGTTGACACAAGCTTGATTCATAAGAATCTCACAAGTCACCTACCGTAGCGCTGTTTGATGTTGACGCTAGAAGGATTTCCATTCGTCACTGTGAATATTAATAAATATCACTCTGAATGTTCTGGCAAGACCATAAAGATATTGCGTAGAAATCGGAAACGAGTTTGAATCAATTCAGAATCAAACCACTGTCTGTAACGCCCCATTTTGATAATGGAAATGTCACACGTAATTATGGCGTGTCATCAAAGCATACAAGGAAAAATGTCTAAACATTACATGACCATAGAAGGAAAATACCGGAATCAAACATCGGTAGTCCAAATGTAAAGCTCATCACACACAAACATAAGTATAGTAAAGGAAAGGACTAAACAATGTCCATAGCAATGTATCAAAAGAAAGGAAATGCATAAAGTAAAGAAAGGCTAGAAAGCTTCCAGTCCATATGCACGTACTCTTAAAGTCTACGAGCGTCCCTGAGTACCTGCCGTTTTGGGAACATAGAAAAGGAAAACGGCTGAGCAATACGCTCAGTACACGGATATACAATAAAGCATGAATAAGATAAGCATATAACATATAACAGCGGAAGAAACTAAGTCCCGAGTAACCTGGTTAAGTCTTGATAAAACTGGTTTTATAGTTTGAAAAGCCTTATGTTTATATGGTAAAAACTGTTTATCATATTTTACCATTAGCCAATATAGGTCATGAAAATCCACCGTGCATGAATACTTGGAGGGGTGACCTCATCATGCAAATTAGAGGGGCTGCCTCTAATTTAATATACTGGTTTTTGGGTAGGAGGGATCAGCTCCTTGTGAAGGATGCAAGGCACACACCACATTCACCATGAAATCCTGACTGAAAACATGTAACTAGGATGCACCCATACGCCCCACATGATAAATATAATATAAATAGCCAAAAGCTGAAGGGACGCCACGAGCAATCACTCCGCCGTGGTGAAGTCATAACATCAGTGCCTCTAATGTTATGGTTATGGTACCTCCATAACTAGGTGAAACTGGTCATGCATGTATATGGCTATAGGTATTCTAAATTAAACATAAGAGATTCAAACACATACTTATACTACAGGAAAACATTTGGCTGCATACGGGGAAATCCTAATAAGGAAAGAATGTCCATACTGAAAGGACGGGAATCTGTACCTTATGTCCAGTGAACGAAGAAGACGAACTAAGAGGAACCCTACTTCCGTATCACTAATGCTACATAAATACATACATGAATAAGTATCTGCTTACGAAATATGTAACTGGTTTTATGTCATGTCTTAGCTTATTTTATATGTTCTTACCATGTTTTACTGTTTTAAGCCTTAAACTGTGTTTATCTTATATTCTACTTACTCTGATTAAGTATTTCTGGTATTTCATATATTATTATACTTACTGTGTAATAATAAGTAACTTTCCAAAAATAGCAGGTTTCCTAAAATAGAAAGTTTCCAAAAATAGAAAGTTTCCAAAAATAGAACGTTACAAAAAATAGAAAGTTTCCAAAAATAGAAAGTTTCCGAAAATAGAAAGTTTTCAAAAATAGAAAGTTTCTAAAAATAGAAAGTTTCCAAAAGTAGAAAGTTTCCAAAAATAGAACTACTGCTTAAAATAGATAAGTTTCTAAAAATAGAAAGTTTCTATAAATAGATCAGCTGCCTTAATTAAATAAGTTTCCATAAATAGATTAGCTGCCAGAAATAGATAAGTTTCTAAAATAGATTAGCTGCCTTATTTAATTAAGTTTCTAAAAATAGAAAGTTTCCATAATTATAAATAAGTTGGTTAAATAAGCTAAGTATATAAGCCTAAGTGTTTTCATGATTATTTTCTAAGTCATATGATATAATGTATAGTTTAATAATTATTTCATATAATTAAAATAAACTATAGGTTAAAATATTTAATTAAAGTATATCATGTTTTAATTAAATAAAGTTAAATACTTAGGTTAAAGTATGTATTATTATTTATTAATAATATAACCTAAGTCATGTTAATTAAATAATTATAACCATGGTTTTTAAATAATTAATTAATTATAAGTCTTAAAAATATAAAATACTTAGGTTAATAATTTCATGATTTTTAATAATTAATATAACCTAAGTCATGTTATTAAATTAATCATGTCATGTTATTAATTTAATTTTAACATAAGATCATAAAAAATAAAAATCTAAACATACACCGTGAACCGGATCTTGACTAAGAACCATGAACCGGACATGAAATCGACACCATACCCCGAACCAAATCGGGGTCACCCTTGTCTTGATGCTGCCGTGGGACCCACACCAACCAACCGGGACCATATGGTCTCGGTGGTGGTCAAATGGCCAAACCGAGACCCTCTCGGGTTCGGTTTAGGCGCGGCCAAGAACAAACAACCCTTAAACATCCCTTTTGATTTATACCAAAACCAATTTCATGTTAGATCTATGATTTAATTAGGTTTTATAAGAAAAACATAACATGTTCTTAATTATTAAAAAGATTAAATCAAAAGAAAAAGGGTTAAAGGATTTACCGAATGCGTGGATCTAAAGAACGATGAACAAACACGAATACTAGCAATAATTCCAAGATCAAAGATCAAATCACACCCCTTTGGTGTGTTTGAGGGTGGCGGCCAAAAAGAGAAAAAGAAGGAGGAGGAGAAGTTTTAGGTTTCTGTAAAATTCTCTGTAAAGAAAAATATGAGTAGTGTTTTTCCCCTTAACCCCCTTAAGTGAGAATTGAAATGGGCTTGGCCCATTTCTCCCTTGTTGTCGCGGGTAGGGGCCCCACATGGGGTACCTGTACCGTTTTCCGTGTCTCGATGTTTAGTTACTCGTTCGTGATTATTTGTGTTCGCGTTTTATGTGTTCTCGTTAAATAATTACCGTGACCTAATATATTTATTTACGCTCGTAATAAATATATATATGTAATTAATAATAGTTCGTGATTTAATTACGTTCATGATTTCATGATCGCATGTTCGTGATTAATTATTGTCAAATAATTATTACGTGCTCGTGCGTAGTAAATACTTATCGTGTTCTAACACGTACGTAATACGTAAAATCCTAACACGTAATCGTAATCATGCTATAATAGGAAAGTTTTAATCTAGTACGTACGATCTTAAGGGTACTATTCATGGTAAAAGCATGCGGGTTTTACAACTCTTCCCCCCTAAAAAGAATAATTCTTCCCCGAATTATAGATAAAGTAAACTAGAAAAGAAGAACATACCCGAATTCAAAATATGAAATGAGGGTAAGAAGCCCGGATAGACTCCTCTGTTTCCCAAGTGGCTTCCCGATCGGTATGATCCCTCCATAGGATTTTGACGAATGGAATCGTCTTCCTTCTCATGACTCGTTCTTGTCTGTCAAGAACTCGTTCGGGTTCTTCTATGAAAGTGAGATCTTCACGTATCTGTTCCAGTGGATATTGATCCATGTGAAGGGGATGATAATGGTACCCTCTGAGTAAGGACACATGAAACACATTGTGCACATGCGAAAGCTGCGGAGGTAACGCCAATCAGTAAGATACTTCACCGACTCGTTCAATGATATCAAACGTTCCGATGAAAAGAGGACTGAGCTTCCCTTTAATCCCGAAGCGTCTAACACCACGTGCCGACAAAACCTTAAGGAAGACGTGATCTCCTACGTTAAAATGTATGTCCCTACGATGCTTATCGGCGTAACTTTTCTGACGTGACCGTGCTTCCTGAATTTTCTGCTTAGCTACTGCGATCTTTTCATTGGTCATCTCTATGATTTCTGGTCCTTCAAGTGTTCGCTCGCCAACCTGATCCCAACAGATTGGGGCGCGACACTTTCTGCCATACAACATCTCGAAAGGAGCACACTTGATACTTGCGTGCCAACTGTTGTTGTATGCAAACTCCACCAAACAGATGTAATTTTCCCAATCACCCGTCCATTCCAATGCACATGACCTCAACGTATCTTCCAATGTCTGACTGGTTCGTTCCGACTGTCCGTCCGTTTGAGGGTGAAAAGCCGTGCTAAGCTTAAGTTGTGTACCCCAAGCTTTCTGCAGACTCTTCCAAAAGCGCGAAGTGAATCGAGGATCTCTGTCTGAGACGATGCTGGTTGGTGCACCGTGGAGTCTCGTGATCTCTCTTCTGTACGTATCTGCGAGTTTACTTACCGGATCTTCCTTGCGGATCGGTAAAAAATGAACTGATTTGGTAAGTCGATCTACGATAACCCAAATTGCATCGTGCTTCCTCTTGGTAGGCGGAAGACCAGTAACAAAATCCATGGTGATCTTGTCCCACTTCCATTCTGGAATATCTAATAGTTGAAGGAGACCGCCAGATCGCTGATGCTCGATCTTAACCTACTGGCAGGTAAGACATTTGGAGACGTAAGTGGCCACATCCTGTTTCATACCACTCCACCAAAAGTACTGCTTGATGTCATGGTACATCTTAGTCGAACCAGGATGTATAGAGAATGGGGAGCTATGAGCTTCAGCTAACAAGGCTTCCCGGAGTTCTTGGTTATCAGGAACACAAAGTCTCGTGCCCTGCCATACGATACCATCTGCATCTACTCTGAATTCTGTCTGTTTCTCCAAATTCTGTACTATCGCGCAGATTTCTCCGTCATCCTTCTGAGCTTCCTTGATCTTAGATAGTAACTCGGGTTCTACTCTAAGATTAGCCCAGTAACCGTGCTGTCCACGTACCATGATCTCGATGTCTAGTCGCTCCAAGTCTCTTATGATTTCCTCTTCGATTTTAATGTCGTTGATCATTCCTGACTTCCTGCTAAGAGCATCTGCTACTACATTTGCCTCTCCGGGATGATACTATAGATTAATGTCATAATCCTTCAACAGCTCTAACCATCTCCTCTGCCTCATGTTCAATTCACGTTGAGTGAAGATATACTTTAAGCTCTTGTGGTCCGTGAAAATGTCACATGATTCTCCATATAAGTAGTGCCTCCATATCTTCAATGCAAACACGACTGCAGCAAGTTCCAAGTCATGCGTGGGGTAATTTTATTCATAAGGCTTAAGCTGCCTTGAAGCGTACGCGATCACTTTCCCATGTTGCATGAGAACACAGCCAAGTCCCTTCCCCGATGCATCGCTGTAGATTTGAAATCCACCCGTACCAGATGGGAGAGTAAGAATAGGTGCAGATACTAGCTTCTGCTTCAGGTCTTCAAAGCTCTTCTCTCGTTCTTCAGTCCAGACGAATTTCTCCCCTTTCCGCATCAGTTTGGTCAATGGTAGTGCTAAGCGGGAAAAGTTCTCCACGAACCTACGGTAATAGCCAGCTAAGCCTAAGAAACTACGGACCTCCGTCGCTGATGTCGGCCTTGGCCACTTAGTAATGGCCTCAACCTTCGCTGGATTGATAGTGATTCTTTCTGCTGATACAATGTGACCTAAGAATGCCACCTTGTCTAACCAGAACTCACACTTGGAGAATTTAGCATACAGCTGCTTCTGGCGAAGAATCTGTAGTACTGTACGAAGATGGTCTTCGTGTTCCTCCTTGGACTTTGAGAAAATCAGGATGTCATCTGTGAAGACAATGACGAACTTGTCTAGAAATTCATGGAAGATTCTGTTCATCAAATCCATGAACACTGCTGGAGCATTTGTCAGGCCAAATGGCATAGCTACAAACTCGTAGTGGCCATAGCGGGTACGAAAGGCAGTCTTAGCGATGTCCTGCTCCTTGACCCGTAGCTGATGATAGCCTGACCTAAGATCAATCTTGGAGAAGTATTTGGCCCCTTGGAGTTGGTCAAACAGATCGTCAATACGTGGCAGTGGATATCTATTCCGGATAGTAATCTTGTTGAGCTCACGATAGTCTATGCAAAGACGCATACTGCCGTCCTTCTTCTTAACGAACAAGACCGGTGCGCCCTATGGAGATGTGCTCGTTCGAATGAAACCTTTTTCAAGAAGTTGTTGCAGTTGATCCTTCAGCTCTATGGGAGCCATGCGATAAGGAGCCTTGGAGATTGGTTCATCTCCTGGAATAAGCTCGATACTGAATTCCACTTCTCGTGCAGGTGGTATGCCCGGAAGTTCTGCTGGAAAAACATCTTGGAATTCTGACACTATGGGTTGATCCTGAATTGATGGGGATTCAGCATCCATGTCGTGAACCGTAGCTAGATAACCTTCGCAGCCATGTGACAGTAGTGCACGCGCTTGCAGGGTAGATATGACTTGTACAGACCGTCCGGGTATGAACCCGCTATGAATGTACTCTTGTGCATTAACATCACCGAAGATAACTCGATATGAATTGCAATCTATGGTAGCATGATGCTTGGATAGCCAATCCATGCCCAAAATCATGTCGAAGTCATTCATGTCCAGCGGAAGTGCGTCAACAGGTCGAACCTTATCGACAAATTCTAGGGGAAGACTCTTGTATACATGAGTGATTAATACAGAGTCCCTCAAAGGCGTGGAAATAGTAAGCCTATTTTCTAGTGGCATGGGGAGCATCCTAATGTTCTTAGCATAAGCAGTAGAAATAACCGAGTGAGTGCACCCGTATCGAAAAGAACACATGCAGCTTGACCATACATATACAAGATTCCAGTGATGATACCTGTAGACTTGTTGGCCTGGTCTCGAGATGTCGTGTAGACACGCCCGGTAGTAGGAGGCGGCTTGGTATCAGCATGTCCCGATGTACCCTCCATCTCGCCCTTACGACAATCCTTCATGATATGGCCAGGAAGACCACACTTGAAGCACGCATCAGTATTACGGCGAAATGGCCCTGGGTGCCTACGGTGGCAAGTAGAGCAAAGAGGATGAGTAAATCCTCCAACAGGTGCTCTGGCTGGCTGGGAACCTGATAAAACATTTTACATAAGACATGATAATTGGGTACAAAGGACAATGCGGATGATCGTAAGATTGAATACCAGTAATAGCTGGACGGCTAGGCTGTGAACCTCTCTGGTTCTGGTCCCTACCGTTTCCATGGTTCCTGGTAGAAGTTTTGCCAAAGTGTCAGAATATGAGTTATAACATGAAATCATAAGGAAATGCGTAAGTATGAGGACCTGCTGCTGTTGGAGTGTCCAGCGTTGTTACGGTAATTATCATTACCGCCACGCCTATCCGTAGCAGAACGGTCGTTAGTCTGACCGTTTCCCTTGGGCTGATGAGGCTGCTGCTGAGTAGCCGGCTGAGACCGGTCCCCAGTTTTCTGCCTGGAAGATACATTTAAATAGATGAATAATTGACATATATAGAAAGTATACGGGTTGATCACCGCTTGAATACGATTGTTTACCTCTTGTCGGGTCTCTCAGCTTCCCCGAACTCATCTCTCTCTTGCAGCATCTCCAGCTTACGTGCTGCATCGGCCACTTGGGCTACAGTGTTGAACGTAGAACACACCAGATTGTTCGCGACCGATGTGCGAAGAGGCCACCTAAAATGGTGTGCCTGCTCTTCAGGAGTACCTGCTGCCGCACCAAGGAAACCAGCTAAGCGAAGAAAGCGCTGCATAAACTCGTTGCTATTCTCCCCAACTCTCTGTCGGATCCCATGGTACTCTCTCTTGAGCTTGTCCTGCTCAGCCTTGGGAAAGAACTGCTCCATCACCCTGTCCTTGAACTGAGCCCAAGTCAAACCAGCAACCCACTCGTCACCACCCTCAGACTGCATCAACGCTAACCACCAATTTAGCACATCACCTTCGAACCGATAGCATGCCAACCTCGCCTTGTATGCGGGGTCACAGCCCATAGCATTGAAAATCTTCTCGATGTGAGCCAACCAGCTTTCAGCATCACTGGGGCTATCTGTCTTCTCAAAAGCTCGAGGGCGGAGCTTGTTGAATCTCTCTAGCCATACTGCTAATGTCACTAGAGGAGGAGGAGGAGGTGCCTGATTATGCTGCTGATTGTTGGCAGCTTGGACTTCAGCCCTGATGTCATTCCTCAGTTGAGGAAGCAAAGCTTGCATAGCAGCTTGAATTGCAGCATTGAGCTGTTCCTGTTCGCGTGTGAGAACCATCTGACAGTATAACATAAAACATATGATTAAACAGATCAAAACATAAAATATATATACATGAAAAAAAAAATTTATACCAAAATTTCAAGAGAAAAATTTTATGCAAGGAAATCTTTGTGTATGAATGCATGATGCAGTTTTATGAAAACTTTTGTATGCTCGAGAGTGAACGCCTATGGTCAGTTCACCCAAAACAAAAGACATGGCGAGGGGACGCCTATGGGTCGGTCCCAAATTTAAAAGTTTCGATAAAACACATGTGACTAAATAGGGCCAGTCCTATACCAACCATTACTTAGTCATAAATCTGCGACAATGACATATATATGTATGCTTAAAAATGATGAATGCATGAAAATGACTGTCAGTTCTAGGAAGACCGTAGTGACTACCCACTAATCACATGTCATATTTTGAGAGCCTACAGGTCGAAGCCTTGGCTCTGATACCATATTTGTAATGCCTCATTTTGATAATGGAAATGTCACACGTAATTATGGCGTGTCATCAAAGCATACAAGGAAAAATTTCTAAACATTACATGACCATAGAAGGAAAAACCGGAATCAAACATCGGTAGTCCAAATGTAAAGCTCATCACACACAAACATAAGTATAGTAAAGAAAAGGACTAAACAATGTCCACAACAATGTATCAAAAGAAAGGAAATGCATAAAGTAAAGAAAGGCTAGAAAGCTTCCAGTGCATATGCACATACTCTTAAAGTCTACGAGCGTCCCTGAGTACCTGCCGTTTTGGGAACATAGAAAAGGAAAACGGCTGAGCAATACGCTCAATGCATGGATGTACAATAAAGCATGAATAGGATAAGCATATAACATATAACAGCGGAAGAAACTAAGTCCCGAGTAACCTGGTTAAGTCTTGATAAAACTGGTTTTATAGTTTGAAAAGCCTTATGTTTATCTTGTAAAAACTGTTTATCATATTTTACCATTAGCCAATATAGGTCATGAAAATCCACCGTGCATGAATACTTGGAGGGGTGACCTCATCATGCAAATTAGAGGAGCTGCCTCTAATTTAATATACTGGTTTTTGGGTAGGAGGGATCAGCTCCTTGTGAAGGATGCAAGGCACACACCACATTCACCATGAAATCCTAACTGAAAACATGTAACTAGGATGCACCCATACGCCCCACATGATAAATATAATATAAATGGCCAAAAGCTGAAGGGATGCCACGAGCAATCACTCTGCCGTGGTGAAGTCATAACATCAGTGCCTCTAATGTTATGGTTATGGTACCTCCATAACTAGGTGAAACTAGTCATGCATGTATATGGCTATAGGTATTCTAAATTAAACATAAGCAATTAAAACACATACTTATACTACGGGAAAACATTTGGCTGCATACGGGGAAATCCTAATAAGGAAAGAATGTCCATACTAAAAGGACAGGAATCCGTACCTTATGTCCAGTGAACGAAGAAGACGAACTGAGTGGAATCCTACTTCCGTATCACTAATGCTACATAAATACATACATGAATAAGTATCTGCTTACTAAATATGTAACTGGTTTTATGTCATGTCTTAGCTTATTTTATATGTTCTTACCATGTTTTACTGTTTTAAGCCTTAAACTGTGTTTATCTTATATTCTGCTTACTCTGATTAAGTATTTCTGGTATTTCATGTATTATTATACTTACTATGTAATAATAAGTAACTTTCCAAAAATAGCAGGTTTCCTAAAATAGAAAGTTTCCAAAAATAGAAAGTTTCCAAAGATAGAAAGTTACCAAAAATAGAAAGTTTCCAAAAATAAAAGTTTCCAAAAATAGAAAGCTTCCAAAAATAGAAAGTTTCCAAAAATAGGAAGTTTCCAAAAATAGAAAGTTTCCAAAAATAGAAAGTTTCCAAAAATAGAATTACTGCTTAAAATAGATAAGTTTCTAAAAATAGAAAGTTTCCATAAATAAATCAGCTGCCTTAATTAAATAAGTTTCCATAAATAGATTAGCTGCCTGAAATAAATAAGTTTCTAAAAATAGATTAGCTGCCTTATTTAATTAAGTTTCTAAAAATAGAAAGTTTCCATAATTAGAAATAAGCTGGTTAAATAAGCTAAGTATATAAGCCTAAGTGTTTTCATGATTATTTTCTAAGTCATATGATATAATGTATAGTTTAATAATTATTTCATGTAATTAAAATAAACTATAGGTTAAAATATTTAATTAAAGTATATCATGTTTTTAATTAAATAAAGTTAAATACTTAGGTTAAAGCATGTATTATTATTTATTAATAACGTAACCTATGTCATGTTAATTAATTAATTATAACCATGGTTTTTAAATAATTAATTAATTATAAGTCTTAAAAATATAAAATACTTAGGTTAATAATTTCATGATTTTTAATAATTAATATAACCTAAGTCATGTTATTAAATTAATCATGTCATTTTATTAATTTAATTTTAACATAAGATCATAAAAAATAAAAATCTAAACATACACCGTGAACCGAATCTTGACTAAGAACCATGAACCGGACATGAAATCAACACCATACCCCGAACCAAATCGGGGTCACCCTTGTCTTGATGCTGCCGTGGGACCCACACCAACCAACCGGGACCATATGGTCTCGGTGGTGGTCAAATGGACAAACCGAGACCCTCTCGGGTTCGGTTTAGGCGCGGCCAAGAACAAACACCCCTTAAACATCCCTTTTTGATTTATAACCAATTTCATGTTAGATCTATGATTTAATTAGGTTTTATAAAAAAAACATAACATGTTCTTAATTATTTAAAAGATTAAATCAAAAGAAAAAGGGTTAAAGGATTTACCGAATGCGTGGATCTAAAGAACGATGAACAAACACGAATACTAGTAATAATTCTAAGATCAAAGATCAAATCACACCCCTTTGGTGTGTTTGAGGGTGGCGGCCAAAAAGAGAAAAAGAAGGAGGAGGAGAAGTTTTAGGTTTCTGTAAAATTCTCTGTAAAGAAAAATATGAGTAGTGTTTTTCCCCTTAACCCCCTTTAGTGAAAATTGAAATGGGTTTGGCCCATTTCCCCCTTGTTGCCGCGGGTAGGGGCCCCACATGGGGTACCCGTACCGTTTTCCGTGTCTCGATGTTTAGTTACTCGTTCGTGATTATTTGTGTTCGCGTTTTATGTGTTCTCGTTAAATAATTACCGTGACCTAATATATTTATTTACGCTCGTAATAAATATATATACGTAATTAATAATAGTTCGTGATTTAATTACGTTCATGATTTCATGATCGCATGTTCGTGATTAATTATTGTCAAATAATTATTACGTGCTCGTGCGTAGTAAATACTTATCGTGTTCTAACACGTACGTAATACGTAAAATCCTAACACGTAATCGTAATCATGCTATAATAGGAAAGTTTTAATCTAGTAGGTACGATCTTAAGGGTACTATTCATGGTAAAGCATGTGGGTTTTACACTGTTGCTTTTCAGTTTTACACATGTTCAATTCATAAAGAATCTTGCATATGACCTACCGCAATGCTGTTTGATGTTAACACTGGAAGGATTTCCACTCATCATTGTGCATACTAAGTAGTATCACTCTGAGTGTTCTAGCAATATCACAAGGATATAGCGTAGGACTCTCTTGATCTTCATCCGTGTTTCCTAACGAGATTTGATTGATCTCTTGGTTTTAGACTCGATTTGTGCACTTTTAGTGGTCGGAGGCTGGAGCAGATGCCACCTATTCAATATCAACTATCTCGAAGTGAGAAAGTCAATAGAAATCATGTTGTTCTCCGTGACAATAAAACTTCTTTTGAGAGAAGCCTGAGTAGCTAGGAAAGGGTTGTGCATACATCACTGGGTCCATGATGAGTTGTCTTCATGATGTGTTGACCCGGTTTCTGCCTATGTTGTATGGAGGGCTTCTTTTTTTACACCCTTTACCCTTACATTTCTTTTTCATTCTTCAACCCCTTCAATGCTTACCAAGACATCATTACTAGCACCTTGTTGTGTTTGTTCCAGTGCTAGCATCAGTACTTAGTCGGCATTCAACTACATTTACATTCTACTCCATCTTTCCTAAGGAGTTCTAATAATCTATTGGATTGTCCCTGGGAAGATCTCTCTGGTTCTGGTTGGATCATAAGACTTAAACCTAACCACCCTTTTGACACCAATAACGTCGTGAATTAAAGATGTTGTGGGTATTTGATCGTAACCATGAAAAACTAATAACTAGCTTTTTGCCCAGTATGAAAATTTTATCGTAAAGTCTCTTCGAATAGATTATTGGTTAACAATGCGACTCAGTCGTCGTTTGTTAGAAACAAATATTTTTGGTCGTTGTAAAGTAAAATTAAATTGCATGAAGTTAACGTAAATGACGGTTAATTAAATCTAGAACTAATTAAAATGTAAATGGTGCAATACTAAAACTTTTAAAAGTAAAGTAATTAAATGACTAAAATTAAAGCGTGACGAAAAATTAATTTGACAATATAATAAGATTATAAACTTGAAATTTAAAATAAAGAAAAACAATTAAAACGACTTAAAGAAAAAGAGCAAGAAAATTAAATGCTTGAAAAATAAACAGAGGATAAACAAAACCTGAGTCGGAATCCCAAAATATTGTCACTATTCGGAATACCCAACAAAGTACTGCTTATCCGGAATAAAGTTGTCACCTTTATCCGGAATCTTGATCTGCTGCTTATCCGGAATATCCTATTCCAAGGCTTATCCGGAATTCGTCACAAGTTGCTTATCCGGAATGTCCAGTCGAGATGGTTATCCGGAATCAGATGTTTGGATGCTTATCCGGAATAATCTCCCGGCAGCTTATCCGGAATTCTAGTTCGATGCCTTATCCGGAATAATCTCCAGCGTACTATCCGGAATCTTGTTTAACGAACCCTTATCCGGAATGATGTCCCAACAGCTTATCCGGAATACTTCCCAGCAACTTATCCGGAATCCCCTATGAGTGTTTATCCGGAATAACCGGATAAAGTCCTTATCCGGAATAATCCGAAACTACCCTTAGTCGGAATAAGTAAATCACCCCTTATCCGGAATACTTCCCAGCAACTTATCCGGAATCCCCTGCATGTTGCTTATCCGCAATAACCTGTCACTTTATCCGGAATGTATAACAGAAGGCTTATCCGGAATATCAACTCGTGTAGCTTATTCGGAATAATGTGATGATCACTATCCGGAATGTAGGATTTGAGTGGAGTTCGGAATAAGAGGGTTTTACCAAACCCGGATAACCACTAAAATCAAATAAGCTATAAACTACAATGAAGCTAGAAACAAATAAGCACTTAACTAAAACTTAATCAAAATCAATTTTAAGAAAAATCTATTAAACCAAAATTTAAACTTTTAAAATCACTAAATAATAAAAATATTTAAAATCAACTTTTAATAAAAATTAACTAATAAACACTTGATTAAATTTAAGAAAAACATAATAAGCTATAAAATCAATAAGCTAACACAATCATAACATAAAAGCAATACCAATAATCAAACAAGCATAACAATAAGCAAATAAGCATAAAGATTAAATCAAGAATAAGAAAGGTAGAATGAGAGATTAATTAAAACTTGATTAAAATTCAGATTCAACAATTAAAGTAAAGACAAGAATTAAAAGCTTACAAATTTAGGGTGCAAGACAAGAAATTAAAGGTGCAATTAAGAAAAGTGCAAGTAATTAAAATTCAAGACTAGTTTGTCAAATTAGCCAACACCTCCTAATGACGCATTAGGAGGGTATTTATAGGGAGATTAGATGACTTGATGCTTTCTTCCTTTTCTCGTCTTTTCGTCTTTATAAATTCTTCGACTTTCTCGACTTTGTCTCGGGATTATTTGAACTCGTCTTATAATGTCTTCATTTATTAGACTTGAGTTCTTCGACTTCATTAAACTTCCGTCTTTAGACTTTTTCTTCGATAAATCTTCAGAATAGGCATTGGACTTCCGTTCTTTTTTGCACTCTTGATCTTTTGACTTCGTCTTTTGTCTTTTTCTTTGATAAAAGCCCGTGAAAGCCCTTGTTTTCTTCCCTTTTCACATTTTGATCCTAAATTACAAGAAAAACATAAACCACGCATAATTCCGACATTTATGACATAAAATACACGTTTTGGCTTGGTGGTTATTATAATTAAGTGGTAAAAGGATAAGTGTTTTCACACTTATTAAATCTCCTACACTTGACCATTGCAATGTCCTCATGCATTGCATTAATTACAAAGCAAGTTTTATATTTTTCATCATAATCAATCCACCTTGGCCTTTATTAAAGAGACAAAATATTTAAAGGAAGAAAACAAGTAAAAAGATCAAAAACTTACCTTAGGGTTTTGGAATGTCATGAATGATTATCACCCTCAAGTTTCACGTTCCCCAAACCAAGCTTAAAAACGAGATCATTGTTATTATAAGTTAGCAAACTAACACAAATTCATGTGGGCCAATTATTCACTTAGACTCCCTTATTCCTAGGTATATCTCTTATATTTTATTGTTGTCTTGAATGGTCCTGAAGATGCATTGTTGACTTATTTTGATAGTTATTAGGCTGAAAATAAAGTAGGACGATTTAATCAATAGTTAGCTAAAGGACAAAATCTTTTAAAACTGCTTCTCGGGACCTCATAAAGTTCATATCTTGGCATAACTCGCTTCACGATTTGAGACCTTTCTCGGACCGATATTTGGCATTGACTTCATACTTCAAATCTTGAGAGACGTTCATGAAATAATGGTCTTCTCTTCATAATAGGAATTTCTTTACTTGAACTTTTTGAGAGATTCTTCATATTTGGACCACGACTTCTTCATTTTTCTCCAATCTTTATTTGGGATTTTGATATACAACGATCCGCCTCCTATTAGGACTTGGATCTATTTATCCTCATACCTTGTTAGGGCCTTTTTAGATAGACTTCTCCATGATCTTTAGGGGAGTGTTTGCTATTCGTCGTGTGTCTCGATCCTTCATATTGATTTTTGATAAATGATTCTTCACATCACTTTGGATCTTTAGCAACAAAATGTAGCCCTCATGCCTTGTTAGGACCTTTTTGGACTCGCCAATCTTCGCATCCCGCTTCAATAAGTTATGCCTTGGCTATGAACTCTAATTAATACCGAGCAACTTTTAAACGATCTTGGGCTAGAAGCTAAGTAACTTTTCAAATCGTACAACCTTACTTATTGCAATTAAACTTATTAACAAGCGATGGGAGAATAAACTTATAATCAACTCACATAAATTCATGAAAGAATACCAAACTTATAATTGACTCTATCATCTCTCGTTCTCCACAATTTAAAATCTCAAGGAATGAGACTCGTGGATGCTTAGCCAATTAAATCAAAGTTTTGGGGTTTCAAGTCATCTACAGGATCTTGCAACTTCATAGACTCTTTCAAGTTTAGAATTCGCATTTTAAAGTTTCCTTGATAAACGACTTTCTATGATCAATTATAGGAACTTGCGAAAAGTTCTTGTTCTTAACCCGTAAGAGTTAAGACTTTCACGTTTTAAAGTTCCCTGTATAAAAGCCTAGCAAAACTTGACTTAAACACGTTAAGGATACTAGCTAGAGTAAACTTGGATAAGTAAACTCAGGTTGAGTCAAAAGATTCACAACGTTTAAAAATTAAAACCACTTTATTAAAATTTATTCTAATAAAGAAAGAAAATAACTATACAAAAGAAAACTACTAGGCCAAAATAGATCAAAAAATTTGAAAAATGTCGAAAAATCAAATTTTCCGGTTAAAATGAGGACAAATACAAGGAAAAGCCACTTAACTTCGATAGAAGTACCCCTTACAAAACATTGTCCTCAATGTTTAAGCATGTGGAAGTTACCTCCCCTACACTTAGGACATTGTGCACGTTGTTTAAATCTTGCTAAGGAAGAGACAACTAAAGTGATTCCTATTTTAATATTGGAAAACATAAAATAAAGAATCAAAAGAGTTTAGGATAAAACCAGGAAGACGGGAACACGGAATCACGGGTCGTCAAAAGTCATCAAGAATGTATCTTTGAAAGCTCGAATCCCTGCACATGATAAGAAAGAAAGAAACAAACACATACTAGGGTCCCCTCTACACTTATTATAAAAACAAGGAAAAAGGATAGATACTGCGGGTTGCCTCCCGAGAAGCGCTTTTTTTTGTTAACCGAGTCGTGAGCCTGACTCGACCTTGATTAGCATAGGAAGAAGCTTGAAGAACATCTACCGGGATCAAATACATGGTTTTCATCCATCAAATAACATAAGCTTAAGGCGAACAAGGCAAGCCAAAGAAGAATAGGCAAGGTTCCCTTAAGCAAAGATGGAGTACGGTGGTAGTAAGGGTGCTGAGGTACAAGCATATCTCTATGGTTTCCAAAACTCTTTCCTTTTATTTCATCAGGTGAATACTGAGATGGCTTGAAAATTCCAATACCGGGATCGAACACCTTTTCCTTTAGGGGAAAATAACACTCAGGCTCAGTAGATCTTGAAGAAGATCCGATCATAAATCTTGCAATCTCATCCTCAGCAGGTGGATATAGAGGTGTCAAGACATAAGTGCTGCGGTTATCCGTGTCGGCTGGCTTTTTCTACTTTGCAATGGGTTTCTTCATATCCAAAGTAGGATAAAGACCATAATCATCAAAGTCCAAAGGAGGAGCATCACTCTCATTTGGGAAGTAAGTGTTGAGAAAAGTAGCAAAGTCTTCCTCAAATGAGTAGTCATCCAAAGTAGGATCAAGTGTTGTTGGCAGAGGATCTTCATCATGTAAAGAATCACTCGAGAGAGTATCAGCCTCATCAAAATCATCATAAGTGGGCATGTCTGGATACTCAGAAGTAAAATCATCATAATCATCTCCATTGGAACTAGAATCGTCATCATAAGCATCAAAGAACGGTGGAGAATCAGAAATTGGTGGAGGATCAGAATTGGAGAGAGAATCATCCACATCATCTTGGAACAGTGGATTATCATAGCAAGAATCAAATAGAGGATTGTTGTAGATGACAAAATCATCAAGCACATTAATCATATTCGCTGATTCTCTTCCATTTGATTTGGTAGTGATCTTCCCCATTTTAAACACTCGTGCCTCATTCCCTACCCTTAAGATTAACTAACCTTCGGCAACATCGACTAGAGCTTTTCCAGTTCTCAAGAATGGCCGACCAAGTATTAACGGAATACGAGGGTCTATTTCATAGTCAACAACAACAAAGTCGACCGAAAAAGTGAAGGTGCCAACTTTAATAAACACATCTTCGGCAATACCAACGGGGCAAGTGAGAGTACGATTTGCTAGCTCAAGAGTCATCTTTGTTTGAGTAAGATCGGGTAATGATAACTTTTTCGAAACACTTAAAGGCGTCAGATTTATACTTGCCCCGAGATCGACTAAGGCAGTAAATTCTTCGGTTTGGTGAAAAGTACATGGTAACACAAAACGACCGGGATCTCTAAGTTTCTCCGGAAGTTCTTTAAGAAGGACGGCAGAACAATTTTCATTCAATCGAGTATTAACAAACTCGGCCATCTTCTCCTTCTTATTAAGTAATTCCTTAAACATCTTAACAAATTTAGGCATTTGTGCTAAAGCTTCAACAAGGCTAAAGGTGATGGTTAGTCCCGAAATCTTCTTCAAATAGTTTGACACTTGAATATCATCCTTGGTTTGCAATTTGGCCTTGTCTAAGCGAGAAGGATAAGGGATATTGGGTTTATAGGTGGAAGGTAGGGTTGGTGAAGGGTGTTTCTTGGGTAGTTCTTCATGCATAGGTGGAGACGGTAATGGAGAACTAATACTAGGCATGGGAGTAGGAGGGATAAATGGTGGTGGAGGAGGTGTAGATGGAGTAACTGGGGGAGAAATAGATGGTCCTACTAAAGTTGTTCCACTTCGTGTAGTAATAGAACTCACATTCGCTCTCGGGTTGGTGACGGTATTTGAATGAAGAGAGCCCGAAGTAGAGGGTTGAGTAGTTGTTCAGAAACTAGCCAGCATATTCTTCAAATCATTTGTTTGAGTGCTAAAGGAGGTTTGTATATCATGTCGAAGCTCGGATCTAATATCATTCCCTTGCTTAGTGATATCCCCTTTCAAGTTGATAATTTGGCTTTGTAGATTCTTAATTTACTCTCCTTGGGTCCTCATGAAAGCTTCAACATCATGATTAATGGGTGGGGCTTGTTGAGCGGGTGGGTGATAAGGATTAGAAGCTCGAGGTGGGTTTGGGTTGCTTCTATTGTAATTTTTGGGGTTGTGGTTTTGAGGAGAAAAACCGGGTGAAAGAAAGTTGTTAGAACGGTAACTTAGCAAGTTACGATCACCTTGTTATCGAGCTTGATGGCTTTCCGTTGAATAGTTACCATAAGCTGCATACACATTTTCCAGATTGTCATGAGTAGAAGGACAATCAGTGTATGAATGAGGACCGCCGCAAGTCTCACAAGAAAGTGCTACAGCTTTAACTTGTTGTTGTTGATTTGTAGCCAAAAGTTGCATGTTTTTGCTCATTTCGACCATTGCGCGGGTCAATTCGGTGATATCAGGGTTTGAAGAAGTAGAAGAAACATTGACTCTCGGGTTTGATCTTGAGGATGCGGATGAATCCCAATTTTTGTGATGAGTAGTCATGTTCTCGATAAGCGCTCTACACTCCTCGGGTCTTCTTTTCATAAATGTGCCACCGGCGGCTGCATTAATCATATCACGATCACGAAAAGTTAAACCGTTGTAGAAAGTATCAATTAAGGTGACGGGGAGCATGTTGTGGTTTGGACATCGATCAATCAAGACATTATATCGTTCCCAAGCATCAAAAAGTGATTCATCAGGTTCTTGTGTAAATCCACTAATTTGATTTCCAAGGCTCGTGACCATGGATGGTGGAAAGTAGCGCGACAAAAATCGTTGAGTCATCTCGTCCCAAGTATGAATTGAATTCTTCGAAAGACGATCAAACCATTTTTCGGCATGATGGGATAAGGTGTGTGGAAATAGGTGAAGGTGAAGAAAATCCATAGTAACCCCGGGCAACTTCATGCTTTGAGTAACGGTAATGAACTTGTCGAGGTTTTTGTTGGCATCATCATCCGGTAATCCGCGAAATGGACAAGTATTTTGAACTTGTTGGATCATGTGATGCTTCAACGAAAACTATGGAGCCGTGATTTGCATCGGCGCAATCGGTCCTCCGCGTCCATTCATTGTGGGTTGACACAACTCCTCCATTGTTCGAAGGTCGGGTGGTGGAAGAACATTGTTGTTGTTATTGTTGAGGTGCGGTGGGTTATTATTGTTGTTCACACCTGCCATATCTAAATCTTCACGAGTGTCGGGCTCTTAATAAGATGAAGATCTAGTACGCATACACCTGCAAAAGCAAAAGAAAAAGATACAAAAGAAATAGAGAATATATATGTACGTGTAAAATAAAAATAAAAATCTTTTTGGATTTTTGAAATTTTTTATTTTTTATGGATTTTTAATAATTTTTAATTTTATAGATTTTTTTTAAAAAAATTGAGCAAGAAAAATAACCGGATCCCAAAATTCAACGCGTCTCTCACAAAAAAACGTTAATCTTCACGAAAAGAGCCGGCAGCGGCGCCATTTATTAACTAGCTTTTTGCCCAGTATGAAAATTTTATCGTCCAGTCTCTTCGAATTGATTACTGGTTAACAGTGCGACTCAGTCGTCTTTTGGTGGAAACAAATATTTTTGGTCGTTGTAAAGTAAAATTAAATTGCAAGACGTTAACGTAAATGACGGTTAATTAAATCTAGAACTAATTAAAATGTAAATTGGTGCAATATTAAAACTTTTAAAAGTAAAGTAATTAAATGACTAAAATTAACGTGTGACGAAAAATTAATTTGACAATATAATAAGATTATAAACTTGAAATTTAAAATAAAGAAAAACAATTAAAACGAGTTAAAGAAAAAGAGCGAGAAAATTAAATGCTTGAAAAATAAACAGAGGAAAAACAAGGTGAGTCGGAACCCAAAATACTGTCACTATTCGGAATACCCAACAAAGTACTGCTTATCCGGAATAAAGCTGTCACCTTTATACAGAATCTTGATCTGCTACTTATCCGGAATATCCTATTCCAAGGCTTATCCGAATTCGTCACAAGTTGCTTATCTGGAATGTCCAGTCGAGATGGTTATCCGGAATCAGATGTTTGGATGCTTATCCGGAATAATATCCCGGCAGCTTATCCGGAATTCTAGTTCGATGCCTTATCCGGAATAATCTCCAGCGTACTATCCGAAATCTTGTTTAACGAACCCTTATCCGGAATGATGTCCCAACAGCTTATCCGGAATACTTCCCAGCAACTTATCTGGAATCCCCTATGAGTGTTTATCCGGAATAACCGGATAAAGTCCTTATCCGGAATAATCCGAAACTACCCTTAGTCGGAATAAGTAAATCACTCCTTATCCGGAATACTTCCCAGCAACTTATCCGGAATCCCCTGTCTGTTGCTTATCCGGAATAACCTGTCACTTTATCCGGAATGTACAAGAGAAGGCTTATCCGGAATATCAACCCGTGTAGCTTATTCGGAATAATTTGATGATCACTATCCGGAATGTAGGATTTGAGTGGAGTTCAGAATAAGAGGGTTTTACCAAACCCGGATAACCACTAAAATCAAATAAGCTATAAACTACAATGAAGCTAGAAACAAATAAGCACTTAACTAAAACTTAATCAAAATCAATTTTAAGAAAAAGCTATTAAACCAAAATTAAAAAACTTTTAAAATAACTAAATAATAAAAATATTTAAAATCAACTTTTAATAAAAATTAACTAATAAACACTTGATTAAATTTAAGAAAAACACAATAAGCTATAAAATCAATAAGCTAACAAAATCATAACATAAAAGCAATACCAATAATCAAACAAGCATAACAATAAGCAAATAAGCATAAAGATTAAATCAAGAAGAAGAAAGGTAGAATGAGAGATTAATTAAAACTTGATTAACATTAAGATTCAACAATTAAAGTAAAGACAAGAATTAAAAGCTTACAAATTTTAGGTGCAAGACAAGAAATTAAAGGTGCAATTAAGAAAAGTGCAAGTAATTAAAATGGAAGACTAGTTTGTCAAATTAGTCAACACCTCCTAATGACACATTAGGAGGGTATTTATAGGGAGATTAGATGACTTGATGCTTTCTTCCTTTTCTCGTCTTTTCGTCTTTATAAATTCTTCGACTTTCTCGATTTTGTCTCGGGATTATTTGAACTCGTCTTATAATGTCTTCATTTATTAGACTTGAGTTCTTCGACTTCATTAAACTTCCGTCTTTAGACTTTTTCTTCGATAAATCTTCAGAATAGGCCTTGGACTTCCGTTCTTTTTTGCACTCTTGATCTTTTGACTTCGTCTTTTGTCTTTTTCTTCGATAAAAGCCCGTGTTTTCTTCCCTTTTCACATTTTGATCCTAAATTACAACAAAAACACAAACCACGCATAATTCCGACATTTACGACATAAAATACACGTTTTGGCTTGGTTATTATTATAAATAAGTGGTAAAAGGATAAGTGTTTTCACACTTATTAAAAACTACTTCAAATTTCTAACAAGGTGTTTGAAAAATATTTAACACCTTGATAGTTTCGTCGTTTCAGAAATGCTCCCCCTTCACATGTGCATCGATAATCGAAAGTGTTTTGCACATGTAGGTAAGAGTTAAAGTGCTTGAGTCTTATATAAGATCATATTTTAACAACATTTTATCCACCTATCTCTAATATATAAAATCTTTTGATATTAGAGATACTAAATTTGATTAAAATATATTTTGAAAAATACTCTTGAAAATCTCTGGGAGAAAGATGTGTTAATCTTTTGCATGAAGTTAAAATGCTCCCTCTCAAAAATTGATCCAATTGAATTGTCATTGTGAGGATGTGATCCACATTTCTATTTTTGAGGATGGGAGTTGTTGAACACACAATTTTTGAAAGATTTTGAATAATCATTGAAAAATTCTTGAAAAATTGTGTTCAATGCTTTTTGAAAAAATCCTATTTCTTTTTGTCGAAGAGGTTTTTCTAAAGCATAAACTTGAGTTCATAGACTTTGAATGTCTTGACGAATCCACTCAAGTGTAAGAAGATTTCTCTTCTTTTGCTGAGGGTAAGCGCACTAAATCGTACACTCCCCCGTGAATATTGATCCGGGTTACAATCTGAAAGTGATTACAAACCATTGTGTTGAGCTCAAAACGTGGAATGTTTTCTGACAAGCTCAACCCGTGATAGATTGCTCTACCCGTTGTTTGGAAATATTGTCCAAAATAGACAATTTCCTCTATAAAAAGAAATGACATGTTTTGAAAAATATTTACAACTTTCATTCGAGCTTTATGTACACACCCGTGTCGTTATTGAGCGACATTTCTAGGTACGTCCATATTATCGATACTGAAAGACATGTCGAGAAGAATCTTTTTTGGATTTTAAAATATTTTTAATTTTGTGTTTTGCTTTTATGTGTTTTATATTTTTGTATTTTGCTTTTTCAAAAATATTTACAAGTAGATGTTTGATAGGTGAATCAAGCAGGCTTCTTTGCCAGAATCTCCAGTTCTGCTGGAGTCAAACATCTCATACCAATTTGCCTAACTAGATACGCAAACCTCTCTTTCGAAAGATCTTTTGTAAACAAGTCAGCTAACTGGTAATAATTTCCAACAAAGTATAGTTCAACGATACCCCTTTCAACTTGTTCCTTAATGAAATGATATCTGACATCAATGTGCTTCGTGCGGGAATGCTGTACCAGATTGCAAGATATGGCTATGGCGGACTTTGAGTCACAGTATATAGGTACTTTATCAAAGTGGAAGCCATAATCCATGAATTGTGTGCTCATCCATAGAACTTGAGCACAACACGCAGATAGAGACACATACTCTGCTTCGGCTGATGACAATGATGTGCAATCCTGCTTCTTGGAAGACCATCCCATAAGCTTATCTTGACCTAGAAATTGTGCACCACCAGAAGTACTTTTACGTGTATCAAGACACCCTACATGATCAGAATCTGAATACGCCGTTAGAAAGAAACCGGTTTCCCTCGGATACCAGAGTCCCAAATGAATGGTATTCTTTAGGTACCGAAAGATCCGTTTAACCTCTTTGAGGTGCTTTTCAGTGGGTCATGCTTGATATCGTGCACAATAACACGTAGCATGTGATATATCTGGTCGGCTTGCTGTTAAGTACATCAGGGAGCCGATCATGGAATGATATTTCGTTTGATCTATGGCATCTCCCTCCAAATCAACATCTAGGGATGTGGTTGATAATGGTGTCCCAACGGGGTCACATAAGGTCATACCATGCTTTTTGATTATCTCTTATCAATACTTAGCTTGGTTTATAAAGATACCACTTGGGGATTGGTGAACTTGAATTCCTAGAAAGAATTTTAGTTCGCCGATCATTGACATTTCAAATTTGTTGTGCATGACTTTTTCAAACCATTTTGAAAGTTTTGGGTTTGTAGACCCGAAAATAATGTCATCAACATAAATCTGCACAAGCAAAATGTCATCCCCGTATTTATAAGTGAACAAAGTTAGATCAATTGAAACTTTTGAGAAACCTTTGGATACCAGAAATTTTGAGAGCTCGTCGTACCACGCCCTTGGAGCTTGCTTGAGTTTATAAAGTGCTTTGTGGAGACGATACACCTTGTCAGGATAATGAGGATTGACGAATCCTTCCAGTTGCGTGACATAGACTTCTTCCTTCAAAGGACCGTTAAGAAACGCCGTCTTTACGTCCATTTGATAGACAATGAATCCCTTATGTGCAACATAAGCAAGGAAAATCCTGACCGCTTCCAAACGAGCTAATGGTGCAAATGATTCTTCAAAATCAATACCCTCTTTCTAGCCATACCCTTTAGCCACTAGCCTAGATTTATTCTTGATGATCGTGTTCTCTTCATCCATCTTGTTTTTCCAGATCCATTGAAGATTTAATGGTATTACATCGTATGGTCTATCAACAAGTTCCCAGACTTTAAGTCTTTCAAATTGTTGAAGTTCATCCGTCATTGATTAAATCCAAGCATGATCAGCCATGGCTTCTTTGATATTTGTTGGTTCAGCTGAACTCATGGCGAGTGAGAACATACAAACATCGCCATCGGTGTTAAGCCGTCGTCTTGTACGAACGAGCTGTGAAGTGTTTCCAATTACTTTAACCAAAGGATGATCTCGGGTCCAATGATGTGTTGAAGGATGTCGTTGGTAGAACGTGTGCATATTTGACGGATCAATATGGCGAGTAGAAGACTCTCCAGTTTTGTGTACCGGTGTACCGAATGGGTTGATAAATTCTTCTTCGTCAGATAATGCATTGTCTGCTTGATTTGTGTTCTCTTGAGCAATGACAGTAGTTGTTGATGTTGTAGGAGCAGCTGTTGATGTGATATTCTGAGGAGGTAAATCTGCAGCAACCCGTGTTGAAGTAGATAAAGTTGTATCCTTTTGTTGACGATGATCGGTATCATCATTCTTATCATGAGTGACAACGGAAGACTTCGATACAACATGTTTCTCCCCCGTGAAATATTCATCATACATTGGTCCATGTAACATTTCCATCTCTTCAAGTGTTGTGTTAACTGTTATATCTGCTCTTGGAACATTTCCTGGAACCAGCTTTGAACTTGACGGTTCATTGTTGTGGTCTTGAGTTCCGAGTTTCGTACGGTTGTGAACGGAAGTCGTTTGTCGTTGTGGATCGGGACTTAAACTGCTTTGTTCAAGTGTCATTTCTTGTAATTCATCAAATCTGATATGAATAGTCTTGACTATCAATTTTGTTCTTTTGTTGTACACTCTATATCCCTTAGACTGAGTTGCATATCCCACTAGAATGCATGCATCACCTTTCTCTTTCATCTTGTCTAGATTTTCACCATCTCGAATAATGTAGCACGTACATCCAAAACCGTGAAGGTGTTTGAGTGAAGGTTTTTGATCATGAATTATGTGATATGGTGTCTTTTCGTGTCTTGGGATAATTAAGGATCGGTTTTGTGTGTAACATGCAGTTGACATGGATTCGGCCCAAAAATATAGTGGTAGTTTTGAAGCAGATAATAATGTTCGAGCAGCTTCAACCAAAGTATGGTTTCTTCTTTCAACAACACCGTTTTTTTTGGGTGTTCGAGCAATATATGTTTCATGTTCGATTCCTTCAGCTTCAAAATAATTTCTCAGAGTTGAATTCAAAAATTTTGTGCCTCTGTCAGTACGAACCACTTTTACTTGAGCTTGAAGACCACGTTGTATCAGTTTAAGGAAGCTGATGAGAACTTTGGGTGTTTCATCCTTGGATCTCAAGAAGTGAGTCCATGTGTACCTTGAGTAATCATCGACAACTACCATAACATATTTCTTCCTATTGATACTATGAACACGCATGGGACCACACAAATCTATATGAAGAAGATCTAACCATCCTTTAGAGCTTGGTGTAGTCTTGGTTTTGAAGCTACTTCGTTTAGCTTTACAAAGCTCACAAGAAGAACAAAGATGATCCTTGATGAATTTCAAACTTGGAAGGCCTCTCAAAATATCTTTCTTAAAAAGAAGTTGATGGTATCAAAATTAAGATGAGATAAACGTTGATGCCATAACCATGCCTGAGTCGTTGAAGCTTTAGCCATGAAGCAAATTGGAGTTGCTCAAGTTGTATCTTGAAGTGAAATAGTGTAGAGATCAGTACCCCGTGTACCGGTAAGTAAATCATTCCCTTCATAATCACGAACAAAACATGTCTTCTTCCTGAAAGCAACCTCCAAATCCGCATCACAGAATTGACCAACCGAGAAAAGATTGAGATTGAGCCCTTCGACGTAGTATACCCTTTTGATCGTAATATTCCCCTGAACCAAATCTCCATATCCTAGGATCGGTGCAAATTGATCATTTTCGAATCGGACCGTACCCAAGAACTTCTCCACGAAGTTAATTAGAAGCTTGAGATTCCCCGTCATGTGCATCGTGCATCCGGAGTCCAGTATGAAGAGAATTAATTTGTATTACCTGCAGAAGAGTTAGAACACGATGGAGCATTTGCTAAATTGGATACCACAGTAGTTGTGATTGTAGAATCATTAGTGTCCTTAGAAACATTTAAAGGCATACTAACACTCGTTGTCACATTTTCTGTCCTAACTTTAGGCATCCATTTATATCCCGGAGGACATTGATTAGCAAACCACCATTTCCACGACTTGCTAGCAGACTCATATAATTCCCTAATTCTGCTTCTAGTGGTCTTAGTGGTGGAGTCTGATGCAATACTTTTCTCAGGGGGGTTACACCAGAATGGTTCACTTTGCGTTTGGGTATTCTAGCACTAATAGGCATCGCAGTTTGCTTCTTAGTTCTAGTATCTACGCCTTTGACATTATTTGAAACACACATAGCATGATTAGCATTAGAACACTTTCCACATTTCACACAAACAAACTTAACATTCAAAGCATTCAAATTCGAATCATTCAAATCGTCAGTACACGCGATTACAGACGTTTTATTCTTAGAAACATTGAAAATCCTAGGGTGGTTTTCTACTGTCTTCATCTTCCCTTGACTTTTGTTTTGCCAAACCTTTTCATTCATGCGAGTGCTCTGAAGCTGAGGCCGGCTAACACTATCAGTGGGGATTACTCCTGTAGTAAAAGACACACGTCTATTAGTGTTTCTAGAAGTCTGAGGTGATTGACTTTCTTTGTTTTGTGTGGGTTTAGTGGCTAATCTATACATCCTTGGTTTAATCATATTTGTGTTCTTAATGCTTTGTGATCGAATATGTGTTCTGAGAGTATTCTGTGGTAACCTATCCTTCCCATCCGTCTTGGGGGCAAACGCAGGTTTTATAAATGCAGAATTAGAGAAAACAGATGGTTTTCCCAAGATAGAAGGTCTAGTCACTTTGTGCGCGTTGGGTTGTCTAACAACAGGTTTCTTAACACTAGGTTCCACAATTTTCCCACCCATCTTAGCAACGAGTTTCTTCAACTCTGCTATCGCTATTTCCCTGTCTTGTAACTGAGCTTTCAACCCTTTAATTTCCGAACTCTTTTTATTCATTTCTCAAAACGTTTGGGAAAGTTTTTCTTGCAATTTATTGTCAGTTGGACCTTTTATGATGTCTTTTTGCAAAGCAAGTTCAAGAGAATAACAATGTTTTTGAAGGAAATCAGTTTTGTGTTGAAGTAACTCAAAAGCCTTTTTATCAACATTTTCTTTACGTTTCGAAAGCTCAACTTCAAGACGCTCACACTCTTTGATCTTATCAAGATATTTACATGCAACATCAGAATATTCATCGATATCAGCACAAGATTGAAGAGTAACACACAAAATATCTTTGGAGAGGCATTCTTCTAAGAGTAAATCATATTCATCTGAAAAAACGAACTTGTCCATTCGAAGATCTTCAATTTCTTTCTCAATAGACTCAACATAATTTAAATCATCAAACATTTCAGACCGAATTAATCTTTCAAATTCAAGAACATTTTCTTTTAATGTGGCTGTGTTCGGTATTAAGATTTGTTTGATAAGCACAGTTATATCTTGAGGAATTGGTTTTTTCCATTCTTCATTTTCTCGTTGTTTCCATTCATTGTCAACAATGGATTTAATATTATCAATGTAATATTGTAGAAACCCAAATGTCTGCCTACTCTTGCTTTTAGAGGCATCAAGAGGCAAGTAGTTGATGAACTTAGAAACGTTTGTTTTCTTAGTAGCAAAAGCTTTCTTCCATTGAATTCTTCTTTGTTTGCATTCTAAAAACAATTCCTCACGAGACTTTTGTTTTTGTGTAGTGAAAAGACCATATAGACTATTCTCATAAGCATAACTGTATGGTTTCACAAACTCTTTATTGACCAGTGATCTACTCTCTTCTTCCCAAAGGGATGTCTCATCATAACCAAGAGGATATTCAGGATCGGTCCATTCGGACTCATCCATATAAAGGCGCGGGTTCGCAGCTTGAGCTTGGGCAAGATAATCAGGACTTGTAAAGCTAGCTTGACCCTTAAACATAGACGGAGGTGCTATCATTCTTACGGTTTGAATAGAGTCATGCATTTTATAAACAACTTTCTTCAAAAATTCGACTTGTTTTTCTAGTTCCGTTACTTTTTCAGTATCTTTTTCATGTCGACTTTTGAAATCTTTTTTTAACGTTTCAACCTCTTGTTTCTTAACATCAAGAATTTTAGCAGACTCGGTGTTATCCATCGAAAGCCGTTGTTCAAGTTCGTTAACATTGGTGGTAGCAAGGTACGTTTTTGACGTTCATCCATTAATAAAACATTAAATTGACGTTTCTCTTTGGTTAATAACTCAAGAGTTTCGTTGTATTTCTTTTCAAGATCGTCCTTTTAACTTTTTAACGCACTACCCTTGTACCCCTCAAGCTCTTTGATGTTCTGAAGAAGCTCATCTTTATAGCGTTCAATGGTCTCACTAGATGTAATTAGTGAGGCTTTGCATTCTTTAAAATTTTGAGTGAGCGCTGCGTTTGCCTTCTTTAATTGCTTTTGACTTTTTCTAGTTTCATTGACATCTTTTTGTAAACTAGAAATTAAATTAGCAAGCGCGACACGCTCCTCGTCATCATACTCATTTGCATGTTGATCATCCTCAAACTTATTATTACACATGTCTGATGAATCGGGTGTGGTATTGCTATCAACCTTTTCCGTCATACATGTGTCATTAATGGCATTGGGTAGCTCACTATGCTCATGAATATCACCAAACACATTATATTCATCAGTGGTGTGTACCTTATCGAGTGGCTCAGTGTCAAAGATAGGGCCATTGTCATCTTCAGTGACGTTGAGAACTTCGTCAACCTTTTCCATGTACGAGTAATGTGCTTCTAATTCTTGGTCGGAGGCTTCATCATCAGTATCATCAAGCATTGCTCCTTCCTCAGCCGACAATTTGACCCCTGCTTCCATCTTCTTGTATAACAACATCTTCTCTTTATGATAGATAGAGTCCCTAACCCGTTTCGGCTTTCTGCATTCCTTTGCCATATGCCCATAACCTTGGCAATTATAACACTGAATCCCACTTTGTTGAACCACTTGCGTTCCAACAGTTTCCCTATTCCTAGTAGCAGCGGCAATCCTCTGAGTATCATACTTGACAGTTTGTCGATCATACCTTGCAGAACCCTCAACATGTGTTGGATTATGTCGATCATACCTAGAAGGACTTTCACCACGTCGACGTGTGTCATACCTTGAAGGGTTCTCAACATATTGGTTCTTTGTGTTGGATGATGTTCGAAGATTGTTGTTGGTGGGTTTGAAGATTTTCTTGTAGGTCTTCATAATGAAAGCAATTTGTTGTTTTATTTCCCAATTCTTCTGAGCTTGATCTTCATCACTATCCTCTTCAAATGATGACTCAGATGGTGGTGATGGTGCTCTTGGTTCTTTTCCGCGTGATCTTGTGGAGGATGAAGACTTGGATGATGTGGAATATCGTGGTGAGGATGATTGAATGGAGTATGACTTTGGAGTACGAGATCGATGATCTTTAGTGGTAGACACTAGAGCAAGTGGATTAGCCGTCTTTGCAACTCGTTCAACTCGAATTTCATTTGCCTCATGCTGAAATTGTTTCAAGATATCAAACAGAGTGTGATAGTTTACCTTGTCTAACTGATTCTGTTGTTTCACCAAAGTAACAAAACGTGTCCACTCTGGTTGAAGTTGCTGAAGAAATTGCATATTGACTTGCATGGTGGAGACCTCCAAGTTGTTTCTTGTCATATCGTTCATCATCTTGTAGAATCGTGAATAATAAGACTCAATTGATTCTCCATCCAATGCAGTAAAATTGCAAAAATTCCAAAACAAGTTTGTTTTAACATCTTGCTTGTTGAGTGATTCTCCTTGTTGCAAGCGTTCAATAGTCGTCCACATTTCTTGTGTCGTAGGACATGCATCAACCGTGGAATAAATATCATCTCCAATTACACTTAGAAGCATATAGATCGCTTCTTTTTCTGCATCATACCAAGCACGCTTCTCTGGTGTAAGATCAGATAACGTTTCTTTTCTTGTGGTTGCGGGTATTTCTGGAATAGTGTATGTGGCTGGTGTATGAGGAACAGTGATATCAGAGAAAACATATGGTCCATTGTTAATACATTGCCTCAATGCATAGGTCTTGTATCAAGATAGCGAAGAAAACGTGATTGCCATTGAGCATATCGACCGGCCACAAGTATTGGTGGTCTCTCTTTGTTACCCGCCACCATGATGTTGTTGTTCGTCACACGATATTCTGCAGTAGAATCCATCTCAATATTCTCTTAAGTGATGAATTGAATGTGGATCTTAAGTAGTTGTGTTGTGATTGTGTTGTTGTTGAAATTCTGAAAATTGCGATTTTTTCTCAGTCCGACAATAAATTCCTCAGTCCGACAAAACGGTAGACCTAAAAAAATTGTAATCACCAAATTTTGAAATCGAGCTAGAAATAGCCTAAAACTAGTATGGAAAAATTTTGAATCTACTTGACGGGAAAATTTTAACTCCTTTTTTTTAATCTTCGTGTAAAGTACGTTCCGGGACTAGTCTAGATAGTGGCTAAGTCTAAAAAATACTCTAACAAAATTTAGATGTCCACCGTAATGTCACCCAACGCACTCATTGATCGCACTCTTAGATCGTAGTCCTTGATCGTACTCATAGATCGTACCCTTAGATCGTAGTCCTTGATCGTACTCTATGATCGTACTCTATGATTGCATCCAATGATCGTATCTAGTGATCGTATCCAATGATCGTATCCAATGATCGTACTCACTTGATCGCACTCACTCGATCGTATCCACTTGATCGTACTCACTTGATCGCACTCACTTGATCGTATCTACTTGATCGTACTCACTTGATCGCAGGCTATGATCGTAGGGAGTGGTCGTGGGCTATGATCATACTCAGTGATCGTAGTTTATGATCGTACTGAGTGATCGTGGGCTATGATCGTACTCAGAGATCGTATTTATGATCGTACTGAGTGATCGTAGGATGTGATCGTGACCTTGGATCGCAAGTAGAAACCCCCAGGGTTTATGCAATCGTAACAATCAGATCGTAACAAGAAAATAGTTCGAGACTTGTAAGCAACAAGAAAAAAAATGATTTTTACCTTGGAATTCGTGTTTCAATCCAAACCAATGTAACCAAAATCTTACCACAAGTATGTAGATAATCTAAAGTATGATTTAGAACACGAAACACAACGAAAAAGAAGAAAATACTTGAATTCGGGATGAAGTTAGGTGTAAATCACACGAACCCAATATAATAGCAACAACGAATCACAAAAACTACCCCATGGCGATTGATACCAATTGTTCTCCCTTATATTATGTGATGATTAAAGAAGAAAGAAAGGTAGATATGAGATGAATTCTAGAGAGAGAAAAGAGAGATAAGTGTGTAAACTTGGTGAATATTATATTAGAAGAATTAGAGAAAATGAGACAACCAACCTCTCCTTACATGCAAGGAGAGGTTTATATAGCCTTGCCTACATGTGGCATAATGGGCTATATGATAATGGGTCGGGCTTTCCTTTTGGACTTTGGTTACTTATGAATTAACTTTAGCTTAAAGTTAAGCCCGTAATCCACGACTAACCTACTACCTATTACAACGTTCTAATATACGATACATAATAAACATATGACCGAGCATTCTTGTTTGACTCAATATTTTGAGGCTAACAGTGGCATCCTCTTGAGAAGAGATAGACATGAGCTCCTCTAATGGAAAGGATTCATTAATTTCCTTATGAGGCAATTCACCTTGAAAAGGATGCTCAAGTCTACTCAAGTGATCCGCCGCTAAATTCTCGGCTCCTTTCTTATCACGAATCTCAATAGAAAATTCTTGTAACAATAAAACCAATCTCAAAAGTCTAGGCTTAGCATCTTGATTTGTCATGAGGTAATTGAGAGCGGAATGATCCGTATATACTATGGTTTTGGAGAGCACAAGATAGGCTCTAAATTTCTCAACGGCATAGACTATAGCAAGAAACTCTTTTTCCGTGGTGGTATAGTGAAGTTAAGCACCCGTCATGGTCTTACTAGAATAGTGTATAGGTTGAAAATGCTTATTCACTCTTTGTCCTAACACGGCCCCTACGGCATAATCACTAGCGTCACACATGAGCTCAAAAGGCAAATCCCAATTAGGAGAAACCAAAACGGGAGCCTTAGTCAACTTGTCCTTAAGTATCTCAAAAGAGTCTAAACACTCTTGGGTGAAAATGAAAGGATCCTCTTTTCCAAAAGGTGGGTCATCGGTCTTGCAATATTAGAGAAATCTTATATGAAACGTCTATAGAATCCCACATGACCAAAAAAACTTCTAACTCCTTTCACCGTGGTAGGTGGAGGAAGCTTAGCAATAACATCAATTTTAGCACGATCCACTTCTAAACCTTTGTTGGATATCTTATTTCCCAAGACAATCCCCTCTTTGACCATGAAATGGCACTTCTCCCAATTAAGAACAAGACGTGTTTCTTCACACCTCTTAAGCATACGTTCTAAATGGGAGAGACAAGAAGTAAATGAATCTCCAAAGACCGAGAAATCATCCATGAAAACTTACATATTGTTCTCAATCATGTCATGAAAAATTGCCATCATACACCTTTGGAATGTCCCCGGTGCATTACACAAGCCAAAAGGCATTCTCTTGTAAGCAAATGTAGCATAGGGACAAGTGCATGTGGTCGTTTCTTGATCCTTAGGGTCAATGGGTATTTGAAAATAACCCGAGAATCCATCTAGAAAGCAATAGTACTCATTTCTCGCTAAGCGTTCAAGCATTTGGTCCATAAAAGGCAATGAGAAATGATCTTTCCTAGTAGCATCATTGAGCTTCCTATAATCAATACAAACTCTCCAACCCGTGACAAGTCTAGTAGGAATAAGCTCATTGTTCTCATTAGGTACAACGGTGATTCCACCCTTCTTAGGAACACAATGTACCGGGCTAACCCATGGAGAGTCGGAAATGGGGTAAATCATGCCTGCATCAAGGAGTTTGATAACTTCCTTCTTAATGACCTCATGGATTTTAGGTTTAACCCTTCTTTGGCTTTGAATGGCGGGTTTATAATCATCCTCCATTAGGATTTTGTGGGTACAAAAATTTGGATCAATTCCCCTTATGTCGGATATTTTCCATGCTATGGCTTGCTTATGTTTCTTAAGGACCTCTATGAGTTATTCCTTTTCATCATCTTTCAAGTCTTTAGCAATGATCACGGGTAATTGGGCTTTTCCCTCTAAGAAAGCATATTCAAGGTGTGATGGAAGATCCTTAAGTTCAAGGGTAGGTGGACTCTCTATGGAAGGTTTCACTATGGATGGATCATCATTGGTGACTTCTTGTGGGATAGTTGAACGAATGGGATCCTCATTGAGCAACTTTTGGATAGTGAGAATGTCTTCTTTCCAATTGATGGGAGAATCATCATTACTAAGGAAGTTAGACTTAAATTCCTCCAGGAGGAAATCACTTTCTCCAAAAGGTGTTAAGGAGGGAGCAATTGAGGCAACGGTCTCTACATGAAGCATGTCTTCACTATCATTCTTACAAGCTTCATGGAAATGCTCATCACACACCTCATCAAGAACATCCACTATGTTAATTGTTTCACAAGCTTGAGACTTCTTAGTCACTTTTCCTAACTTAAACACCACTTTCCCATCCTCAACTCTCATAATTAGTTCTCCTTCCGCCACGTCTATAAGAGTACGACCCGTCCTCAAAAATGGTCTACCAACAATTAGAGGAACTCTCAGGTCCAAATCATAATCAACCACTACAAAGTCTGCCGGAAAGGTAAACTTATCCACACCTATAAACACATCATCCACAATACCTAACGGATAAGCTATGGTATGATTGGCTAACTCAAGGGTCTTCCTAGTAGGAGTGAGCTCGGGAAGAGAGATTTTTTGCCAAACCGATAAAGGCATGAGATTAATGCTTGCCCCTAGACCCGCTAGTGCAATGCAATTTTCCACCCCGAGAAAATTACAAGGGATCAAAAATCGCCCCGGATCTCCAAGTTTTGTTGCTAAGGTTTTGAGCAACACGGCAGAGCAATTCTCATTAAGTGATGTGTTAGGCAAATCCACCAATTTTTCCTTGTTGGAGAGGAGATCTTTGAACATTTTAGCAAACTTTGGCATATATTCAAGAGCTCTCGCAAAGGAGATGTTAATGTTAAGTTGCTTGAACATCCTCAAAAAGTTTGAGACTTGTATATCATCCTTGTTTTTCAGTTTCTCCTTTCTCAATCTTGATGGTTAAGGAAGGCTTGGTTTTGGTGTAGGTTGAGTAGTGGTTGTGGTGGAAGGTTTCTCTTTTTGGTTTCTTCATTAGTAGGTGTGGAAAGTAAAGGAGAAGTGGGTATAGGTTGAGAAGGTGTAGGTGTTGAAGTGGTAAAGCTTGAAGGTGGTGAGTTGGATGTTGAAGGTTTATCACAAGGTGGACCCATAGTAGGCTTACCCATAGGAGGTGAAGTATCATTAGTTGTTTATCCACTTTTTGTTGTGATAGCATTGACATTAGCCCGTGGGTTTGTTTGTGTGTTTGAAGGAAGAGCCCCTTGTGCTCTTTGATTAAGTGCCATCAAAATCCTTTTGGTAGACTCCTCAGTCATAATTCTCATTTTCTCTTGCATTCTCTTGTCACTTTCACGAATTCTTCTTTCAACAAGCTCATTAGTATCATTTTGCCCATATCCTTGATTTTGACCTTGATGGTATCCTTGATATTTTCGATATAGTATAGCAAAATATATATATAGTAATTAGACGGTTCGCTCTTTAGAAAAAGAAGCGAATGTGAAATCACAAATATATGTGATTGGGAAGTATTGATAAGAAAATCACGATTAGGAAAAAGTGATAATCGAATCGTCCCAAGTCGTTTCCTCGCGAAATTTTGAATTGAATCGGCGCACGGATTTTGGTATTTGATGCTTGAATGATTGGTTCTTGATTTTGTTTTGTCTTTTTTTTATATCTAAAGGGATGATAATTTAGGCAAGGGGAAACCTAAAAATATACGGGAAACATTTTAGGCAAGTTAAGATTACAAAATACAAGCATAAAACGTAAACCGAAAATCCTAAAACGCGTCTAATCTATTATTAAGGCAACTAATGACCTAAAAATTCAAACTTAATTTCTAAACCTCAAAAATGATAAAATAATAATTTATTAAAAAAAAGATTTGAAAATTTTAAACTATTTTAAAGTATTTTTAATTAATTTCTAAACTTAATTCAAAATTTAAAAAGTAAAATCTAAAATCTAACAATGACAAAATAAAATCTTCTACTAAAAAGTCCTAGCTAGTAGTTAAAACCTAAAAATAAATTTTTTTTTTGAGTTTTTTTTTCTTTTAAAATTAATTAACTATTTTCAAATGTATTTAAACTAAATTCGAATTTAAAAAATGATTAAAATATTTAATAAAATTAAAACATTTTTTTAAACTATTCAAAGCATAAAAAAACAGACTAAATTAACTTTTATAAAACTAGTACTATAAAAAAGGATTTTAAAAAAGCTTATAGTAGTTAGAAACTTGACATTAACCAATAACATATATTAGGAGCTAATTCTAAATACCAACAAGAAAGTATTAAGAGGATAGTTGGTTACAGAGTGGGAGGCTGAGACGTTAGCCAAGCTAGGTTTGGGGTTCGAATCCCTTAGATGACAAATTTATTAAACCCTTTTTTTTCTTTTGACTTTTTCAAACTTGAACAATTAACTAGACAACAATTTTCTATCTAATCTTCTTTTTTATATATGTTGAGTTTTACTACTAGAAATCAAATGGGGTAAAAGAGCAAATCATAACATAACACTAGATGGGCCTAATTATTAGTAAAAACCAATCAATTTCCTAAAAGTGCATTCACCGACATATAATTAAAGAACAAAACAAGTTTTTAAACTATGCTAGATTACAACAACTAAGCTAAAATGAAAGTTAAAAATGAGATAAGAACAAATGACCTGTGTCGATTAAGCACTCGGAAAGTGATTCGAATTACACTAGACTATCAACTAACCATAAGCACATAGAGAAATCATCTCGAACACATATCTCCTGTTAGACTTTCGGAACAGTAACCAACCAACCTTCATCTCTTGTTTTTGTATACAAACAATAGTAACAATGAGTGGCAATTTTATTTTTTCGTACAGTAACCCACAACCACCTGTCGAGATCAAGCTCTCGAACGAAAATATATTACCCGTGACCAACTTATCCAAAGGCTTGTAAACCGCACTCGTCTTCGAACATTCTTTGTTTTTTCTTTCGTAACTAACAATACAACTTGACACCCTTTTTTTTGTTGTGTAATAGTAACAAGGAATAAAGCAACAATTAAAAGTGTAATCTTCAGTATTTTTTTTCTTTGGTCACAGAGAAATAACAAAACACTTGAACTTTTTTTTCTTTTTTTGGTTCAACAGTAACAAAGTTTTGTTAAATTCCCTTTTTAACCAAACATTTTGCAACCAAGAATTAAATATTTTAGATACATTAAAAGAACATATTGAATGAAAACTAAAGAACTTTCTTTAATTTTCAAGAAAAAGTGCAAAACATAACTTAAATTGATAAAGGCTAAAAAAACTTAAAACTAACTTTTCTTTTTCTTTTTTCTTTTTTTTATAATTCGGATTAAATAAATAAGAGGAACAAAATTAAATTCAAACCCAACTTTTCATTAATTAAAAGAAATTCGAAATACAATAAAACTGACTGAAAATTAAAGTTGCAGAAGAAAATTGAGATGCCTTATAACATGGCTACAATGATCCTATTTATAGAGAAACTCTAAAACTAAATCTTGGATCTTGACTTCTTGACTTTTGTGGACAAAATTGTCCCTGTGCTAGTTATGTGAGGAGAAACTTTAAATTTACCTTAGTGCTTTTCTTGAGTCATCTACAGCCATTAGATGAAACTTTGAAACCCACAACTTTCAATCTCGACCTTAGGTGCTTCTTGATAATTTTGGCGCCCAATATATTCACCAAGATTGTCAGCGTGGCCTGTATCACATGGGGTTGTATGAATCTTCACGTGGTTGTGGGGTTGGGTAGATGACGTGAGATGTGATGAAGGATGTGGGGTTAGATGATTTTGAATCTTGGTTTGTAGCAGAAAAGGGTAAAAAGAGGGGAAATGAATTTTTGGGGATGGATCGATTTAGGGTTGGTGGTTTGAAAGAAGCGACTATTACAAAAGTCACGAACCCTAATATCTTTTACTTGTCTGTTACAGTAATAAATTTGTTGTGACTATGTAAACCAAGAAAAATAGGCCGGTGCATTTTTTGGATAGATTTGGGCTTGTGGAATGTTGTGACCCAACGTATACAAAAAGAGAAACAATATGAGCTAGTAATGTTTTTTTTTCTTTTCTTTGGCCTAAGACTAAAATTAACGTAACAACATGTTGGGTTTTGAATTTCAAATTTAGATGCTTTGTTTCTAATAATAATTTAACAGGTTGACCCGACCCGTTAAACGGGCGCGGGTTAGCCCGTAAAATTATAATTTGGGTTTCCGGGTCAGTTTTTCGTCCTCGTTTTTTCGTGCTCTTTTCAAAACCGTGTTCAGGTTGACGTATTGACCTTGATTTCGTCCTTTTGTCGGAAAACCGGATCTGCAAAATAAAATCAGAAAACACAAGATATATGTTCGTTTTTTATCTCGCTTTTTGCCTATTTTATCTTTTAACTTATGATAAAATGATAAGTATTAAGTAACTCATCACGCCCCCATACTAAACTATTGCAACTCCCGTGCAATATATCCGATAAAATTTTACGATCACCCCCTATTTTAATTACTTTGAAAGTAGCAAAGTTTTTACCATAGGGGAAAAACGTAAATTTTTAAACGTCCCGTTTTAACCGTTTTTTAAAAGACACAATTATTTACACACACACTTAGTATGACCAACATTATTTATTTACTATCACTATTGCTACGTTATTTATTTTTGCGAGACCATCTTGTTTAGCCTTTCATTCATTTTAGAGATTAACGCTTAGGGATCATGGAATAAAAAGCATTCATATCTTTGCCCCTCATGGGTAAAATTCGTCGTCCTCGATTTTCACTTTGCCGTTTTACAAGTTTAAAAACAAGATCATAGCTCGGTTTAAGATAAGATGTCTAATACTTGTAATTTTTAATTTCTGGACTCAATACTCCCTTAAAACTTATTTAATTCGAAGATAAAGAAAGACGATTTAATTAATAAGTAGTTAAAAACTCGATCCTCAAAAATTCCATATGATTAAATCAAAAGTCCCCGCCAAGGTATAATTTAACACGATATATTATGGATTTGAAATTTGGCTTATTCCACTAGATATCAAATATTGCAACTTTTAAGACCTTGGCCTTTTATTCATTCTTGGTGTACACCGTTTGGTGACTTTTATCGAACGCTTTATTATGACTTTGGTTATTCATCCTCATTCTTGTAAGAATTTTTGGATTTATAGCAACATTATCCTCAACCTTTCGGGTATTATTAGATTTATACATTTTGCCAAATTTCGCATCCCATTCCATGACGCTAATTATACCCTAATGTGAACTTAGATTAATCATATGCAATTTTTAAAGGAAGTTGTTTTAAAACTAAGAATCTCTAAGACCGTTCGACTTTATTTAAACAATTATCATAAGGTGTTGGGAGTAAAAAGTACAAAAATTAACCTTTATAATTAAAAAACATCTTTACTTAAATTTTGCTCTATCATTTCTCATTTGTTTAAGCAAATTTAAAATCATCCATGGAAACCATTAATGCAAGTTTAAAAGAACCCATTCTAAATGATTCGCAAAAACGATTAAGCTTTGCAAAGGGCTAGGCTAGAGCTCAACACGCACAATCGAGTCAAAATTTTTATTTTCGTTCTCACCCAATGGAAAGTCAAACACTTAAGTCTCATTTCATTTTTTTTAGGAAAATAATTAGGCATAAAAAAAACACATTTTGTTTTGGTGGTAAAACAGGATTACACGGGAATTAAGCAAAAATTTAGTACGATATCGATAGATACCCCCCATACTAAAACTACACATTGGCCTCAATGTTTTCTAATACGGGAATGCCACCCCCATACTAAAATTCAATGATTTTAATGTATATTTCTAAAATCGAGGGGTATCTACGTAAATCTAAAGCCGTTTATTAATTATGCAATAGAAAAACGTTAGTCAAAAGATAAAGGATATCGGTTCCCGACAAAATAGGTACTCAAATCGAGACTTGAGAGGCTACATATCCGTGCAAACCTACACATTCACAACCAAAACGGAGCACACAAATGGAAGAGGCAAGCTCCTCCGTCACTTATTAGATAGATAGATAATACAGGGGTTGCCTCCCGAGAAGCGCTTGTTTAACGTCACGAGCCTGACGAAACTCCTCGGATTTAGAGATCCGGTGGAGAGGTTTGGAGATCCGGGACAACCAAGGGTGGTATGTCCCCTCCAAAGTAGTGCTTCAGTCGATGACCATTCACCTTGAAGTTTGGCCCGTCGTTTTGAGATAACTCGATGGTGCCATATGGATAAACTTTGGTGACGGTGAATGGTCCGGTCCAACGGGTTTTGAGTTTACCCGAGAAGATCTTCAATCGAGAGTTGAAAAGAAGGACTCGATCACCAACGTTGAAAACGCGGTTCTTGATTTTAGAGTCATGGATCTTCCTTGTCTTCTCTTTATAGATCAAAGAGTTCTCGTAGGCTTGATCCCGAAGTTCATTTAATTCATTGAGTTGAACTTTTCGGTGATCACCCGCGGACTTGAGATCGAAGTTGGCATGCTTGAGGGCCCAATAGGCCTTGTGCTCAAGCTCGATAGGAAGATGACAAGCCTTTCCGTACACGAGTTTGTAAGGAGTACACCCGATGGGTGTTTTGAAAGCGGTAGGGAAGGCCCATAATGCATCATCTAGCTTATCGGACCAAGAGGCACGATTTTCACCAACCGTCCTCTCAAGAATTCTTTTTAAGCCACGGTTGGAAACCTCGACTTGTCCACTAGTTTTAGGATGATAGGCGGTGGAAAGTCGATGTGTAACTCCGTACTTAAGCATGACCTTTGCAAATTGGTCATTGTAAAAGTGAGTACTGCGATCACTAATGATAGCGCGGGGAGTTCCAAACCGGGCAAAGAGAGATTTTAAGAATTTCACAACTACTCGGGCGTCGTTGGTGGGGAGCACTTTCGCTTCCACCCATTTAGACAAATAGTCGACGGCCACGAGTATGTACTTGTTCCCTCGTGAAGACGGGAACGACCCCATAAAGTCAATACCCCAAATGTCAAATATCTCACAAACTTGTATGATATTTTGGGGCATTTCATCTTTTTGGGTGATCTTGTCGTGACGTTGACAAGAGTCGCAAGATTGGACTAAGTCATGGGCGTCACGGTAGATCGAGGGCCAATAGAAGTCGGAATCAAACACCTTTTTGGCGGTAAGGTTTGCACCATGGTGTCCCCCGGTGGGTCCATTGTGGCAAGCCGTAAGAATATCAATGGCTTCTTGACCATGAACACACCGCCGAATAATTTGATCCGCACAAACTTTGAATAGAAAGGGGTCGTCCCAAAAGTAATGTTTAACATCTTTAAAGAATATTCTTTTTTGTTGGGACGACATCCCTTTGATCAAGAAGTTCCCCGCATGGTAGTTTGCGAAGTCGGCAAACCATGGGGTACTAGAATCTCCATTTAGAGATACCATACCAAGTGTCTCGAGGGGAAATGTTTCCGTCACTTCCTTTTTATCGAGATCACCTTGGTGTGGATTTTCAAGACGAGATAGGTGGTCGGCCGCGAGGTTCTCGGCTCCTTTCGTATCACGGATAGTGAAATCAAATTCTTGAAGGAGGAGAACCCACCGGAGCAATCTCGGCTTAGCATCTTGCTTTTGGAAGAGATATTTTAGAGCCGAGTGATCCGTATACACTACGCATTTGTTCAAGACTAGGTACGGGCGGAAGTTCTCAAAAGCGTACACCACGGCAAGTAATTTTTTTTCCGTAGTGGTGTAGTTCGATTGAGCCTCGGACAAAGTCTTGCTTGCGTAATGTATAAACTAAAAATGTCGAGCCCTTCGTTGCCCCAAGACGGCACCCATAGCGAAATCGCTTGCATCGCACATGAGCTCGAATGGAAGTTCCCAATCGGGGGCAACTAAGATGGGGGCTTCGGTCAATTTTTTCTTAAGCGTATTGAACGCTTGAATACAATCTTCCGAAAAGATGAATGGAGCATCCTTCTCGAGGAGATGAGTCATGGGTCGAGCGATCTTCAAAAAGTCTTGAATAAACCTTCGATAAAAGCCGGCATGACCTAAAAAGCTCCGGATACCTTTTACGGAAGTGGGATGAGGGAGCTTAGCGATAACGTCCACTTTGGCTTGATCGACCTCAATCCCCGATTTAGAAATTTTATGGTCGAGGACGATTCCCTCTTTGACCATAAAATGACTCTTCTTCTCATTTAGCACGAGATTGGTGTCTTCGCACCTTTGCAACATGCGGTCTAAATTTGAGAGGCAAGATTGGAATGAATCACCGAAGACTGAGAAGTCATCCATGAAGACCTCCATCGTTTTCTCGATCATGTCGTGAAAGATGGCGGTCATACACCTTTGGAACGTGCCCGGTGCATTGCATAAGCTGAATGGCATGCGACGATAAGCAAACGTTCCGTAAGGACATGTGAAGGCGGTCTTCTCTTGGTCCTTCGGATCGATGGGAATTTGAAAGTAGCCGGAAAATCCGTCAAGGAAACAATAGTAATCGTTTCCGGCTAATCTTTCAAGCATGAGGTCCATGAAAGGTAACGGGAAATGGTCTTTACGAGTAGCATCGTTCAACTTTCGATAATCAATGCATACTCGCCACCCCGTCACCAAACGAGTTGGGTTCAACTCGTTGTCGTCATTTTCCAAAACGGTAATACCGCCCTTTTTGGGCACACAATGAATCGGGCTGACCCATGAACTATCGGAGATAGGGTAAATCAATCCTGCATCGAGAAGTTTGATAACTTCCGATTTGATAACCTCATGAATTTTTGGATTCACCCTTCTTTGACTTTGAACCGCCGGTTTAAAGTCGTCCTCCATCAAAATTTTGTGAGTACAAAATTGCGGGTTTATGCCCTTGATGTCGGAAAGTTTCCAAGCAATGGCATGCTTGTGAGACTTTAAAACCTTTATGAGAGCGGCTTTCTCCTCATCTTTTAAGTCGTTAGCAATAATGACGGGTAATTTATCATCACCCTACAAAAATGCATATTCGAGATGAGGAGGTAAGTCCTTAAGTTCGAGCTCCGGAGGATCAACAATTGGATTTTCAATTGGCTTGATTTCCTCATGATGGAGTTCTTTCGGAGGGAGAGGTAATGGATCCATGTTGAGCAATTGCTCAATGAGACGAATGTCTCCCTCCGGGTCAAAGTCATTAGGATCAAACTCCGGTAGAGTCGAATCACTAGCAAGGTAGGCTTCAATATCTTCCAAAATGAAGTCACCTCCCTCAAATGGAGTGAGAGAGGGGGAAGAGATAGCAACGATGGGGTCTAATGAAGTGGGATTGCCACTTGAAGAATTTTCCGAGCAACCGAGCACCTCTTGTTTATGCTCCTCGCAAACAATATCTATGACATCGATTTGATTAACCGATTCCTCAAAGTATTTGCGAGGGAATTTTGAAAGGTGCCCGACATTGAAGGTCACGGCTTCGTCATCGACTCGAAGAGTAAGTTCTTCTTCGTGCACATCGATTAGTGCACGTGATGTCCTTAAGAAGGGCCTCCCGAGAATAAGAGGAACCCTTGGATCAACATTGTAGTCAACGATAACGAAGTCGGCCGGAAAATAGAACTTTCCTACCTTCACAAAGACATCCTCGGCAATACCCAAAGGTATAGTTACTGATTGGTCGGCAAGCTCGAGAGTCATTTGTGTCGGAGTAAGTTCGGGAAGAGAAAGTTTTTTCCATACCGAAAGTGGCATTAGATAGATGCTTGCACCAAGATCGGCCAAGGCTAAGCATTCATCAAGCTCGGGAAAGTCACATGGTATAAGAAATTTGTCGGGGCCTCCAAGTTTTTTAGGTAACTTTTTGAGGAGCACCACCGAGCAATTCTCATTCAAAGGCGTTTTGGTCATTTCACCCAATTTTTCCTTGTTGCTTAACATGCTTTTAAACATCGAGGCAAATTTGGGCATATAGAGCAAAGCATCCGCAAAACTAATGTCGAAGTGTAACTTTTGAAAGATTTCAAGAAACTTGGTCATTTGAGCGTTAGTTTTGTCTTGGAGCTTTTGGTTACTAAGCCTTGAAGGATATGGAATCGAAGGCTTAGTCTTCGGAATCTCGGGTTCCGGAATGAGAGTTGGAATCGGTTTAACCGGAGGTTGGACTTGAGCGGTACTTTGTGAGCTTTTGGGTTGCTCCTCGTCCTTTGTTTCCTCGGTTTCCTTTGGTTCCGATGTTGGCATCAGAGGTTCTTTATAGGATTTACCACTTCGGGTGGTAATGGATTTCAACTCGCCTTTCGGGTTTGCAACGGTATTGGCCGGAAGTGGCCCCGAACCCGAGGCTTGGTTTGCTTGAAAGAAGCTAGCCATCATGTTCCTAAGATCATTCGTTTGATTATTCAAAGAAGTTCTCATATTATTTTTAAGTTCATTCCTAAGATCATTTCCTTGTTTGCTTAAATCACCCCTTAAATTGGTAATTTGGCTTTGCAAATTCTTCACGACCATGTCATTAGCTTTCATGTAGTTAGACACATCGTTAGGAATTTGAGCAAGTGATTGATTAACCGGAGCTTGATAAGCGGGAGCTTGATAAGCCGGTGGTTGATAAGCTTGATTGAAATTTCCTTGATGATAACCTTGAGTGTGGTTATTCCCTCGGTTTTGAACTTGATTGTTCCGAGGTTGGAAATTGTTTTGAGCAACTTGATTTTGGGGTTGATTGAATCCGGGTGGTCCGATATAATTATTTGACCGATAGCTTAGCAAATTACGGTCACCTTGAGGTTGGTAACCTGTAGTAGCATATGCGGTCTCTTGAGTGTAGCCTTTGACGGCCGGGCGCTCATGATAAGAATGTGGACCACCACAAGTTTCACACTTAGGATTCACGGCTTTGACCGATTGATTCAACGTGAGTTGTTTCAAAGCATCGAGAAAATTATTGCTCATCTTTTCCAAAGTACGGACAACCTCCGGGCTCTCGGTAGAAGCCGAGGCAATACCTCTAGTCATCTCATCTCGAGATACCGTAGTATCCCAATGGTTGTGATGTGCGGCCATGTTCTCGATAAGATCATAACACTCCTCGGGACGTCTTTTCATAAACGTCCCTCCGGCAGCCGCATTGATCGTGTCCCGATGCCTCAAGGTAAGACCATTGTAAAATGTGTCAATTTGAGTAACGAGAGGCATGTTATGACTCGGGCATCGATCAATGTACCCTTTGTACCTTTCCCAAGCTTCGAATAATGATTCGTCGGGCTTTTGTTGAAAACTAGTGATAGCATTTCTCAATTTTGTAGCCATCGACGGAGGGAAAAATTTCGAGAGAAATTTCCTTATCATGTCATCGAAACTTTGGATAGAGTTCCGAGGTAGACGATCATACCATTCGGCGGCATGAAGGCCTAAAGAGTACGGAAAGAGAGAAAGCCGTAGGGCATCCTCGGGAACTCCATTTTGTTTCATATGTTGAGTTACATCCAAAAATTTATCAATATGTTTGTTTGCATCATCACTAGGTATTCCATTAAAATGAGAATTTTGTACTTGTTGTATCATGTGATGTCTTAAACCAAAATCCATGGCTTGAATCGGGATCGGGGCGATCGGTCCGCCCCGTCCATTTAAAGTCGGTTGACACAACTCCTCCATCGTTCGGAGATCGGGATCCGGTCCTTGAGGTCCTTGAGGCCCACCACCGCCACCGTTACCATTATGTGGAAAAGGGGGTGGAATTTGGTTTTGAGGCCCTCCGGGTCTAGGTCCTTGTGAGGCCATTTCAAATTCTCTTTGTTCAATGTTAATGATTCTTTGTCGGATAAGTTTTTCGGGATTACTTAATGGAGAAAGAAGGTTTGGAGAAGAAGAGCGGGTGCTCATGCACCAAAAACAATTCAATGAAGGCGAAAGGCTACGAAAAACGATGAACTTAACCAATAATCATCAAGAGATACGGTAATTCTATTATGAATAAGCTCACAAAGAAAGGCGAATGAACGAGGCGGCGCGAAGCTCTTAAGTGCCTTTTCCAATTCGGGTCGTAGTTCGTTGGAACAACCCTCCTTAATCCCTTCTTATATAGTTTGCTAATTCACAAAAGGTACACCCCAACACTCAAGTGATACAAAGGAAGTTTTAATCTTTAAGATTGGGAACTTTTTATAATATTACCCTTTTTCGTTGAGGAATAATATTGATTAGTAGATTCTATTTATTAAACATTGTAAACAAAAATCTTTTTGTATTTTTTTTAGTTTTTTTAATATGATACTATATACTAAAAAAAGAAAAGAAAAATATTTTTGTTACTTTTATATTGTTTTCTTTAAACTTTTAACTTTCGAAAACGAAAGGGTCTTCAAGTCACTAATCTTCCAAAGCCGATGCCAAATTCGTTCACAAATTTCCCCGGCAGCGGCGCCAAAAATTTGATATCTTCGATATAGTATAGCAAAATATATATATAGTAATTAGACGGTTCACTCTTTAGGAAAAGAAGCGAATGTGAAATCACAAATATATGTGATCAGGAAGTATTGATAAGAAAATCACGATTAGGAAAAAGTGATAATCGAATCGTCCCAAGTCGTTTCCTCGTGAAATTGTGAATTGAATCGGCACACGGATTTTGGTATTTGATGCTTGAATGATTGGTTCTTGATTTTGTTTTTGTCTTTTTTTTTTATATCTAAAGGGATGATAATTTAGGCAAGGGGAAACCTAAAAATATACGGGAAAAATTTTAGGCAAGTTAAGATTACAAAATAAAAGCATAAAACGTAAACCGAAAATCCTAAAACGCGTCTAATCTATTATTAAGGCAACTAATGACCTAAAAAATCAAACTTAATTTCTAAACCTCAAAAATGATAAAATAATAATTTATTAAAAAGAAGATTTGAAAATTTTAAACTATTTTAAAGTATTTTTAATTAATTTCTAAACTTAATTCAAAATCTAAAAAGTAAAATCTAAAATCTAACAATGACAAAATAAAAATCTTCTACTAAAAAGTCCTAGCTAATAGTTAAAACCTAAAAATATCTTTTTTTTGAGTTTTTTTTCTTTTAAAATTAATTAACTATTTTCAAATGTATTTAAACTAAATTCGAATTTAAAAATGATTAAAATATTTAATAAAATTAAAACATTTTTTTAACTATTCAAAGCATAAAAAACGGACTAAATTAACTTTTATAAAACTAGTACTATAAAAAAGGATTTTAAAAAAGCTTATAGTAGTTAGAAACTTGACTTTAACCAATAACATATATTAGGAGCTAATTCTAAATACCAACAAGAAAGTATTAAGAGGATAGTTGGTTACAGAGTGGGAGGCTGAGACGTTAGCCAAGCTAGGTTTAGGGTTCGAATCCCTTAGATGACAAATTTATTAAACCCTTTCTTTTTCTTTTGACTTTTTCAAACTTGAACAATTAACTAGACAACAATTTTCTATCTAATCTTCTTTTTTTTATATATGCTGAGTTTTACTACTAGAAATCAAATGGGGTAAAAGAGCAAATCATAACATAACACTAGATGGGCCTAATTATAAGTAAAAACCAATCAATTTCCTAAAAGTGCATTCACAAACATATAATTAAAGAACAAAACAAGTTTTTAAACTATGCTAGATTACAACAACTAAGCTAAAATGAAAGTTAAAAATGAGATAAGAACAAATGACCTGTGTCGATTAAGCACTCGGAAAGTGATTTGAACTACACTAGACTATAAACTAACCATAAGCACATAGAGAAATAATCTCGAACCCATATCTCCTGTTCGACTTTCGGAACAGTAACCAACCAACCTTCATCTCTTGTTTTTGTATACAAACAATAGTAACAATGAGTGACAATTTTTTTTCGTACAGTAACCCACAACCACCTGTTGAGATCAAGCTCTCGAACGAAAATATATTACCCGTGACCAACTTATCAAAAGGCTTGTAAACCGCACTCGTCTTCAAACATTCTTTTTTTTTCTTTTGTAACCAACAATACAACTTGACACCCTTTTTTTGTTGTGTAATAGTAACAAGGAATAAAGCAACAATTAAAAGTGTAATCTTCAGTATTTTTTTCTTTGCGTCACAGAGAAACAACAAAACACTTGAACTTTTTTTTTTCTTTTTTTGGTTCAACAGTAACAAAGTTTTGTTAAATTCCCTTTTTAACCAAACATTTTGCAACCAAGAATTAAATATTTTAGATACATTAAAAGAATACATTGAATGAAAACTAAAGAACTTTCATCAATTTTCAAGAAAAAGTGCAAAACATAACTTAAATTGATAAAGGCTAAAAAAACTTAAAACTAACTTTTCTTCTTATTTTTTCTTTTTTTTATAATTCGGATTAAATAAATAAGAGGAACAAAATTAAATTCAAACCCAACTTTTCATTAATTAAAAGAAATTCGAAATACAATAAAACTGACTGAAAATTAAAGTTGCAGAAGAAAATTGAGATGCCTTATAACATGGCTACAATGATCCTATTTATAGAGAAACTCTAAAACAAAATCTTGGATCTTGACTTCTTGACTTTTGTGGACAAAATTGTCCCTGTGCTAGTTATGTGAGGAGAAACTTTAAATTTACTTTAGTGCTTTTCTTGAGTCATCTACAGCCATTAGATGAAACTTTGAAACCCACAACTTTCAATCTCGATCTTAGGTGCTTCTTGATAATTTTGGCGCCCAATATATTCACCAAGATTGTCAGCGTGGCCTGTATCACATGGGGTTGTATGAATCTTCACGTGGTTGTGGGGTTGGGTAGATGACGTGAGATGTGATGAAGGATGTGGGGTTAGATGATTTTGAATCTTGGTTTGTAGCAGAAAAGGGTAAAAAGAGGGGGAATGAATTTTTGGGGATGGATCGATTTAGGGTTGGTGGTTTGAAAGAAGCGGCTATTGCAAAAGTCACGAACCATAATATCTTTTACTTGTCTGTTACAGTAATAAATTTGTTGTGACTATGTAAACCAAGAAAAAAAGGCCGGTGCATTTTTTGGATAGATTTGGGCTTGTGGAATGTTGTGACCCAACGTACACAAAAAGAGAAACAATATGAGCTAGTAATGTTTTTTTTTCTTTTCTTTGGCCTAAGACTAAAATTAACGTAACAACATGTTGGGTTTTGAATTTCAAATTTAGATGCTTTATTTCTAATAATAATTTAACGGGTTGACCCGACCCGTTAAACGGGCACGGGTTACCCCGTAAAATTATAATTTGGGTTTCCGGATCAGTTTTTCGTCCTCGTTTTTTCGTGCTCTTTTCAAAACCGTGCTCAGGTTGACTTATTGACCTTGATTTCGTCCTTTTGTCGGAAAACCGGATCTGCAAAATAAAATCAGAAAACACAAGATATATGTTCGTTTTTTATCTCGTTTTTTTTTCCTATTTTATCTTTTAACTTAGGATAAAATGATGAGTATTAAGTAACTCATCAATCCTTGATTTGGAAAGGGTGGAGGTGGTTGGTTAAATCCTTGATTGGGTGTATGAAAGTTATTTCCTTGATTGTGAAAGTTGTTGGGTGCTCTATAATTGTTCTCTTGGTAATTTGGCCTAGGCCCTTGATTTCTTTGTAGCAAGTGAGGAGGATTGGGTTGAGTATGGGTGGGTGGATGAGTTGGAAAGCCGGGTGGAGCAAGGTAGTTATTTGACTTGTAAGAGAGATTGTTTTGATTGATGTTAGGTTTGAAGTGCTCTCTATGTTCTTCTTGATAATCATAACACTCAACTTGATAACCTTGAACCTTATCACATTGTTGGTAAGAATTAGGACCTCCACAAGTCTCACATGAAATAGCAATAGCATTCACATCATTGGTGGAAATTTTGTTCAAAGAGATTTCACAAAATTTCATGAGTGTGTTAGTCATATTATAAAGCTTTTGAGAAATAATCTTTTCTAATTGTGGAGTAACACTCTCTTGCACCACATGGACTCTCTCATCAAATTGTGTGTTAGTTTGCACCATAGATTTGGATTCAATAATGTCCCATGCTTCTTGAATGGATTTGGAAAGAATATTTCCACCCGCGGAGGAGTTGAGGGAATCTTGATGATGTGGTCTTAATCCATTGTAGAAAGTATTGATTTGGTGAACTTCATTGAATCCATGATTGGGGCATTTTCTCAATAACTCCTTGAACTCTTCCCAAGCATCACTAAAGGTTTGGCTAGGTTTTTGTTGAAATCCAATAATTAGGTTTGTCAAAGTCGTGGTCCTAGATGGGGGAAAGAACTTGTTCAAAAACTTCTTAGTAAAGTCATCCCAAGCATTAATGCTCTTAGGTGGTTGTGTATCTAGCCAATACTTGGCATTGCCCTATAAGGAGAATGGAACTAGGAGCAACTTAATAGCATCATGGGGAACTCCATTGTACTTAATGGTATTGCAAAGAGATAGAAACTTCTTTATATGATCATGTGGATCATCACTAGGTCTCCCAAAAAATGATGTGTTTGAAACCAAGGTAATCATGGCGGTCTTAAGCTCAAAGGTGTTTGCGGGAATCTCAGGTATAACAATAGCATCGGCATATCCTTGTACATTGGATTGTAGGTGTTCCATCAAAGGTCGATTGTCAACGGCGGCCATGGCTTCTTGTGTGTTGTTGAAAGCACGATTCTCGGGATCGGCTTGATGGACGGTGTTGTTTTTACTCTTTCTCTTTTTCTTCCTTTTTGGAGGAAGGGGTTGTACACCAAATAGTATTTATGCACGCCCGCGGGTGAGCATGCAACTCAAATCAAGGAGTGAGAGAGAAGCTCTCGTTCGACTTTGGAAAAGAAGGGATTATCCATTTTCGAGGTTCAATAAGTAATATCCACTATAAAATATAGTATACGTAAGTAATACTTGGGTGCAAGACCCCCAATCAAGCTTTCCTTCTTAGAATACGCACTAGTGAACGGGGGGTTAGGTGGCGCGAAGCACTTAAGTACCTATTAACCCTTAGACGACATTTTATAGCACGTAGCCTTTCTATTCACTTTGTAGTTTGTATTCTTCGAATTCTTGCCTATTGGAAGTATTTATCTATTCTTGCTTAATTAAATTTGATCGATACGCGTGTCAAGGACCGGAACGCTCCCGAACACGGTGTATTGCAAAAGCAATACTTATGGAAGTATGTGTATTGAGTGTTCGTATACGTATACGTATCTACATATAATAATATATCAAAAATATTTTTGTATTTACTGGGTTTTTAAAGAAAATACTATATGTACGTACAAACTGATGAAATCCAATAATATATATTTTTGGGTGTAATCTCTTAGGAAAAAGATTACTTTTTGAATTTTTTTTTTTGGTCAATTCTTTAGGAAAAGAATTGATTTTGTTATTTTTTAGTTTTTTTATTTTTATATTTTTTATATTTTTATGTTTTTGATTTATGATACGTAAAAATAACATTCACGAGGTGAACGGATCCCAAAATCCAATCGAAACCGTCAATCAATAGTCTCTCGTAATGTCATGAACCGGCAGCGACGCCATTTGAAATTGAGTATTTATGAGTTTGTTTATTCTCGATTCTTGACAAATTGAAAGGCCTAAAAATATCGAGCTTTTAATTGTTCTTGGTTGTTAAGGATATTTGGAATACTATGTCTAATTTAATCAACACGTAAAAAAGAGGAAAATATTAAGGCTACGTATCCATAAAACAAAGTGCACGTACCAATTACTATTCACAAAGTACAAATTTAAAATGCATAAAAAGTAAATTGCTTGAAATGTAAACTTAATGAAAGTAAAAGGACTAAAATGTAAAAATCAGGAATTACAAGGACCAAATATGTAAAATATAACAACTAGTAACAAACTTAACCAAATTAACAAACTTGCTAACTGAATTTGTTAAAATCTGAAACTTAAAGGACTGATTTTATGCAAACCCTAAAAACTATGACAATTAGCACTGAATACAAAAACTAGAACAAGGACCAAAATGCAATTAATTGGAACTTTCCACACAAAACGGGTTTAGCAATTCAAATAAGCTGGATAGGGCTTATTTCTCAACCAAATTAAGTTTGGTTTGTTAAAAACTGCTTAAAATGGAAAATGAGCTAGGCCAGTAACAGGAATCAGCTTAAAAGCTTGTAAATCACAAGATTGCTTATCTCAATAAGCCAAGAATAAGCTACAATGAAATCTAGACTTCCACAACTTGATTTTATTGATGAAACTGATTAATCAGCTAACAAGAAGCTAGGAATGTCTTTTAAAATTGAAAATGATTCACTGAATAAGCAAGAATCAAGAATTAAGCAAAAGTGAGCTTATTTGACCAACGTTGACCAAAATTCCAAAAAGCTGCAAATCTCAATTTCTACTCAAGACATGTTGGCAAAACGATTTGTAAAAGAAAATCAACAAGTTTTTGAAGTGGAAATGGAGATCTAGTTAAACAGTTAGGACTTGATTATAGAAACTTGCATAAGCTCAAGTGCTTATCAAAAAGCTGTTTTCTCACTCAAACTGGTAAACTGTATAATTTCCTTATGATCATTGAAACTTCATATGTTGAACTACAAATTGAAACAGGTTTGAGCTAATTTCATCCAGTAATGAAGGTATGGCAAGGAATAAAAATGAGCAACTTTTTCTACTGAACTTGTTAAAAACTCTTGACCCAAACTTTTTTGCTACCAATTGCCTTTTAGAAAACTTGTTTGACCACAAACTGACCCAAAAACGTTTACACTAGTTTTCCTAGTGTAAATGAACATTTAACAAATGATTTAAACAACTTGAACTCCCAAATCTTACTCAAACCAAACACCTCTTTAAAATCAGTTATAGAACTTTTTCAAAGGAAATTTTTTCACAAGACTACAACTGGTATAGGCTTATATCAGAACTTGTTTAAATGACCAATTGAAGTGCATTTGAACTGAAAACAAGCAGGTAACCACAATTAACCACAAAATGAACCTTATGACCTATGACTGATGAAAATTCTTAACTGAAATCAAGTAAGCTAAGATCAAAGCTGTAAGATCACTCAACAACTATCAAACTAACACAATTATACTATAATCAAGCTAAGCAAACATTCAGATCAGCAATTAAACTTTATTCTAGGAATTTAGCATGCAATACACTTGAGAGGAACCAAAAACAGGATTTTTAGAACCTTTTAGCTAAAGGCCTCCTCTGATGGAGTAGAGGAGCGCTGAGCTCTCTAGAAAACACTTATACACCAGTAATCAACCCAAATTCATCATCATATCAACACCAAAAGACTGCTATGATCATCAATCTGCTAGAAATCTGCTTATGAATGGAAATGGACTTCTTATCAACTCCTTATGAAATTGAACAACTACAAATGCTTCAAATCATCAACAATGTCTCCATTGATCAATGGAGATCAACAGCAACACACAGTATCAATTGGAATACAGAATTGAGTAAAGTAGAATAGAGTGAAGTAACTGAATTTTTGAGTTTTATTTATTGGAGGGAAAATTGGTTACAGCTGTTAACTACTAACTAACAACCTCTTAGGTGTGTGTCAAACACCTAAGAGTTGTGCTAACCGAAAGGGAAGAACTGAATTGAGAGAAAGAAAATGAAGTGTGTGTTTTTCACACTCTATTCTACACACTACAAATGAGCTACTAACTGAGTATTTATAGAGTAGAAATGAGAAGTAGTTGGGGTTGGTGACGTGTCTTGACCAATGGGAGAGTGCCAGGTGTCTTCATCATCTTAATTGCAAATTCTGCTCAAGAACACAAAGAGGGATTTTTGTTTGGCTCAATTTCAGTCTAATTGACCATTTGGGATAACTTCGTTTCTTGATTTGGAGTCTTTTTCATGTTTTGCACTTGTTATGAAATTCATTGTAGCTCATTATCAGTTCTGGGCGCGTTTAACTTTGAAGGTGACACGTGACGTCCTTTGATAGGTCTTCGTTTGATCACACGGATTGATATCCATTTTTGGATAAAAGGATTATTGAGTGGCGCCTTGTGATTGGATAAAAGAAAGATAGTGGACTGCACTGTTCGGATCCCCTAATAAATGCGAAGCTGAGTTATTGGCCAGTTGTCTGCTGACTTCGTGATCCGGATACCCTTTTTCTTGCATTCTCATTGGTGGAAATGTTTGATACATGGATCAAGGCCAAAGTTGGTATAATATTGTCAATTTCAGTCCCTCTTCTTTAGCAGAATCTTCATTTAAGCTATTTTCCTCATTTCTTTGGAAAATTAAGTCCTTTTACTTGCATTCTTAATCATTTGAGTCCTTTGACTTGGTTGACTTGAGAGTTGAACAGGTTTGACTTTGATCTTGACTTTTTCAAAAATTGCACTTAAGTCCCTCAACTTTTGATTGTTGTCAAGATAGGTCCTTTATCATCAAATGGCTTGTCATCTTTGATCCTTCTCTTGTCTTTTCTTCATAAATGAGCTTGATTTCACTTGTTTGCTTGAAATTTGTATCCTTGTTACCTATTTAAGCACAAACACAAAACATACCACATAATACTGCTTTATAGCATAAAAGTTAGGTATTTGCTATGTGTTTTAGGGTGATTTGTTGACTTATTGATATGAGATTTTCCTCATATCGTTGTTCCATAGGCCTACTTAAATGTCCAAGTTGTCCTTAAATATGAATCATAGGGGACTGTGAAATGTAAGAGTCTTTCTAACATGTTCCTTCACATCCTTATGTATGTACTTTCACTTAATAGTCATAAATCACGGATTGGATAAAGGCAATTATCCTCAGATATATATTTAACCTTTTATCGAATTAATTTTTTTTTCCAATGTTCGTTCTTGGAAATGTTTCTCGCTAAATGTCTACTACTTGTAACTCGGATGAGCAAGTATGACCTTGAGGCTTAGTCAAATAATGGCTATACTATAGCCTTTACTAGTTCTTTGGGTTCATTCTTTGACCTTCCCTTAACTTAGGGCTGCTAATTTGTGTACTTTCATTAGCTTTATCCATCGTAAAATTGTTCAAGTTGTTCAATCCAATCAATCGCTCAACTCTATTAGAAGATTTTCTCTGAGTTTTAATTATGCTTATTACATCTCAAATGTTTCAGTTATGTTATTATCATCTTGCGTTTTACTCGTAATTAATAGATAGACTTTTCGTAGTTTATATATTATTTTTTTTAGAATCTCAAAGGTGTTCATATTTCGCATCTTGGGTTTTCAAACTTCACGGCACGCGGTAATCCCTTTGATTCAGAAACTACACAACCTTTATATCTCAGTACTTTTCCATTAATCGTAGTTGTTGTATCGGTATTGAAGTTTGTAAATTTAAAATAAATTTTGGATACTCAGTCGCAATCAATGGAGTAAAATTTTTAGTTCGTCTTTGTATAATTATTCCAAATAAATTTCTCCTCGGTCAACATGCGACACATAAATCAACGTACTTTCGGATAGTTTTTATATTTTTGTAACATTAGTTTATGTTCGTTCCTTGTGGTATAACACTTTTTGAAGTATTACAGGAATACTACTTTGATAATTGTTCATCGTCATATTAGAGTTTAGAGAGAATTGCAAAAATCGTCCTTGTGGTTTGGTTAAATTGCAGGTTTGGTATGTCAAGTTTCGAAATTGCAAAAATCGTCCGTATGGTTTGGATAAATTGCACGTTTAATTCTTTTACGACTTGAAATGACCAAAATACTATTGTCTTCATTATTTAATTTTTGTATGGGAATGGTATTTTACTAATTTTAAGTCATAAAAGGACCAAAAGTGCAACCGAAGCTTTGCTACACGGATTATTTTTGCAATTTTGAAATTTGACGGATCAAACGTGCAATTTGACCAAACTACAAGGACGATTTTTGCAATTCTCGCTGGAGTTTATATGGACCATTCACGAATCGACTAGAAACACTTGCCACACATTTCAAAATCTGTCAAGCAACAAAAATAATTTTTGCTATGTGATATGAAATAATCAAACTACCTAATAAGTTTAAGATGATGGGTATTAAACAATTCGTGTATTACACATCGGTTTTAAACTAGTGGTTGGTCACTTGGTCGTATAATAAAGGTTTTGTTTTCAACAAGTCCATCATAATCCTCTAGCTGCGACGGCCCCGGGCAAACTAAAACCACTTGTTATTTGGTAGGCCATATATCAGGTGATGTCTTCTTGATTCTTTGTATGTCTTATTTTTGTTTCAATGTGGTGATTTGAAATTGAAAGGCGTAACACATGAAACACACTTTGTGGGACACAACACAACATTAACACGCAGTTATACAAAGACCGAGTTAGGGATGGCAAAAAAAACCTGAACCCGATGGGGAAAACCGAAACCCGAGATAATTGGGGCGGGGCAGGATATCTTTATCGGGTTATGGGGCGGGTTTGGGGCTTAAACAGGGATTTTTAATCGGGTTTGGGGCAAAAGCGGAGATTAAGGTCCTCGACCCGCCCCGCCCGATTAATATATCCACATATACAAATATAAGAATTTTTATATAGTATTTTCTTACTATTGACGCATAATAAATATTTTTTTAGCATTTATTCTTTTCAATATTGTAAATTGTTATTATAGAAACTTGTTTAATGTATTGTAAGTTTTTTGTGGTGTAACATATCATTATTACTATATTATATAATAGTATAGTATCGTTTAAAACCTTATAAGTCTTGCTTGTAATTCACTATTACTATATTATTAATACTTCAAGCTTATTTCTAATGGTCTAAAAATAATAATCAATGTCAAACGATGCGGCTTTGATAGAAAAATTTACCCAAAGAGGGCACCCGATAAGATCCCCGATTAGTATGGGGCGGGTTTGGGGGAGCATAGCGCCCCAACGGGGCACCCCGATTAAATCCCCGATGGAGATCGGGGCGGGTTTGGGGAGAACTTTACTAATCGGGTTTGGGGATGGGAATGGCCGCCCCGCCCCAAACCCGCCCGTTGTCATCCCTAGAACGAGTATAACATAACATGATTGATAACAACAAGTGTATATGATACCTCACATATTATCAAAGATGGAAATCAAAGAAAATAAGAAAGATATAGGCATATATACGCACACATAAAGTGCATAAAGCATAAAAAACATAAGAACGACGAAATTATAAAGCTACAAAAACGTTTATGATTGTGATAGTTCTGAGGCGTAACTATATTGTCAATGTAAAGAACGACGAAAGTATTTTACCTATCTAAGTTATATTATATGGCTGAAAATATGACACATAGTTAATCCAATGTTTATAAATACCAGCATATTTCATCTTTTAACATACAAGCAAAAATAGATCTATTTTACAAATTCGATTTCCTCTATCTCTCTGGAATGGAACCACTATCAACTTACATAAACATACAAAATCCTCATGAGGCGGAGATCACATCTTATGTACCAGCATTGCCATGCCATAAAGAGATAAACAGCACCACCTGTCATAATGGCGAAGGTATGGGTCAGACTATTGATGGTGTACATTTGACATGGAAGAACTTGTGGGTTACGGTGCCTAATGGAAAAACAGGCGAAAGCCGTTCAATACTTCAAGATGGTACTGGATATGCTAGACCCGGAGAGATCCTAGCTATTATGGGTCCCTCCGGTTCCGGCAAGTCCACACTCCTTGATGCCTTAGCAGGTATAACTATCGGATTCATTCATGAGCTCCGATCCTTACAATATTCTGAGCGAGATATGTAAGAGAGTGACAAATATTATGAATAAAAATGTAATACAGTTGTATTTTGAATACAGGGAGACTGGACTCCAATACTAGGCAGAGTGGTGATATTCTGGTTAATGGATGCAAGAAAACCCTAGCCTATGGAACATCGGTAAGCCATAATATAATTATGAAGGAAGTAACATCTTATATGATAACGAATGATCTGCTTTAAATACATATATTCATTTATATCTGTTCCATGATAATCATACAGGCTTATGTGACTCAAGATGATACACTCATTACAACACTAACTGTCCGGGAAAGTGTTTACTATTCAGCCCAGCTTCAATTACCAAACTCTATGTCAACCGCTGATAAGAAGGAGAGAGCTGAAATGACCATAATGGAGATGGGCCTTCAAGATTCAATGGACACGAGAATAGGTGGGTGGGGAACTAAAGGCCTTAGTGGGGGCCAAAAGAGACGAGTTAGCATTTGTATCGAGATCCTAACTCGTCCCAAGTTTCTCTTCCTTGATGAACCAACAAGTGGCCTTGATAGCGCCGCTTCGTACTATGTGATGAGCAGAATTGCAAGGCTTGATCATCATGAAGGAAGGACAATCATCGCTTCCATCCACCAGCCTTGCAGTGAAGTATTTGGGCTTTTCCATAATCTTTGCCTTCTTTCTTCTGGAAGAACAGTTTATTTCGGGCGAACTAGCACTGCAAATGAAGTGAGACTTTTAAAAAGTTTCTTTACAAAAAGTTTGATTAGTTTAAACTATCAGCTAATTTCTTTTTGGCTTCCAACACAGTTTTTCTCTTCAAATGGCTTCCCTTGTCCCAGTTTCCAGAATCCGTCTGACCACTTCCTTAGAACAATAAACAAGGATTTTGATGAGGTAGTTACATTAGAATAATAATGCTTTCAGTTTATTATAAAGATTTAAAGATTTGTATCAAAATTCAATTTACAGGATATCGAACAAGGTTCAACTGAAAATAAACCTACTGAGGAAATAATCAACATTCTAATAGCATCATACATGTCATCTTCCGCTCACAACGAAGTTAACAGCATAGTTGCTGAAATATGCAACAAGGTGAGCTAGATATATATAGTTATCGATTTTTTGTACACCTTGATACCACTTAACATATTGATCATAAAGTTGTATTTTTGTAATAACTATGATGCTAATTGATATATTGGGAAATTCCCAGGAATACGGAGCACTTGATAGAAAGGTAAGTCATGCTGGTATATTAACTCAGAGTCTTGTACTCATGAAGCGGTCTTTCATTAACATGCATCGTGATCTTGGATACTACTGGCTGCGCCTTGCCATCTATTTAGCATTGTCTCTTGGTCTTGGAACACTATTCTTTCATCTTGGCACAAGCTACAGCTCGCTTCAGGTTATAACACTATATATATTCCGAATGTTAAAACAACAAATGTAATAGTGGCATCGATCTTAATATATGCATAAATTGACATAAACTTGCAGGCCAGAAGTTCGATGTTGATGTTTGTGGTTTCATTTTTAACATTCATGGCAATCGGCGGATTCCCCTCATTTGTGGAGGACATGAAAGTATTTGAACGTGAAAGGCTAAACGGACATTACTCAACAGAGGCATTTGTAATAGCCAACACGTTATCGTCAGCACCATACTTGTTACTAGTATCCGTGATTCCAGGGGCGTTGGCATATTACTTGACGGGACTTCGTGAAGGATTTGATCACTTTGCCTACTACACATCCGTACTCTTTTCAAGTATGCTGCTAGTTGAAAGCATAATGATGATTGTTGCAAGTATTGTTCCAAATTACTTAATGGGGATCATATTGGGTGCGGGGATCCAAGGTCTAATGGTTTTAGGTGGTGGATTTTTTCGCTTACCGAATGATTTACCACACCCTTTTTGGAAGTACCCAATGTTCTACGTTGGATTTCACAAGTATGCGTATCAAGGATTGTTCAAGAACGAGTTTGAAGGAGTAAAGTATGTATACAACGAAACGGGGGTGCAAAAAACAGTGGATGGAGGGTATATATTAAGAGATCAATGGCAAGTTGAAATGGGATACTCAAAGTGGATTGATCTAGTGATAATATTAGGGATGGTGGTAGTTTCTAGGGTTTTGTTTTGGGTTATAACGAAAACTCTTGAGAAGGTTACGTCCGGCTTAAGAGGACTGATGTTTGCGGTTCCTAAGAAGCAAACGCAAGTGATGGTTAATCCTCTTGCCACACCTTCGCAATAAGGACGTCGTAATTGCAGCTCTGTGTAACCTTAATTTAGATAAAAGGATGATGATTATCGCAAAGTATGCTTGCGCAAACTTGTTGTAATCTTGTGTCTCTAGCTAGCTTCATGCAAGACTATTTTTAGTTCATTGTGTTTCAAGAAAAAAGAAGTAATGTTCTATACTTCTATACTAATAAATGATCTTCCATGCTCTATAGAAAAAAGATGATGTTTTAGGATAATTCACAAAAAGACCTAACCATGCGGTTTGTGTTACAAAATTTTACGAAAGAAGCTATGTTTTGATCAAATCTTGTTTTTGAACCACAAAGATTTATCATTGCCGTTTCATAAAGTACCTTCATTAGACAACAAGATATTTGCATTTGATTAGGGCTGCAAGCAAATCTAACAAACACAATTATAATTGAATATAACGAACTTAGACCGTTTATCCGTTTATGGATAACGTACATACTAAAACAAATTATGGAACACAAACACTTATACAGTCGATTTTGGTGCTTTAAGATGCATTTTAATCGTAGAGTTATTTCGGAAGGCGTTCTATACATTATGTGGTGGCGTGTGTGGTGTTTTCAGAATAGGAGTCTTTTCGGTAAGTTCTCTTTTTAAACGGTCACTTTTTATGAAGCAGTTAGTCAGTCATTTATTGTAGATATAGATGAAAGGCTAATTTTAATTGGGTAGATTTATTTAAAGACTCATGTCTTGTTTCTTTGTAATGTCCTTTCTTGCTACTTGCTTATTGTTGCTTAACAAATCCACTGTTCAAAAGGAAAAGAAAACACTCTTCAATTCTCTAATAACCACTTTTTTCATTATAAATTATTCCGGGTGATTGTGGTTAGAGCAGAGTGTGCAGTAGCTTCGTGTGATCGTGTCATAACTTAAAAGTTGTGTCATAATCAAAAAATAAGCGATGTATGATATGGCACGAAAATGGGTATAACATCATTATCATTTTTTACGAGGTGTGTTAAGTCATAGAAAAAGTAACACCAAAAATTTTAAAGTGTTATGATAGATTTACATATATCTCACTTTTCTAATTAAAAAAATTTCATAACGTCACAAAAGTAAGTTGAGGAGTACGACGCCAAAGCTATGGCATCACATAGTGATCTGGTACGTCATCAATTTTTTCGACTAATAAACCATGGTTCGAGTCATGACATCACCATACTATGAGCTCTTACAGTGACAATGACAAAATATTTGTAATGTATTCTCTATAGTTTTAAATGGTATTCAATGCTCATAGGATACAAAACACGAATTTGTATTTGGATGTACCGGTAGGATGTCGTTTGGTAAGTGGGATTGCAATAAATTATTATAATGATATAAGAATATTTTTTAAGTTTTGAGTTTTGTAGTGTGTAGTCTTTAATAAGTTCAAAAAAGAAAACATGTACTACTAGTAATTATTTACTTAAATATTTTTATTCTATTACGTTTGTAACCATTACTTTTAAAGAATGGTTATATTGGATATTTTATATTTTTTAGATATAAGGGGACTAATTTCAACTTTTTATATAATTTTAATCAAAAACTTAGATTAATTCTCATTTTTAATTAAAAAAGACGGAAAGGCTTTTTTGTCATTTTACCCCTTCTACCTAACAACCACCTACCACTCCCACATACCAGATCTATAGATTGATGTTTTCTTTGTTTTTTCTCTCTAAAACACACACATATACACATCTTCAAATCTTAAATATATCATCACAAACATCAAATTCATCGATCATCACCATCGTAGATCGATCATCTCTTTCGCAAATAAAGTAAAGTTCATTCGATCTGTTTTTATTCATATTTTTTAACTTATTCGATGTGAATAAGCTTGTAATTCATCTTATTCTCTTATAACTTATTTGAGAAATTACGTGAATATAAAGTGTCGAATGATAAGGTAACTTATTAGATGATTAATGTGAATAAGCTTATAAATTATCATCATCCTTATTATGATGAATTATAAGCTAACTGATTAGCTTATTTTCATGAATTATAAGGTTTTATGGCTTAATCTCGCTGAATAAATTTAGTATGACATGTTAGTAAAATATTATATATGATATATTTTATCATATATGATATAAGCTAAAATAACATATATGATAAAATATATCATATATGATTATGTGTTTGAAAATTGAATTAAATCTTCTTTTCTATGGTTTAATCTCATTGAACAGATTTAGCAGGACCTGTTAGTGAAGTATCATATATGATATAAGCTAAAATATCATATATGATAAAATATATCATATATGATTATGTGCTTGAAAATTGAATTAAATCTTCTTTTTAGTGTAGAGAAGACTGTTTTCAAGGCATGTTGAACATTACAAGCATCCAAAAGCCCAAGAAGCTTAATGAAGAAGCTCATGAATTTTCATTTTAGTTTAAATGTATTCTTTGTTTTTTTTCTTGTAATCTCCTAAAGGAGTTTGACGTATATGGACGATTTTGTAAACCATTGGTATCTGGTACAACGTCTTGTTAATATGGCTTAACTTTCTTGATATTATGTCATGATGGTTTGATAAATTTGTGATGATCGTTAGAATAGAAAACATGTTATCATTTTTTAAACATCAAATATGATGGTTTGGATATCTTAAATCATATATGATTATTGAAAGAAATCATATATGATAATTTATTATCAAAGTATAAAATACAAATATCATATATGATAATTCAAATATACAACTGATGTAAAATCATATATGATTTCCTAGAATATCACATATGATATATAACATAATCACATTCATGGAAGATTAAAAATAATAAAATTCAAGTGAAAAAAGAATTATAACACTTGTTCTTATTACAATCAAAGATAAAAGAGTTTTTAAACTATAATTTCTTCTTAAACAACAACGTAATGTTGAACCACAACTCGTTCTCGATCTTCAAACCTCTTACAAAAACTCCTCTAGTTGTAACCAAAACTTCACATAATAAACAAAGATTTATGTTCTTCAATCCTGAAAATATAAAATGAATATAAAATAACAAGTAAACTGCTTTTTGAAAAAATGATATATCATATATGCTGATCACAAGTCATATACATATAACACAGCAATATCATATATGATATCATATGTGATCATGTCACATATATATGACAAAACAGTATCATATATCATATCATATATCATATGTTGATACAAAAGTTAGATGATCCTAGCTTAACCCGAATTAGGCTTAATTCGGGTGCTTGGGCTCCGGTTCCTGCACCAAGTGAACTTCTGGTTGGGATCCTGCACACTAAGAATAACACGCTGTTAGGCTTACCGTGTGAATGTATCCCACGATTAGACTCCGGCGTGAGAGTAAGAAATCGGTTTAGGGTTAGAAATCGGATGTGGTATGAGAGTGTGAAGAATACAATACCCTTGTGGAACCCTTGGGGTTCCTTATATAGGCGGTGAAACCCTAATGTGTTTTCACCGATGCTTTGGCACCAATTATAGGATAATCATCATAATTAGCTTGATTGTTATCTTCTAATTATGGTTAGTGTATATCCTATACTTTAGGGTAAATCACAATCCCAATTGGGTTGTGATTCTGTCTAACCCTGTGCCGGCTGTGCCGGGCCGTGGGCAGCACATGACCTATGCGGCCACTGTTCATTCGAAGCCCATAAGCTCAAATAACACTAATCCAACCCATCCGTGAAGGTCCGGATGCGGGTAGTACCCGTAGGCCGGGTTCATGACCCGGCTGGGGACTATACGTCATCATGTTCCCCCAGTCTATTTGTTACAGCCGTAGGCGGAACCTCTAGACTATCCTATGCCCCTTATGCTCTCTTTACAAAAAACAGCCGCACACAAAAAACGGTGGACCGGGACAACATTAATGCATGCATTAATGGGAGGCAAGGTCGAGGCGACTGTTCGAATGTGTATCTGCAAAAGTGCACCACGTGGGCCTACCCTTGAGCCACACAAAAACTGTTATGAGGTGACCCATGGGTCCCTCAGACGATTCAACTGTGTCATTTATCCCATCCGTTGGATAGGCGTAGTGGATTACACGTAGCAATCATCCAGGCCACCTCGTAAACTAAGGCAACCCTAGTTAAAAGCCTGTGTGTGTGACTGTGCACACACACAGTTCATACCTTCTACCACCATTGTTGCACTTCCCTTCATTCCTCCTACTTTCTTTCCACGGAAATCCGTCGTACCAGGTTAGATCATCGCGCCCTTCTCCAATTATTTATAAATCATGGTGAAAGACAACCCCACAATCACGACCGTACTCAATGTGATGTCTGCGTAGAAGTTTACGGATTTCATGTCTGACTATTACATTCCTGAAAGCGTACATCCCACCTATCCGGGTGATGGTGAAGCTCTCACGGATGCTTCAGCGGGGAAAATAGGTGTATATACACGTCTATTTGACTCGGCCAACTACCATATCCCATTATCTAGGTTCATTGTAGACATCCTAATCTATTTTGATTTTCACATAACCCAACTGCATTGCTAGGGGCGTGCAAGATCAATTAATTTGAGATCACATGCCATACCTTTGATGTAGTGTTGGGTTAGTATTAACTGACCCAAAAGCAACTCTAGGATTTAAATATAAAACCCCCCTAAGTGTTTCATGCTCAGGAGTAAGGCTAGTCTGCTGAAGGATGACCAGAGGAACAAAGTTCCTACTGAAGACTTTGTAGCTAAAGGATGTTCAACATTCCTCTTCCAGTTAACTTAGAAGACAAAGGAGCCTTTGCTTCAAATACTAGGTGGCCTAGTTGCTGAAGAACAAGTACTGAAGAAGATCTTTTAGTTCAGTTTGGTTTGACAATACCAAATTGAATGATGTCGATCTCCTCTAGGATACTGAAGACTCTTCAGTATTAAGATGGTTTGCATTAGGCGGGAAAAATAACTTTAAGTCAAAGTAGGTTGCTTGTATAGTTAGCTATAAGTACAACCTTTATCTTTTCTAGAATAGTTTATAATGTACTTTGTACTGTTTATCCAGCATGGGCATCAACCACCCACTGGATAAACCCATGCATTGAAACATGCAAATGCAAACCCTAGTTTCTACACTGCCTACAAAGGAGTGTACATTGAGAGGGAAGGGGTTAACCCATACAAGAGTTGAAACTCTGGAAAACCTTTCTCTCTCAATACCAACTAAACCATATAGCCTAGAAGCATATGAACGTTTAGATTGGAGCTTAGACCTTAACTTTGGTTATACGTTTATGTAGAGGAGATCACAACCCATTGTCATTCAACCACTTTGTTATTCCACAAACAAAGTGAGTTATAGATTCTTTATTTGATTCTGATAAATGTCTATACGTTGAAAAGTTATTGGTATTGTTGTTTTAATTGTTCATAGTTCTTATCTATTGTTAAAACAACACACTTGAGTCTTGGTAAAGAGTTATTACTTAAGGTTGATAAGTAACAACGATTTACAAGGGACCAACAAGTGGTATCTGAGCAGTTTGATTAGCTAAACTCTTATTTTATTAAACTGGTCATTTAAATTTTCAAATCAAGATCCAAAAATGGCTCAAGTAATACCACAAACCCTAGAGTATAGGGGTGGCCAACTCAATGCTGCTCCTGTCCTAGAGGTTGCTAATTTCACAAATTGGAAGAAGAGGTTCCTTGTCCACATGGTTGGGATTGAACCTCAATTCCTTGGAATCATTGAAAATGACCCATTTGTTCCCATGGTTGGGGATAATAAAAAACCTGAAGTACAATGGACTGCTTATGAGAGAAAAGCTGTTAACCTAGACCAGCGTCTCAAAAGTCTCATCATGTCTGTACTCCCCCAGATGACCAAATGAATTTCGTTGTGAATTGCAAAACAACAAAATCTACATGGGAGGACCTTATTCTCTATCATGAGGGACCCTCTGATGTGAAGGAAACAAGAATCATGGATTTAAAGCTTCAATACAACACCTTCAAGCACAAAGAAGGGGAAACCCTCACATAGACATTCACCAGATACAAAGCACTGATGAATGAACTTGTGAATGATGGTGTTGAGCATTCAAAACTTGAAATCAACACATTTTTTGTTAATGCATTGCCAAAGAAGTGGCTCAGTTTCTGCTAAAGCTTGAGAAATGCTAAACACATTAAAGATTGTGATCTGGTCTCTCTTTTTAGGAAACTAAAATATGAAGAAAACCTAGTTGATAGGATTTATGAAGGCTCAAGCAAGAGTAAAGAATTAACCATTGCTACACCCTTGTCTACAGCCTTCTTCAGTGAGGCTGTCATCCAAGACTACCAAGATAGTCCCAATGATAAAGAAGACACAAGAACTAGTGAGGAATATCTGAATGACCTCAAAGAGGAATGTCATGAAAGAGCACTTCTGACCAAGTCTAGAAGGTTCTTTAAGAAAGGAGGCAAGTTCTCCAGCACCACAAAAGCTTCAGTTGACACTGAATGATACAAATGTGGGAAGACTGGTCACTTTGCTAGGGATTGTTACTCCAAAACATCCATTCCTTCTTATTCCTCACCAGCTCAATCAAGACCATCTGGTCAATCATCATTTCAACCAAAACAAATTGCTTCAACTTTTTTTTCAGCAAAACAGGGTTGAACTTCGACCAGCCAAAGACTTTGAGGAAAAATATAGAGAAATCAAGGCTAGACTGGCTCTCATGAGCACTGAAAGTTCTTCCTCCAAGGCTCCCAAGCAAGAAAAGAACAAAGGGCTCATTGTTGAAGCCTATGAATGGGATGAAGAAGATGTCTCTTCAGATGATGATGAATTGGTGAATGTGAAAGTGCTAATGGCACTTGCTGATGATGAAGGGTCAAACTCCAATGTTGTGGCCAGAGAAAGTGCCAGAAATGGTGAATGGGTCAATATCACAATCAAAAAGGTACAAACTCTTCGTGAATTAGAAGATAAGGATGACATTAAATTTGCATTTGATTACCTGTATATTGATCTTAAATTTGTTGAAGAACAAAGAAACAACTTGCTTGAAAAGTATCATAAACTTGTTCTAAAACTTGATGATTTTGGAAGTAAGCTAATAGAGCTAAAAGAAGCTAAACTTGATGTACTTACTTTTCAACAATTGAACAAAGAGATTCTTGATGAAAATAACTCCCTAAGAGTTGAACTAAAAGAAGCAAAGGATATTGTTAAATCTTGGCTTAGAAACTCTGATAGGGTAAATCAATGCATCAATGAACAAATTCTTGCTCAAAAGAGGAAAATGCTTGCTGCTGAAGGATCCTCCAGCACCAACTCCATTGATATTGTCTTTGTCAAAGCCTCAAATGAGGATGGTAGCTCGATTCCTGACGTTGTAAGGTCAGGTGAAGAGAATTTACCAAATCATGACACTAGACGTATCCTTCTTCCTGAGTTGCGAGCAAATGCTGACACTTCAGCACCTGTTGAATCTTCAATTACTGAAGATGACTCAGATGCCGATTTAGAGAATGAAGTAAGTACCCCATTTCCTCCTTTGGAGAAGCTGGCTGGTGCTGAACCCTCTATTGGACCAAAATCAATCCAGTCAATCATCAAGTCTCACACAACACACAAGGGTAGGTATCCCAAACATGTCAAAATTGACACTTCAAAGAACTCTTCAGCTCCTGCTGAAGGTTCACATATGGGAACTACCTCTTTAGTTTTAAAAAATAAACTGAAGAATGCTAGATCTGATGAAGATGAGAGAATGTCTCTTGTCATGCAAGAGATCAATGATCTCAAATTGCAACTCAGGCAGCAGAAAACACCAACTTGATTCAGAGATGAACCTTCAAACTCTCCACATTATAAGTACAAGACACAATTTAAAAGGGCTTGTGATCTATGTAGTCTAAACAACCATCTCACTGAAACTTGCCTAAAAGTGATTTATTGTACTAAAGGTGAGAGGACTGACCATCGCACTTGTGAACATACTCATTATATGCTTGCTAAATTTAGTTCTGATGCTCACAATACTGAAGCATCTCATTCTAGGAAAAATATGCCTTTCCCACCATGCATTCATTGTGGTATGGGCAATCATCACTCAGATGACTATCACTACTATCCTGTTTGTAATACTTATGGAAGTTATAACCATGACACTCATGGACATAATCGAGTTATCTCTCTCAGAAGGGGCATCAAACCAAGGAACCCAAACTCTATTGTTAAATGTTGTGAAACTTGTGGAAGTAATGTCCACACTCTATCTGATCACAATCATATAGAGTGGTTCAGAAGAGGTGAAGCCCTTCAAGCTAAGAAAGCAAAAGCTGTTCAATACTCTCCTTCCTCTTCTGAGCAATCTTATTCATCCTCATCTAAAGGATCATTCAGATCTAGAACACCTTCTAGGTCTAAAACACCCACCCATTAGAGGTGGGTTTCAAAACAAAACTGACCATTTCCTTAACTTGTGTAGTGTGATCTGAGGAAGCCTATTTGGTACCTGGATAGTGGCTGTTCAAGGCATATGACTGGCACCAAAAGTCATCTGTACAAGTATAAGGGGAACAAGGTCCTAAAGTTGTGTTTGGTGATAACTCATCAGCTACTACTGAAGGATTTGGTTCAGTGTTATGCAATGGTATAGTTATTACAAGGGTGTCATATGTCAATGGATTGAAGCACAACCTCATTAGCATCAGTCGACTTTGTGATGCACAGTATCTAGTTCTGTTTGATGACAAAAAAAGGTACAATCTTCAACTCCAATCATGAAATTGTGATGATTGCTCCCGGAGTCAAAGATGTTTATGTTATGAACATGAACTCTACTCAGGAGACACGTTTCTTTGCTAGAGCCTCCAACATTACTAACTGGTTTTAGAAAAAGAGGCTCTCCCATCCAAATTTCAAAACAATAACTCTATTGGCAAAACAAAATCTTGTTATTGGTCATCCTTCACTTGTCTATTCCAAGGACAAACCATGCTCAGTATGTGAAAAAGGGAAGCATCACAGGGCCAGCTTCAAAACAAAGAAAACTTTCTCAATCAAAGAAAGTCCTCACTTGCTTCACATGGACTTATTTGGCCCAGTATCACCTAGGGACATTTTTCATGAAAAATATACACTTGTCATTGTTGATAAGTACTCTAGGTACACCTGGGTATATTTTCTGACAAAGAAAAGCCATGCACCAGATGGCATTATGTCTTTCATCAAAAGAGTTGAAAATCAAAATGATACTCATGTCAAGCAACTCAGAACTGACAATGGCACTGAATTCATAAATCACACACTGATCAAATTCTGTGATGACAAAGGAATATCCCAAAATTTCTCATCTCCTTACACACCTGAACAAAATGGCGTGGCTGAAAGAAGGAACAGAACTTTGATTAAAGCAACAAGGACAATGCTTGCTGGATCTGCTCTCTCTAAGCATTTTTGGACTTATGTTGTAGCCACTGCTTGCTACACTCAAAATAGATCCATTATTGTGAAGAGACACATGAAGACTCCCTATGAAGTCTTCAGGGGGAGAATTACAAACATTTCCTTGCTACATGTGTTTGGGTGTCCAATATTCATTCACAATCACAAGTATCACCTTGGGAAGTTTGATGAAAAATCTAATGATGGTTACTTCCTTGGATACTCTCTAGTATCTAAAGCATATAGAGTCTTCAACGCAAGAAGACAATGTATTGAAGAAACTTATCACATCACTTTCAATGAAAGTTCTGAAGCTCTTAAATTTATAAATCCATCAGATGATGAACTTCATATTCATGAATCTCATAATTATCCATCTGATGAATTTCAACATTATGAGCCTTCTCAAAGATATCAAACAAGCAATTCAGTTCCTCATATTGATCCATTTGAATATTTGACAAGTCCTACAAAAGGAAACCGTTTAGTATCAAATACTGATGGCTGTCAATCAAATAATCAAAATGATCAATCTCAAAATGATCAAAATGATCAGCAAAGCAACACAAATGACCAACATGGTCAGTTTCAAAACAATCAGCATGCTGACACACATGAGCAAAATGATCAATCCAATGAAGCTGCTGATGAAAAATCTGAGCCTTTTGCTCAAAGCTCTCCAAATATCTCTAGGGAATTAGGTATTGGATGTGTTGCTTCTGACCAAGAAGGAAGCCCTCCATTGATTGAACATTTTTCTATTGAATATCCTTCAACAGACACTAGAGATAATTCATGTCCAAGTCCATGTTATGGACTTCGAAGTTCTAGCTCTAATCATGATACCAGTGCCTATTCTCCAGCTCCACAAAAATTTTGGACTAATAATAGTCACATACAGCTGGTGAACATAATAGGCAATCCTGGAGAAGGTAGAGTCACTAGATCTATGGCAAAGAAACTGAGTGCTGCTTCACCTGGAGAATGCCTCTATGCAAACTTTCTTTCAGAAATTGAACCTACAAAGGTTTTTGAAGCACTCACCCACCCTGGATGGGTGGATGCCATACAAGAGGAACTAAATCAATTTGAAAGAAATAAAGTCTAGAAATTGGTTCCTCTTCCATATGGTAAATCAACCATTGGCACCAAATGGGTTTACAAGCTTAAAAGAGATGAAACCAATGTGGTGACCAAAAACAAAGCTAGACTGGTGGCTCAAGGATTCAATCAAGAGCCTGGTGTTGATTTTGATCAAACCTTTGCTCCAGTTGCATGTATGGAAGCCATACGAATATTTCTTGCTTATGCCATTTACATGAACTTCATCATCTACCAAATGGATGTCAAAAGTACATTCCTAAATTGTGACCTAAAAGAAGAAGATTATGTTACACTGGCTTTGAGAGTAGTAAATATCCAAACCATGTCTACAAGCTTTACAAAGCTTTGTATGGACTGAAGCAAGCTCCAAGATCTTGGTATGAAACTCTCTCAACATTTCTCATTAAACATAAGTTTGTCAGAGGAAAAATAGATAGCACCTTGTTTATTTATAAATCTAAAACTGACACCATTCTGGTATAAATTTATGTGGATGACATCATCTTTGGTTCAACAAGCTTGAAACTTTGCAAACAATTTTCCAAGCTTATGACCAGAAAGTTTGAGATGAGTATGATGGGAGAACTCACATACTTCCTTGGTCTCCAGATTAAACAATCTGACCAAGGCATCTCCATCAATCAAGAAAAACATTCTAAGGATCTGCTGAAGAAGTATGATATCAATTATGCTTCAGTAAAAACACCAGTGGTACCCCCTAACAACTTAGGACCTGATCTCAATGGACAATAAGTCAATGAGACTCAGTATAGGGGTATGATTGGGTCACTCATGTACTTAACTACAAGCTTACCTGAAATTCAATTCTCTACATGCCTTTGTGCAAGATACCAAGCAGATCTAAAGGAATCACACCTTACTGCTATAAACAGAATCTGCAGATACCTAAAAGGTACACTAAGTCTAGGTCTCTGGTACCCCAAATCCTCGGGTTTTGATCTAAAGGGGTATTTAAATTCTGACTATGTTGGATGCAATATGGACAGAAAAAGCACATCTAGTGCTTGCCAATTTCTAGGTGGCAAACTTGTGTGTTGGAGTCCTAAAAAGCAACAAACAATTGCCATGTCCTCAGCAGAAGCTGAATATGTGGCAGCTGCTGGATGTTGTGCCAATGTTCTTTGGATGAAAAGCCAACTGGCTGATTATGACATAGAATATGAAAATGTACCAATCTTTTGTGATAACACTAGTGCTATTGCAATATCCAACAATCCAGTCCTTCACTCAAGAACAAAACACATTGCTATCAGATATCACTTTATCAGAGATCATATTATGAAAGAGGACATTGAGTTACATTTCATCCCCACTCAGTATCATCTAGCTGATATCTTCACCAAACCACTGTATGAACCAACTTTCAAAAGATTGATAATGGAGCTTGGTATGCTGAATATTGATGATACAAAACCTGAACCTTCAGCATTCACTGAAGAAGCTTGAAGGTTCAGCATTTCCTAAAAGTTTTGATTAATGCTAAGTAGCAGTATCTGAGTAGAGGAGTGTGCAATGTCATGTGTCTATCTCACTTTATGTGATTGTGTATATGATGTTTTGTCGCCTTATCTGATTTACTAAAGCTGAACAAATGATAACCAGTCATCAAAAGTTTCCTTCAGCAAATTATGAACAAAATTTTTAATACAACTAGTAGCTAGGACTGAGTAGAGGAGCGTGCAATGTCATATGTCTTGTTCACTTATGTGAACATGTATATGGGGGTTTGTCGCCTCATCTGACGCACTGAAGCTCACAAGTATTGCCATCAGCTTCAGCATATCTGAGCAACAGCATTTAAAACAAATCAATCATGTGATGAAAAGTATTGAATGACATTGAATTTTCTTGTGAATAAAACAAACATTCTTTCTAAAGGTGTCATTTGTTAATTAAGGAAATTTCAAACATCCCCATCCACAGTCAACAACTCCATGACACATGAGGCGTTTCATTGTTCAAAGCAACAGAAAATCATACCTTTTTGCAGAACATTAATGAGAGAGTTTGTGCCAAATGTTGAAAGGAAACCCTAAAAGATTTATAATTTTTTCAAATGGTTTTAAAAACTTTTTACATATCAGTTCAAGTTTTTATATAATCCCTTACAATTGGATTTTATTCCACGCTTACAAATCTTTTCATCAAAAAACACACACACAAACTCTCTCTCTTTCAAAACGAAACACACACAAAAACAACAATGGTTGAATCTTCTTCCCCAAAGGTTGCAAATATTACACTCAACCCATCCACCCATGTTAATTTTCCCATTGAAGATATCATCTTCAAGCCCAACAACATCACCTTAATCAAACCAGAATCCATTAAGTCTGTTCCTGGGGAACAAATAATGACTTACTTGTCCAAAAGCGTTTTAAGGGATGCATTGTTTGAGGATCCAGGTATGATGTTTCAAAATGTCCTAAAAGAATTTTGGTTCACAGCAGAAGCTTCTAACAACAAGAAGTCCATAGAGTTTAATTCTACCAAGGCTGGGATTCTTGGTAAATTTGGGCTAAAATTATTTAGAAGGGTTTTGGGTCTAAATTGTTTGGAAAACCCTAGTGATTACGAAGCTATACCTGATGATTTTATGATTGTAAAAAATTTCTTTAAAGAAATTGGGTATACCTAAGACATTACTGAGAAGGGGGGGGGGGTTAAAAAGGAGTTGTTTGCCACTAAGTTGGAAATTGCTGATGACTATTCTCATTGTGTGTTTGGGGGGAAAACTGGAGCCTTGACCAGATCAATCAAAAAGATGCTATATTTTATATTGTCTGGCCAAGGGAATTAAAGTTGATTTTGGGAGGCTTATTTTTGAAGATCTCCATGGGAAGCTGGAGAAAAAGATAAGAGAGAAAAATGTTGTTTACACCAGATTTCTATCTCTCCTCTTTGCTGACCATCTTGGTGATGACTTTTCAAAAATCAATGGAGATAAACTGATTTTTCGACCATTTGATCTTACTCGCTGGAACATTCGAGTCAGCACCATTGATCCCCCTCTTACACAACCCATGCTGGACATCTGCTCAGCAGATGGTCCAGTAGTGTATAAAGCTCCACAAGACACTTCTTCCACTAGAGAAGGGGACCTGAAGGGCAAAAATCCTGGAGCTTCATTTGGACCTCGTCAGAAGAGCACGTTTGTTAATACTAAGAAGGTTAGACGTGAGTACAGAAAGAGGAAAACCCTCACACGATGTTACTCAAAGAAGGTTGCTGATAAACCCCAAGGCCATGTTGGGATGAAAAGCAAGTCCTTGGCCAAGGACACAAACCCAAGCCAGCCGTCGCCTTCAGTCTCTGCTGGAGGTGACATGCATAAAGAGGCCCAGAAGGCAACCCATCTCTCAACTTATTTAGGAGAGAAGGGTGAATATGGAGCTCACCCTCAGCTTAGTAGTGTGGAGTCAGCATTGGTAAGTAATTTAAATGTGAATACAATTCCTATTTCATTACCAATTTCTGTCATTTGTCACTCTGAGTCTGCATCAGGGAATGATGTGTCAACAAATACAACAGCTGATGCTGACCCAGGCCTGTCTGTTTCTAATGATGTAGTCCCCTCACAACAGGGTCCTACTGAAGAAACCAAAAACATTATCATTGATCTTATCTTATCAGGGACTCTTTCTCAGGATCCATCAGGTAAAACCAACCCTGGTGGTGAAGGACTTAAAACCGATCCTCACACTGGAGGTGATGCTCAACAGACAACCAAGGGAGTGAATCTCACCACTAGAGCCAAGGTAGGACACTTGTTGTTGATACAAAAGTTGGATGGACCGAGCTTGACCCGAATTAGGCTTAATTCGGGGTCTTGTGGACTCTGGCTCTTGCACCAAGTGAAACTTGTTTTGAGGACCCTGTGCACTAAACAGACACCGTTAGACTTACAGTGGGTTTTTCACCTACGATTAGACTCCGGAGTGAGAGTAAGTAATCGATTTAAGTATATAGTGTTTATGGTATTGTGTGTATCGTACCTTTGTGGAACCTATAGGGTTCTTTTTATACCCGAGAGAGTCCTGGATGGGCTCTCCTACTCTTGCGGCCAAAGGAAGAGATAATGACCTAGAATAGTTTGATCCTTATCGCATAACCAAGGCAAGTGTACATCTCTTCCCTTTAGGCGAATATATCTATATGATAGATTATATTCTTGTCTGATCCTGTCGCGCTGCGACAAGGTCTTGGCTAAGTAATCAGTCGTATGTGCAACAACGGCTTACCGGGCCTCCTGTGCTGCACACGCGTATCGCAAAAGCATTCAATCCATTCCTGATGGATGCGGGTATTACCCGTGAGTCGGACTCTCCAGCTCGACTAGGGACTATACGTCATCATGTCCCCCCAGTCTAGTTGTCACAGGTTTCAACCGCGGCTACTAGACTACAAATCAATCAGAACACTCATATAGTCCAGATATGAACAAAGATTTCAAACATTCCCGCCAAGAATACATTCATCCCCCTTTTACCTAACCTCCTCGGTACCCGAGAAAAGCGCCTGTCACGTCATAGTTACCCTTCAACTTCTACCATCGGATCTAGCAAGTGGGAAACACGTGGCAAATATCTAACCGTGAACAGTAAAGCAGTAGGTATATATATATATATACCCCCGACGTCTCCTTTTGACTGTTTACAAACTACAAAACTCTCAAACCTCCATTAACGCCTCCAACACATACCATCATCAGATCTCTGCTAATGTAATATGCGCTACCACCTTATTGTATATATAACGCCATGGTGAAACAGTTATCCGACATTACGTCAACCTTGAGCCTAAAGGAGCTAGATTAATTCACCACTGACTTCTACATACCCAATTATCTGCACCCAGAAGTTCCTAACCCTCGACATAATATAAGCCAGGCCCCAGCGGGAAAGATAAGGGTGGGTGTACACCCGGTTTTTCGACAACGCAAACCAACGTATACCCATGTCACGCTTCCTACTTAGTGTGTTGATGCATTATGAGACCCACGTCTCTCAATTGCATTGCATAGGGGCGGCTAAAATCTCGAATTTCGAAATAAACTGCCGTACCCGAGACATAGAGCCCACCGTAGACCTTTTTTCGCGTTTTCTACCAACGGTAATTAGCCAATGGCTGGGTATCCTTCGCTAAGCGAAAGGACGGGATACAATGTTACGACGAAAAGATAGACTCCCTAAGGGACTGGAATGATAGATTCTTCTGGCTTGACAACGCCGCCTTTCCTCTTCACTTTCCTTTTCTGACCCCTGGAATGGTGGGGAAGGACCCCTTGCCTGCCGCAACTCCTATAACTCTGAGGACGCGGAGACCCTAAAAAACAATCGTATCCCCGTACAACTGTATCTGAAGAGTGTGCTAGTCACCCTTGGCCTAAGTCGCGCAGCGATCTGTGGCGCGCACATGATACCTGTCTTTCGCACCCGGAGTAGCCAGGGTTAGTGGTTCTTCCCGCATTCATCGTAGCATTCTGTAAGTACCATCTTGTGCCAAAAACTAAAATTTATTTTCCTTTTTGTCTGTTTGCTTTTGCGCAGTTATGGATCTTCTTGACCTCGTGTGTGGTGCGTTCCCAGAAGATTTGATGGTCTACTCGCGCCCTGAGAGGGAAAACGAAGAGTCCCTCCAAGACCGCTCACAAAAGAACACCATGGACCTGGAAGTAAGGGAGCCATCCGCCGCCCAAGAGAATGATGACATAGGGAGGTCAGTACAAATTATTTCATCCATGGAGGCGCGTGCATTACTATCACACGACTGTCAGGGCTTCATAGCCAATGTTCATGACATTTCTGCCGAGTCTCCATCGATCCAAGATCAGCCTATTGTGTTAGAATTCCCTGACGTATTTCTAGATGAACTTACAGGCATACCACCTGTTCGTGAAGTCGAGTTTGGGATCGAGCTCATACCAGGTGCAGAGCCGATTTCCAAAGCTCCTTACCGTATGGCTCCTATAGAGCTTAAGGAACTAAAAGATCAACTGCAAGAACTTCTGGAACGAGGTTTCATCCGTCCCAGTGCATCGCCATGGGGTGCACCGGTACTGTTCGTGAAGAAGAAATACGGAAGCATGCGTTTGTGTATAGACTATCGTGAGTTGAACAAGATCACGATCAGGAATCGTTATCCTTTGCCGCGTATTGATGACCTGTTCGATCAAATTCAGGGCGCCAAGTATTTCTCCAAGATCGATCTGAGGTTCGGCTACCATCAGTTATGTAGTCATGCCATTCGGACTCAGTAATGCTCCAACTGTCTTCATGGATTTGATGAACCGTGTCTTCCATGAGTTTCTGGACAAGTTCGTTATTATTTATTATTTATTATTATTTTTATTATTTTATTATTATTATTAATTATTACTTTTAATTATTATTTATTAATATATTTTTTATTATTATTTTATTTATATTTTTAAAATTCAAATATCCGACGCTACCAAACAAAAGAATTCAATAAAATATATCTTTGAATTTCATTTTTAAGAATACAATTCTTTATTTCATTTATAACTAGCATAGACCCGCGCAATGCGGCGGCGAGTACTCATAGTCATTTTTTAGACTAACAAATATTAATCTCTTAATATTAAGTTCGTATTGTTGAAATTGTAAAAAATCTGAAAAAAAACTCTAGATTTAAAAAAAAATAATAGTTAATAAATATATAGCAAAATGGATATTGAATTAAAAAGCATAAAATTTTAGAAAATATGGTGAAATTAGATTATAAAGATAACAAATAAATAAAAAGATTTTTCAATTTAAAAGAAAAAATGTTATTTAAGTAGGTTGTTACAAAAGTTTGTTACAAAAGGTTGTTACAAAGGGTTATAGTATATAATGTTGATGAAAATATCACAACTTGCTTTATTTAGTAGGAAAAAAAGTCTGAATTTTCAGCCTTGCTATTTTAAGAAGGTCCCAAATGCTTTATATAGTAGTATAGATATGAAATTCTCTGTACCAAACGTGCCTTTAGAGCACAAGGAGTGGTAGAGTCGTAAGTGTGGTGCCATACGCACAAAGTGGTGTCACGTAAGCAAAATGGGTTATGACACCAAAATTGTTATGGCACCAATTTATAGGGGGAGTTATGTGCCATAGCTTTTCTGGTGCCATAGGAGAATTTTTTTTTTTAAAAACAAAAACATTTGAACATAAAATAAAATTTCATTAAAACAAAACATTACATAAAAACGATACACGAATAATTTAAAAGCAAAAAATTTTCCGGATTAGTTTTCAAAACATCCCAACAATGAAGATGCTTAAACCGGCACATATACTGAGCTTCATAGTCACGATGGGCATTATTTACTAAATTTTCGTCAGTTGCTCCAATTACCCGTGTACGATTTGCTTTGTTGTAATATAAGGCAAACCTACCCACGGTGACCAGTAGGGACTTTCATTTCCAATGTATGCTATCGTACGTTCGTTTCATCGGATCATCTTATCGATCCTCCATTATTTGCAAAACCTCAGCCCAAAAACTAAGAGAAACGCTTGTCTTACCTGTCACGTTATTTTCGACAATAAAGTTCCAAGCGCGATTGGAGATGTGAAAGAAGATGATTATGTGTTTAAGGAAGAAGATGTTGAAAAAATAAAAGTAAAATAATAATTTTGGGGTTTTTTATAAATCAAAACATCCAACGTCCATATTACTGTTACATTTAAACTTTTTTTTTTAAAAAAGAAAAAAAATGGCAATCGTGTGGGCTGATGCCGACGAAGAGAGCTGCTCGACGCTAAACCACGGAGTCCCATACCAAAATACTTTTTCACGCCATGACTCGAAGGTAGGCAATAAAACGACGACTCCAACCCTTCTTAACCCTCTATTTCCGATAGGGTAAAAATTAATACTATCATTCACCCATCAACCTAAAACGGTGCAAGGACTTGTGATCGGGTCAAGACCATTAATTTTCCCTACGTTACATGCAACATTTGTTACAGAGATCGCTACGTTAAAAGTAGCAAAATATATATATACTTCAATCCCATTGCATAGCTATACATTGCAGAATAGGGTGAACATGATTCGGTTTTTGTATAAAATCAAAATTGAACTAACAAATTTCGATTTTTTTATTTTTAGAAACTATTCGGTTTCGATTTTGTGTCGGTTTGGTTTTTCGGTTATCGATTTACTTTCGGTTTGGTTTTTCGGTTTTATCGTTTTCTATATGATTTATCGAGCTTCGCTTTTACAAGTGATTTCGAATATACCATAAACTGACACGTTAAAAAATTTAAATAAACAATAACAACAAGAAACACAACATTAACAATAAGGAAAAAGTAGCATATAAAATCATAAAAAAATCATTTATGCGTATAAATCAACACAATAGGAACGATAAAAAGCTAATTAAAAAAACAAACTAGAAGAAAGCTTATTATTGTCAAGGTCAGTAAGCACATGAAAAAAATGATTAGTTACTAAACATGATATAATTAATCTAGCGTATCATATTCATCGTCCATTAGTTTCGACGTGAACTTGCATGTTTATAGAGATCGGTTCGGTTTATATCGATTTTCTTTAATGCTAAAACCAAACCGAACCAAAAGCTTCGGTTTTTTCAAAATACAAAAATCAAACCATCAGTTTTTCAATCGGTTTCAGTTTTTTAGGTTTCGATTCTTCGGTTTTTTTCGATTTAAGTTCGGGTTTTCGGTTTCTTGCACACCCCTATTACAGAATGTTATACATTGCATAACGATATACATTGCAAAATAAGGCACTCTGTATAGAAGTCGGTCCCGTAACCCTTTGTGGCTACCCGACTAATCTTGGTGAAAGAAAAGAACTTGTAGGCCGGCCCTAAGTCCTTGGATAACAATGGATTTTTAAAGTGCAAACCTTTGTAGTCTTTTTTTTCTTTTTCTCAAATGCACTCGGTTTTAAAAACAGTTTTATCAAACAAGATTATTTATTTGCCTTTTTTACCTATCCAAACTAATTTTATTCACTTTATTAAACTCAACTACGACGCATTTATGATTTATTAAACTCAACTACGACGCATTTATGATTTATTAAACTCAACTACGACGCATTTATGTACCATACTCTATTTAATTTGACTTCAATTCACATACAGCTAACTTTATTTTGTTTACTTACCTACCCATCGTCTTCACTATCACAAGACAATTTACCAAACAAGACCCACCTTCTTTTTTTTTTTTTTTTTTTTTTTTTTTTTTTTTTTTTTTTTTTTTGCAAAATGATATATATTAAATTCAAAGTGATCGTTGAAAAACACGTTTACAATACTTGAGAGAATCTCTCGAAGCAAATGACAATCAAAATGAAGAGAGATCATTACCCAACTAATACAACTTAAAACACGTCTACATATTGTAGTTTGGGCCGAACAAAGCTAGTGGTTGTGTCATCCACATATGAAAATCGTTGGGAGAACAAATCTTCGATTCCAAAGCCCAGTGAAAGCTTTTATGTTTGATCTTTGTTACTATAGCCGACCAACATGTAGCCTTGTTATTGTAGAGTAGATTGTTCCTAGCAAGCCAAACATTCCAGATCGTGCATGGCCCAATGAGTTTCCATCCTTTGCTAAGCCGGGGACCCATTTCTTCATTCCAATCTCTAACAAACTGAAGAAAAGATTCAGGCATCACCCAATCTACTCCCCACCATAGAAAAAGACATCTCCATATCTCATATGTCCAAGTGCAGTGAAGAAGCAAATGGGGAATAGATTCCACGTGCTCATTGCACCATAAGCATAACTCTTCGAGAGGAGCCATCACAACATGACTGTGTAACAGGACCTCTTTGACCGGAATTGCCTCTTGTAGGGCTAGCCATTGGAAGCACTGAACTTTATAGGGAAGATGTTTAAACCAAGAAAATCTTGCCCAGATTGGTGGACATTCATCAGGTAGGGAGATCAGCAATCTAGTGGCGGCACCTACTGAGAATTGACCCTTGTCACCCGGCACCCATTGAATACAATCATCCTTGAGAGGATCAATCAAAATATGTGATAGGACTAAGAGCATAAGTTGGAGTTGGGTTTACTCATACGGCAATAGAGGTCTGGTGAAGCTAAACTCCCACGAGCACGCACCTCCATCATTGTTATTTGTGTAAAACTCATGAATCATTCCAAAAGGCTTAGACGAAAGGAAATATAGATGAGCAAAAGTGTCTCGTAACCTGGCATTCCCGATCCACCAATCATTCCAGAAAGCTATCTGAGTACCCCACCTTCTTTGCCCCTCCAAATTAATTTTATTCACTTTATCAAAACAAGTATTCTGTAAAAAGTTTAATGTGGACTTTCTTTTTAGTATATATCTAATCAACCAATTACAGTCAACTATTTTTTTTCATTTAGCAAAACAATTTATTTTTAAAAAATTAAATATCTCAAAAACTGCTAATCGTCACGTAAAACAAAACATATGATCGTGACGAAAATTAAATTATCTTTTTTAATCAAGAGACATATATATACTTTCGACGAACTTTATATGATTTTCTCAGAAAAAAATATTCAAAAATATATACATGTACCCTCCTTGATAGAAAGGTAATTTAATTCTCGTTGTAAAAAGAGGCTGGCCCAACTTAAATGAGATATGATAGCTTCTTTATGTTCTAACATTCTTGCCAATAAATTATCCTCATTTTGTTCCGGATTGTAGTCCCTAATAAAAAATATAGCTCCATGAGCAAAAGCTCCTGCCATGATGAATCCTGCGATGTATTGGTGATGAGTATATAACGCAGCTTGGGTAGTAAAGTCTTGTGCTATAAATGCATAAGCCGGTAAAGAGTACATGTGTTGAGCTACCAAAGAAGTAATAACCCCTAAAGAAGCTAGAGCAAGGCCTAATTGAAAATGAATCGAATTATTAATTGTGTCATAAAGACCCTTATGCCCACGTCCCAATCGACCTCCCGGAGGGATATGTGCATCTAAAAGATCTTTCATACTGTGCCCAATCTCAAAATTAGTTCTATACATATGCCCAGCAATGGGAAAAATAAATGCAATAGCTAAATGATGATGAGCCATATCAGTCAGCCATAAACTTTGGGTTTGTGGATGGAATCCCCCAAGAAGGGTTAAAATGGCAGTTCCTGCTCCTTGGGAGGTACCAAATAAATGACTACTTGAATTGGGATTTTGAGCATAAAGATTCCACTGACCTGTAAAAAGTGGGCCTAGCCCTTGGGGATGTGGTAATACATCTAAGAAATTATTCCATCGAACGTACTCCCTTCTGGATGCATGTATTTTTTGTCACTTGATAATTTACCGTTTATAAGATATTTAATTTAAAAAAAAAGTAGAAAATTAGTTCAAATGAATGTAATAGATTAATACTTCATTCGTTCCAATTTACTTGTCCACTTTAATTTTTTCATGTTTTTTTTTCAACTTATACTATAATTTAAAAATTTTGTGTTATGTAATATTTGATAAAAAAATTATACCAATAAAAATACATTTTAAACTTAATTTATTCATATAGTTTTTATCATAATTCTAAATAGCTCGCTATAGCCCGCCTTAAGGCGCGCTAAAGCTTGAGGCGTGGCCTCCACGCTACGCAATATTAAGTATTACATAACACAAATTTTTTAATTTAAAGTTAAAGTTGATGAAGAAATAGGTGAAAAGTGAAAAGTGGACAAATAAATTATAATGAAGAGAATATGATTTATGATAAAAAGAAGATTTAAATCAATCAAGTCATTTACTTGTCCACTTTGGGTTTTGCTAATGACAGCCCTAAGGATTGTCGTTAAGAGAATGATATTTATTACAAACTTACATATGAACCATTCTGATTGGATATCAATACCGAAAAACATGGATACAATCCTTAAAAATAGGATGCACAACAAACATCTGATTATGATTGGTTAATTTTATTTTTTACATTGAATTGTAATAACATTCATTCTCTTAACGACAACCCTTAGGGCTGTCATTAGCAAAACCCATTTTATTTTTCAATTACTTTTTTTCCATTTCACTATATAGTTAACAACTATTGTATGCATTGATATACATCGAAAGTGCGTATGAAATGTGTCAAGATGTCATGCTCAAATTGCATCGTGACTACTCAATGTAAGCTAATTTCAAATCCTGACTATGATCATACATATCAAGATGTATACTAACTATATAATACATACAGAATAAGCATACATGATACATTAGAAGTTTAGCAATATAACGCAGAATCGACACATGTACATAGGAATTTCATCAACATAAGCATACATGATACAAAAATGTCAGCAAAAAAACACAGGATCAACTTTGTTTTCATCTTGGACCAACTATGATCGTACATATGTACATAAAAATGTTCACCAACATATCAAAAAATCAACAACAATACGACTAGTAGTGCGTAGGCTCCAAAAAAGAGTAACAAAAAGCAACCTACAACAGAAAGTATATCTAAAGCATATACAAATCTAGCACAAGTGCATGCTCCAGTTTAAGATCATAAGTATTCATACATTATAATAAATCATTTAAATGATACAAGTCTTGCAGAAAATTGCATGTAATTTAGGTCCACAAAGAAGGAATTCTTAACAAGAGAAAAAGTGCAACAGTTCAATATTCGTCCACATAGATGCTATCATCCAAAAAAACCTTAAAACAAAAAGTCGATTATATTACTCCAACGAAATAAGGTAATTCAATCATCAGGATATGCATTTAAATCAATAATGCCATTTTCTTTTGATGAACTAGCGAAATTGTGAGTTTGTGATGATTCAAGATACTCAAATCTCGAAGGGTCTCTTGCTGTATAAGTCACACCTCTTTTATTTTTTTCCTTTGGAGGTCTTCTTGTCGGTCTTTGAACCACTGGCTCAAAGAGAGTATCTGTTTGGTTCAACAGGTTTATAATCACGAAAGTAACATGTTTTTCTTGCTTAGAGGCCACACTTGGTACTTACATTGCAACTCGCTAAGCAAATTATCAAATTCGTTGGCCTTATCATTGTGTGAATGATCTTCAGGTTTCAAGGATAATGCGTCAATTCTCCAATGTGGATGTACAAGGTTGAGTGATAGTGTTATTCCTTGCCAAGAACTTATCTTGTGAACACATGGAAGTCCCATAGTTGCCGTAAAATGACCCGTGCAAGGAGTTATTGTACCTAAAGAAAGAAAAATAATAATTTTGGAGTTATGTAAAACTATAAGTCGAACTATGAAAAACTACAATCTTTCGAGCATTACCATATGTTCTCTGTACGTATTGCTTATAGATTTCCTTCAGCACAAACAAAGATACACGCGATAGAAGCTCTCTAAATAGGGGTATATTGCAATCATGAGGAATTTTAATTCTTTCACTTGCAAGTCTCACTTTTATCTCATTGAATTCATGCTCAACAGCAAGAGAAATTTTATTTTTCACTTCACGCAAATCACCCGTGGAAGATTTTAAGTATTTCTTGAGTTTGGCATGCGCGCCTTCAGCTCTAGAGGATGCGCGGTTACAAAAATGCAAGTATTTTTCCATCCATGCACTAACAAAATTTTATTTCGAAGGTAACCATGTACTCTTAATGTAGTAAACTAAATGTACCTTATCTTTATAATCCAACTCGAATTCAACCTAGTTTTTATTGAAGAGAGATTCTGTATTTGAATATTCCACTATATTTCATCTTGACATAAATACATCAAACTCTTCAGCATGTTCAAAATCTTTCTTGCAATTTGATAACACGTTCTTTTGAATATGCCAAATACACAAAAGACTTTTTGTAGAAGGAAATACATTAGTTATGCTATTCATTAGTGTCAAGTCCCTATATGATATAATCACACCAGGTTGATTAGTAGGACCAAGAAAATCCTTAAACGCCCTCAACGCCCAATTATAACTTTCGATATCTTCTTTCTTCATAAAAACAAAACCAAAGTAAAATGATGTATTGAAGCATGAAACTCCAATGATATCTAGAAGAGGCATCTTATACTTGTTGGTTTTGTATGTGTAATTTATCACGAAGACATTAGTGAAGAGTCTAGCTAGTTTAACTGATAATGGGTGTATAATGAACAAACGTGTAATGCACCCATTTGGATAATTGAATACATCATAAGAAATCCACCCTTTTCAAGTTCCTCAAACAAGGCACTAACCAATGACCGATTTCCTAATCCATTCTTACGTAGTTTCACCTTCAAGTTATATGGTTCTAGAATTCACTGAAAGATTTGGGTTCTTCTGACGTAATGACGAAATAATCTGTCTTGGAGGTATTCCAGAAAGGGTCATATTTTAAACCATTTCAATGTCATCTTCTGGTAATTGACGAAACAATGGATGCCTAGACACGTCAGCAGATAGTTCATGATTATGTGTCAAGTCGATTATGTTAAAAACCAAGAATCGCCATTTCTTTTTTTACCAACTATGTGGAAGGGGCATTTGATCAAACGAGATGCCATGCTCCTTTTTAGATTTTCTCCATCAGAGTTTCCATCTCGGTAGGCACCACTTCGGTCACATTGCAAAGCAACGTAGTCGTATTTTTTTAATCACGAATAGATATGCCATATCCTATAGCATAATAAAATTCCCTTACACTCTTTACTAGATCATCACACGATGCGAATGTAGAGTTAGTAAGATAACATTCTTCATTTTGAGTCAATAAGTTTGACGAGTCTATCGAGTTCATTTGTTTCCTGAAATATATGTTGTTAGCAATTTCACTATGATACTTACTTATATTGTGACATGTCAAACATGAAAAACTAAATAATATTAATACATGTAAATAGTGAAAAAGGTCTTAACGGAACCACATAGCAAACACTAAAAACCAATTCTATGTATATATGTTCAACGATTAGTGTTATAGTGGTAAAGATCATTAATTCATTCATGTGAAAAAAGCAATGTTGCAAAAATCATGAATCGCTAGCCGGCCGGTCGACCACGTTGTAGCTTGTAATCGTTCTAGGCGGTTTTAATCGACGATTAATCGGATTAGAATTTTTGCCAAATTTTTTGTATTTTCGGTATTTCTAACGAGTTTTAGTTATTTTAGGCAATATTCTTCTTAAAATACAACTTATCATACATATAAATAGTTAATATAAGTGATAAACACATGTTTACAACGAGTTTTCGGTATTTTCAGCAAAAATTGCAAGTTTTCGGCAAGTTTGACCTCCCTTGACCATCGTTGACCACAGTTGACCACCATTAATTGGCAAGGTAGAGGACCTTGTAGTGATTAACCAGCGATTAATCGGCCTTGTAGACCTTGTTTTGCAACACTAGAAAAAAGTAATAAATGAGTCAAAAAATAGACGAACCTGTGATGGATTAGTGGGTCATCGTGGAGTATGTTAACGGCGTAATCGAAGAGGAAGACATATAACATTTATCATATTGATTAGGGTAGAATAAAGAGGATAAAAATTACAATAAGGGTATAATAGTTTTTGCAAGATCATTTTATGTGCATAAATCAATTATATTATGTGTAAATATCAACGCCCAAAACATTTACGTACTATACGCCTATTTAATTGACTTCAGCTGACACACAACTAAGAGCATCTACAATGTAATAAATCTCTAATATCTTTTTGTATTTAATCAATTAATAACCAAAAATTTGAGGAAAAAGTTTATGTTTACAAAGTTTTTAAGAAAAGTTTTGTAAAAAACTATTACTCCAATGCAAAAAATTAATTACAAATGATTTTATCAAATAGTATTAATATTATCATTGGTATGCATTAAAAATGCTATAACTTTATTTGATAGACTTCGTTATACAGAATTAACTTAATCTTCTTCACAATCACACGACAGGTCTCAACCAAAAATCCGTTTTTCGCGGTTTGATGCCTTCTTTCACATTTATAACTTTATTCACTCTTTAAGTTTATAACTTTCATCACTATGTGATCCTTTGTATGTGTTCCGTTTGCTCTTTGATGTGTTTTGACTTTTAGGCTTATGGATAAAGATTTAATAATTTTAAAAACTACGAATTAAATTTTAAGGTCAACTATATTAGGTGACTCACAAAATGGAAAACTTTTATTCATTACTAACTGTAAAATCAATCTAGTTTGAAAATATCATCAAAAAGAAGTTTATGATTCTTTAACTACACAAATAGGGTCTACTTTAGTTCGTATAGCTACTAAGAATATATTATGACCATCCTTTATTTACATCTAATCCTTTTCCATACATCTTCTTTTGTTAGTTATTCAAAGAAATTAGCCAATTGACGATTAACCCCCCAAGTTGGCTTCTACCGGCTAGTAAGTGTTGTAGCATAATGATGTAGTGTTTTCGTACACGTTTTACGAAAAACGCGTATGAGCGGCAAGTATTAAGTCTTACGCTTTAGGAAAAACGTAAAACCGAATAAATGCGGGTTCATTCTCGAAGGAGGTGTGTGTATTCAGTGCCAAGTATATAAATCAAGAGTTTGAATTAGTGACATTATTTGTTTAAGAGAGAAAAATTAAAGATGAGCTACGACTACGATTAAACTACGACGATTTGACGTAAAACGCGAACGTAAATACGTAAAACGTGACAAAATTAAAAATTAAACCTAAAAATTAATTCAAAATTAAAACTAAGTTTAAAATAATATAAATAAGAGTAAAAGTTCACTAAATAAATTTTAAAACATTTTATTAGTTAAATATTCAATTTTTATTGCTAATTAAAGCCCTAAAATTAAATATAATTAACAAAAAGTCCAAAATATTGTTTTATCAAACAAATATCTTACTTATATTATTTAAGCACTAAAAAGTATTTTTCCTAAATTTTTAAAACTATTTTTCTAATTTTTAAAGGCTAAAAACAATTTTTAATTAAAATAACGATAAAAATTAATAAAATAATGATAAAAATAAATCTTATTTTTCTAAAAATTTTATTTTAACTAAATTAACAAGGAAAAATGAAAAAGTAAAAAAAAAACCAAAAAAATGGCTAAAAACGAAAGTACCCCAAAGTACTCCAATGTGGAGTACTTCTGTGTTGTCCAAGCTCCTACCAGACAAAGGTGTTGTTCAATATCAGTGTTGTCCGATATCGTACAACACTGAATTTTTTTTTTGTCATTATCGGACAACAAAGCAGATTGTTGCTGTATGGTTTTTCGGCTCGTTTTTGCTTGTTTGGAGCTTTTTTGTCGATGTTTTTGGGCACAAACGGCACCGCCACAAGCATGGGCTTGTGGGGAGTCAGTAACAAACACACAAACAAATAAAGAAACACCAATTCCACCACAAATCCAACAAAAATCAGCAAAAATCACACATATGTAGAAAATGGAGTTGTTGATGCAAATTGGCTAACAGTGAGTATCAAAGACCTATTTTAAGCTACCAAAATCCACGAAAACTCAACTACCAGATCATCAACCTATCAATCTAACCTAATTATCTAAGTTCACCAAGAATTTATCCACAAAACACAATAATGAAACCCACAATCCCAATACTCAGACCTGCTGGTCGAGGGGTACCAACCACTCAAATGCTACGCTTAATCTTCCACAATCGCAAACCGACAAATAAGAAATTACTTCTAACTTATGACCTATCCATGGAATCAACAATCGAACCTCAAATTCAACAAAAGCTAGCTTAAACCCTACTGTTATCAAGACTCATGCATACAATTCCACATCCATAATCAAGAATGAAAATTTAGATTAGGAACCAGTAAAATCAAAACGAAGCAAGGTGATCATACTAAAACCAAAGTGCAGCTATGATGAGACTTGTATTAACCTAATACCTAGACGCACACTAAATTCCAATACTCAAAAATTCCAAGATAAAGCTAAAATTGATGCTGGTGTGCTAGATGGCAGAAAGAACTAGTTGCTGGTTTATTGAGCACGAAAGCGAGATTAGGTTCTACCAAAATCCACCGAAAATCTATCACGATTTAAAGCAAACAAACAGCAAACCTGAACTAATACTTAACCCAATTATTCTCCAATATTCAAAGGCAAACTTAAATCAATTTTAATGTGACCCTACTGGCTGTATGGACGAAAAGCGATAGCTGTGGATTCTATAGCCCTACAACGAACTAAAAAGGAGCTTCAAATCCACACTCACCAAGTTCAAAACACAAAGACAAACCAAAAATACCCACTGTATTGATAGTGAGTGCTGTTTACTTGTTTTGCGTGAAGACCAGTGGCAATAAGGCACTTGATAGACTCTCTAATGCTATAAAATTCCTTCGACTAGATAATACAAGACCGATACTATCCTAAAACCAGCTAACAACCAAGATTTTAATACCAAAAACACAAAACACAAACTCCAATTCGCTTACTGCAACTCTAAATACCTAAACTAACTAAGTCACCATAGGCAGCATGTTTAAAACAAATAAGCATCAAGTGATTAAGCAGAGACAAATACGAAATAAGCACAATGAGCTATAAATAAAAAGCAGAATATAGATGAAGCTTTCAAAATAAAATAAAATAAAAATAAACTACTTACGAGAGGTCATAAGTAATCTCTGAGGCTATGAACTACAACCCGGAATTTATACCAACCACTAACTTCAGCTTGTAGCTGCATCAAATAAGCTTTTCCAGTAGCTTATTAACACCATAAGCTCGAAGGGCTTCTAAACCATATGACTTCAATCCTTCTCAGAAACAACCAATGGCTTAAACACTTTTTGAACAACTTCAATGAAACCAAGAACTTCTGAATAACCAGCTTATTAGAGGACATGTATCAAACAGGCCACCAATAAGCTGCGCTACAGTATGATGAACAGTACGTGAACAATAACTTCTCTTTCTTTTTTTTTCTTTTTTTTGAAAATCTCTTTTAACAACCTTGAAACCTTAAAACTTTAGAAACTTGAAAGTTTCTTGATGAAACTTGAAAAATAAAACAGCCTTTAACAACTTCAACTTACAAAAGATTTAAACAGAACTTTGAAAACAAACTTGTAACAGTGAAGTAACCAACAAAGAGGGAAACTTATACAAGCTTATTAGGCTTGTTTGGGTGTCGACCAAACAACCTTATAAGCTCCTATAAGCTTTGACAGAAAACCAAAACCAAGCCAATTCCTTGAACTCAGAAAAATACTTTTGCTAGAGAAACTCAAACTAGATTCGTGCATAAACTAAAAGATTAAACTAAAACATTAAGTAAAATGGAACACATATTTTCACTTTGCAAGACTTAATAATTTCTTTAATTAATCCATAGAAAAGGTTTACAAAGTAGAAAAACTGGAACAAAGGGGTTGCTACATACCAGCACCTCCTTAAATACTATGCTACAGAATCCTCTAGAAATATTGAAAATACTAAACCCTAATAGATAAAAATCCAAAATTACCCTTGATGGTCTTCAAGTTTGAAATCTTCAATCAAAGCCCATGTGGTGGAATCAGACTATGAATCGATCTTGGCTGTTGATTAGGCGTATTGAACAAGTAAAATCATCTCAGCCTTCAAATGGTCTTCAAGTTTCTGTCTCATTGCACATCTCGTGACTTTGCTAGCTGGAGAGGGGGACCATTTGGGTGAGCTGTGTCATTTTTAGGAGGTGGGATAGGTTGAGAGTGATGTTAATAGTGTTTCTGGAGGTGTAATTGGGTTTATATGAGGTAATTAAGAATGTAGGGCTTTAGGGTTTATAATGAAGAACTGGTTTTTTGTGGGAGGATAATGTTAACAGTAAGGGTTAAGTGGGATTTAGGAGTAGTTTGTATTAATTTAAAAATATAAATTAATAATAAACGTGATAGTATGTGGGGGGTGAGTTGGGTCGGATTAAGGGTTATGGGTAGTGAGGTGGCGGTTTTTGGGTGATGTGGCAAGAGGGGAGTGGTGGATGGAGTTTATGTGTCTGGCAAAAATGGTCCCTACTCCCTGCACTCCTATCTTTTGTTCACTTTATAATCAACTAGCAATACTTCAAAATCCTTTATAATAACTTTGGTTCAATTGTCAAATTTGGCATATTGTCATTCCAAACTTTGCAAAAGGACTTGTAATGTACTTATAACCAATCTTCAAGGGCTTATTTTGACAAGTCTTGATACTTGAGGGATCTTTCTTATATAACTTCATTCTTGGAGGACTAAAGTTGACAAATGTCCAAAAGATGAGGGACCAAAATTGTACAATCTTCAAACTTCAAGGGTATTTTTGAAAATCAATGCTCGGGTCCGGTTCTTTGTGCGGCTTCGTTTCCCGTGTTTGTTTTTGCTCCATTCTTGTGATCTTTTGTTGATTTCACGATATCCGTACCCAAAATACACAATGAACAAACACAAGCATATATTTAGGTATTTTGATGATATTTTAAGCGTTTTAAGCCTGATTTGGACGATGAGACTATGTATAATTGCAGTCTCATCACTCCCCCATACTAAACCATTGCCATGTCCTCACGCAATGCTAGAATTAAGTATCATAGCACTTCCAAAATTCATTTTATGATGACATTTATTGATGACATAAATTTAAATAAACTACTATATGTGTTTTAGACATAATGTATTGTTTTCATCACGATTAAGTGACTTTTGGGATCATAAAACAAGAACACGTGAATGCTTCATTAGAAATAATTTTGTCGTCCTCGATTTTCACCAAATTCCATGCTAAGCATGTAACGAGATCATTATTATTATAAGTTAGCAACACAATCATATCTCATGAGTGCTAATTACGAACCTAAACTCCCTTATTCCTACTTGGTATCTCTTATATTTTATTTTGACTTAATGATCACGAGGATACATCATTGACTTATGCGTGAACATATATTAAGTCTAAAAATAGAGTCTAACGGTGTAACCAAAATCATTAAATTAATAATTCATCCTAATAGACAACGATGTCACAAAATTAAGTCAACAAGAAGGATCGATAAACACGATTTTAGAATGGTTTTGAACATGAGACTTATTACCATGACTTTTATTATCCTCCATCATCGGTGGTTTTATTATCATGGTTTACCTCCATCTTTTATTCAACTTCGCCATGAAGCTTTTATATGACTTTGGTCTTGCCCTTGTCTTTTATTGTTGGGCCAATGAAAGTTTTAACTATGGCCCAGTCTAGATTTGTTTAATTAGACTAAGTGTTTACTGATCGCTGAGAGGACCAGCGACAGAGACCAGACCAGTGGAAGGCAAAGCCTCAGCTGGCACACCAGGAACATTCAAGTCAAAGATAACGTCAGAGAAGTCGAAGACAATCTGAAGTCATACTTACAAGCGATTATGGATAGCTGGGATGTAGAAGGAACGTGCTGGTGTTCAAGGATCTCTGAGTTGACAATACTCAGAGATCACTTAAGAACCCTAGAAGTCTGGGACAAGCAAAGCTTGTCCAATCCTTTATATTTTAGGCGGGAGAATCTAACAAGTGTTTTGAGCGAGACAAAACAAGAGATTCAAGATAAAGCCTAGTACGACCTAGTGGGACAAAAGGTGAATAGTTGGCAGAACTGTTCACATAAAGTTGTTTAAAGGTATGCCTCGATTTGGACATGCATTTAATACGTTGTACTCTTCCATTCAGAAGGTGACACGTATCAACTACTCCCACTAAGGAAGCAACCTCGTACACTATAAATAGGAGTGAGAAAGGAGAATTAAATAAACCTTGTGCTTGGATAATTTATCTAAGTTCTTTCTCACCTTGGAACCGCTGAGCCCTCAGCTGTCTACCAGCGTCTCATTGGTTCCCTTGTAAACTTGAGTCTCAAATCTAGTTTACTTGTTCTAGGGTTCATTTCTTATTGTCATTCAACGAGTGTATTCATAGAACTTTGTAATACTTTGTTTATAATAGTTAATAAACCATTACGCGTTTGAAAAGTATTTCATTGTGTTTCGTGGTTACAAGAGTTATAGTTTATCAACAATTGTCATATTAAGGGACTTTTAATTGGTATCAGAGCGGTTTGATTTATAAAACTTTTCATAAACCGTTCTTGTTTTTAAAATCAAGATCTGAATATGGCTGATACTATACCTCCTCCTCCCTTTGGTCAAACCAGTCTAGGTACCACTTCGACCACCACACCGGCCACCACATCTACTACCATGCCTACACCAGTTGTAAGCACTGGTAATAATGTTGATGACCTTCCCCAACTACTTGATGTTCAAGGGGGGGTCACATGTGTCCAATGTTCCAGCATTCGATGAAGAGGATTTTTCAAGTTGGAAAAGTGAATTTCTTATATATTTAGATGGCTTAGAACCCTTCTTGATAGAAATCTTAGAAAATGGTCCCTATGTACCACTGGCCGTTTCCTCTACCCCCGAGAGACCCATTAAGAAGCCTGTTAAGCAATGGTCTCAAGTGGATAGACGTCTGGCTAACCAGGATGTTAGAAATACGTTTTTACGTATATTAGAAGTATCGGTCACTCCACAATAATATTCATGTTGTAATAGCTCGTAGTTAGATAATAGTTGTTTAGTTACTTATTAACTTAAGTAAGAACCGGTCCATGGGCTTGTCATGGACCGGCCCAAGCCCATGTTTAGCTTGGTACTATAAATACCCCTTTCCACTAAGGAAAGGGGTTGGTTGTGGTTCCATTTTGCATTTCATATTAATAAAATCTTTCACATATTCTCTCACTTTCTCTCTCTAGTTTCTCTCACTAGAAAACATCAACCCACTTCATAGATTCATAGGTTATCAACATTCTACATTTGGTATCAAGAGCTATGGGGTGGTTTAAGGTAAGGATTGTGTTGCTTTTTTAGTTTTTGAATCAATTAGTGATATTTAGAAAAAATCAATCTTGAATCTTGTTATTTTTGGTGTTTTTGTTATTGGGATTGATTGATAAGGATTGGGTTTAGCTTATTTTGGGAAAAATCATAAAACTTTTTGTGGTTTTGGATCAAAAATCGGGGTTAAAAGCTTCTTTTTAAGTCTCGGAAACAATTTTTCCAGAATTTTTCCGAATAGGATTCCGAATAGGAGGATTTTCAGAATAGAAAGTTTATTCCGAATAGGATTCCGAATAGGAGGATTTTCAGCATAGAAGAAATCTTTCCGCATAGACTTTCCGAATAGCAGAAGTTTCCGAATAGAAGAATTTTTTTTTCCGAATAGAAGAATCTTTCCGAATAGACACCAATTTTCCGAATAGCCAAAATTCTTTCCGAATAGACACCAATTTTCCGAATAGCCAAAATTCTTTCCGAATAGACACCAATTTTCCGAATAGCCAAAATTCTTTCCGAATAGACACCAATTTTCTGAATAGCCAAAATTCTTTCCGAATAGACACCAATTTTCCGAATAGCCAAAATTTTTCCGAATAGGAGATATTCCGAATTGCCCATCATTCCGAATAGGAGGTGTTTTTCCGAATAAGCCAAATTGCCAAGATATTCCGAATTGAAGAAAACATTCCGCATAGGGGTTTTTCCGCATAAGGGTTATTCTGCATAGAGTTTATTCCGAATAGGGGTTTTTCCGCATAAGGGTTATTCCGAATAGGCATTATTCCGAATAAGGGTTTATTCTGAGTTTGGGTTATTCCGTATAAGCAAGTTCAAGGGGTATTTGAGTTTTTTCGACGATCTTTAGTGGATTTAATCTTGAGTTCAACCAACACAACACAAATTCTCAACCTTTCTTCACTGCTCGATCAAACGATAATCTTTGAGTCTGTTAAGTGATCACAATGAATCCAAGTTCATTAATGCCTCAGATGACATCTCTTACGGATATCTCGATCATAACGGGGACTGATAGTCGTCCACCGATGCTAATTAAAGAGGTGTTTGAGGCATGGCAGGGTCGTATGATGCAATACTTGAAGGGCAAACCAACATACGGAAGGCTTATGGTCAAATCGATTTTGAATGGTCCACTCGACTATGGTACCATTGTGGTTGACGACGTGACTCGACCAAGAGAATATGAAGAACTCACACCGGCACAACAACTCATTGCTGATGCTGATGAAAAGGCTCTACAGACACTTCTTCAAGCTCTTCCGCATGATATTTATCGTATGGTTAGTCAATATACGGTTGCCAAAGATTTGTGGGAACGTCTAAAGGTGTTGTTACAAGGCACGTCTCTCACAAAACAAGAAAGGGAGTGTCAGCTGTATGATTTGTTTGATAGATTCACGTACAGCCCAGGGGAAACACTACACGATTATTACTTCAGATTCACCACTTTAATGAATGATCTGAATGTTTACAATCTGGTGATTGCTCCATTCCAGGTTAACACCAAGTTCTTGAATACTTTACCTCAAGCTGAATGGGGTGAGTATATTACCGATGTGAACTTAACCCGGGATTTGCATAAGTGCAACTTAGATCAAATCTATGCTTTTCTTCAGCAACATGAGAAGCATGTGATTATGCACCGTTCTCCTCGCGGTATGTACCCAGATTCCTTAGCTTTGATGGCGAATCAACCAAGCTTGTCACACAACAACACACCTTATATCTTGGGACATCAAGCCTATCATCCATCACCTTATATGACACCAACCTTCCCACAATACTCGATTCTACCGCAACCTCCCACCTCACATCAGCAACAATATCGGTTCAATGCACCTTCACCACAGTATGCTTCACAACTTCATCCAGCAAATGTTGCACCTTATGCTCAGCCTTCATATTCTTCTTATCAAGAGAATGCAGCATATCCAACAAGCTACCCTGATCAAATGAGTATTCCTTCTACTGATTATGCAGCTCATCCAGATCAAGCACTGTATTGTGATGATGAGGAAGTCCCCGTTCCTGTTTTCCAACAAGGAGCTGACCCAGTTGAAATGCTAACTACTATGTCTGCTTATCTCACACGAACCTTAAGCAAACGAGGATACAGAGGATCAGCTCCTACCAACAATCAGTTGAGGAATTCATCCAATTCTTGCCAACAAGCTACTATTGAGAATGGCAGGGTCATGGTTCAGCCAATTCAACCATATCAGGGGAGATCTTCCACTTCAACCAATGCTCGCACGATTACTCCTGCTCCTGCTCCAATGGTCAACAATCCTCCACGGGCTAATACAGGCAAGTTGAGAATGATCACATGCTACAACTGCAAGGAAGAGGGTCATATGTCCAGGGATTGTAAGAAACCCAAGAGGAGAAGGGATGGACAGTGGTTTGCAGAAAAGATCTATCTGGTAAATGCTCAGGCGCAAGGAAGGGAACTTGATGAAGAGGAGCTTGCATTTCTTGCTGACCCAGGGATTGCTGAACAAGACGTTGTCACTACGCAGAATGCAGCTTACCAAGCCGATGATCTTGATGCGTATGACTCCGACTGTGATGACTTTCAAACTGCAAAGGCTGCTTTCATGGCGACTTTCTCCAGCTTAGGGCCAGATAAGAGATCTGAGGTACTTATTAATAACACCGATAATGCCACTGATGCTAGTATTCAACCACATCAAGTTGGGCAAGAGAGTGCTGATTCGAATGAATCTTCGGTGGTGAGTCTTTCAAATGAGGAGACAAACAATGATAGCAATATCAATGTGAGTCCCCAGACTTTGAGTGAATCACAACCGGGACCCATTTCGCATACGCCTACTCCTGCTCAACAAGATTTGGTCATGGTTCCTGCTACATTACTTAGCCAAATGAATGCTGCACTCTTAGAAACCTTAGCTAAGAATAAGAATTTGTCTGATGAGCTTGCCTTAAGCAATGAGAAAGTACAAACTTTGGAATTAGTGCCTTCGTCTAGTGTTCTCACAAATCTCGAATATGATCATTTTAGAAACAAAGAAATGGGTCACTTGCAAGAGATCGAAAACTTAAGAGCAAATCTGTCTAATGAACTTAAAGAAAAGGAGTTAGTGGTCACTAATTTTCAAAAACTTCAAACTGATTTTGAATTACTCGAATCTAAGAAGAATGAAATGGAGATTAATGCCACTAATAAGATTAGAAGTCTAGATTACTTGCTTTTAAGACAATACGCTGCTTCGCAACTAGTTCACTTATTTGATGCTTCGTTTAAAGAGTTTAACTTATCACGTCTAAAAGGCCTTCCCCCTAATCCACGTTATGCAAAACAAGCTTTAAGACATAGTCCTAGACTTTATAATGCAACTCAATTAGGATTGGCTTTAGACCCGATTGTTTTTCCCAATGATCGAACAAGTAAGGTTCTAGTTGATGAGGATCGGTCATACAATTCTGCAAAATATCTCGATTGTGATTATTTTAAAATGAATAAGGAGCTTGCAAAAACTGATTTTAGAGTTCGCTTCCATATGGATAAAGATCTCATCACAGCACCAACCTACATGATAGAGGAAGAAAGCCCTAGTACATTTCCTACACTTGTCAACATGGAAGGTCCTAAGGAAATTCCAAAGAATCTTCCACCTGTTAGCACTGTATGGTTAAACTTGAAAGAGATTAACCGATACTTTACTAACTTTGACAAGGTCATTTTGGAATGTACGACTTCAAATGGCTTAAACGCCGGAGAATGGGCTTTCGAACACATGAACGAGGTGTTTAAAACTGAGATCAATCCGTTTGTCGAAAGTCTAAAAAGAAGTTTTGCATCTCTTAAGGAAAATCTTCAGTTTGAAATTGGTGAAGTTCAAAAAGTGTTTTATGAAATGGACACCGCTTACGAACTGCAACTAATTGAAAAAGAAAAGATTTCAACCGAATATGACCGATTCTTGTCCGAAGTAATCTCATGTGATGTGCTTACTACTGTAAATGTTAATTATTCGAATGAGCTTACATCTGCTGTGATTAATTGTGATGCTGTGAATATTTGTGAGGATATTTGTGATGATGTTTGTAATCTTTCTGTAAATGTTGCTGATACTGTAAATGAGGTAGAAAATCATTCTTGTCACGAATCTAACGCTGAGTTTTTAAAGCTACAAGATTCTTACAATTTACTTTCACAACGCTTTAATCAACTAGAACAACATTGTATATCTTTAGAATTAAAACAACAAAATCAAAATGAAAATCTTTTGATATCAAATGTTTGTGAAAACGGTGTTGAGAATAGTGACAAGATGATTGCAATTGTTAAGACATTAGAGGAAGAAATCATGAGATTGAAGAGAGAGGTATCATCAAAGGAAACATTAAGAATGGAACTAGAGGCTGCAGAGTCTAAAAACCAGGTCTTAGAAATTAGACTATCAACTGTTCTAGGGGAGATGGATCGGACAAGGCAGGGACTATCCGCTCTTTATGGTTCACTAGAAGAACGCTTCGCTTTTAATGCGGCACAACAACAATATTATGTTGAACAACTGAACCAAAAGTGCGAAGAAATCTCTGACTTGAACATCCTGCTCATAGACAAAAATATGGTTTTGGCTGAGTTAAAGGAGACACTTCTTCTCACCCGACAAGAAGTTGTTGATAACTTAGCTACCGACTCTGCACCGTCCACTAGTGCTCCAACAACCAAGTCAGTAGTGCTTTATAAGAATCCGCTTCATAAGAGAAACCAGGTTACCTACGATGATTATATGAGGAATGCCATTAAGCATGTCGATCTTCTTAGGGATATTTTAGACGATCTTTATGCCTTAGATCCCTCAAGTAGCGACTATTATTCGGCTCATGAATATGTTAAGCGAGTTCAATATTGCTTGGCTTATTTGCAATACATAGGTACACCAGGTTCTACACTACTTAATAATAGGCCCATTGCTGTCACTCCATTTAATAAGACTCCAGGAGCGAAACCGTCATTGGCACAATCAAGTAAGACACCTTTAAAATCTGCTGCTAATGTTCCCAATTTGCCATCTACAGGATTAAAAGCGACTACTAAGGCTAAAGGATCGCCACTCAAGAAAGATAAGATCAAGCCCGCCACTAGTAGTGCCACAAAGAAGAAAGTAGAAGTCCACAATAGGAATGCTAGTTCAGTTTTAAATAAAAAGAATCATGTTAAGACTAAAAGCTCTGCGCCTGTGCAGCAGCCTAAACCATTCGTGAATTCTGATTTAAATTGTTGGAATTGTAATGAATGTATGTTTTCCCAGCGTCATGATTTGTGTCTGATTGATCACGTTAATGAAATGAATGCTATTAAGAATGGTCTTGAATGGAAGCCAACGGGTAGAACTCGTGCCCAAGTTGGCTGGCAATGGCGTCCCACTGGTAGGACCTTTACACTAGATGGTAAAATGTGCCCTTTAACTAGGAATGCATCCATTGAGGTTAGGTCTGAGCGTCCTTTAGTTAGGAACACTCGCACTCAAGTATGGAAACAGCGCCCTTTAATTAGGTCAGCCCCCACTATAGTGCCTATCAGTGAAGAAATACCTCAGGATTTGAGCCAATTAGAATCTACACCACCAATTAAGAAGAAGAAGGCTAGGAAATCTAAGAAACCTAGAGTTAGCAAATCTAAGATTATTAAATCTGTACCTGCTAATAACAAGGAACACTCAGATTCCGATACCTCTACATTGTCTTTGTGTGGTGATATTTTCAGGTGGTCCAAATCATCCTGTGGTATTTGGACTCCGGTTGTTCAAAACATATGACCGGAAATCGCTCGATGCTCCGAAATTTCGTCAGCAAGTTTCTTGGTACGGTTAAATTTGGGAATGATCATATAGCAAAGATTATGGGGTATGGTGAATATCAGATTGGAAACGTGACGATTTCTAGGGTATACTATGTAGAAGGTCTTGGTCATAACTTATTCTCAGTAGGACAGTTTTGTGATTCCAACCTTGAGGTTGCTTTTCGACAACACACTTGTTTCATCCGCAACTTGGAAGGAAAAGATTTGTTGAAGGGATCTCGTGGTGCAAATCTTTACACTTTGTCCTTACAAGACATGATGGCCGCTTCTCCAGTATGTCTTCTCTCTAAAGCTTCTAAGACTAAGTCATGGTTATGGCATCGCAGATTATCTCATCTTAATTTTGATGCTATTAATCATTTGGCTAAAAACGAGTTAGTTCGTGGTCTTCCCAAGCTTAAATTTCACAAGGACCATTTATGTTCCGCGTGTTCAAGGGGGAAAAGCACCAAGAAATCTTACAAACCCAAAGCTGAAGACACTAATCAAGAAAAACTTCATCTTTTGCATATGGATCTTTGTGGACCGATGAGAACTGAAAGTGTGAGCGGTAAGAAATTCATTCTGGTAATTGTGGATGATTTCTCAAGGTTTACATGGGTTAGATTTCTACGTACAAAGGATGAAGCTCCGAAGGCTATCATTACTTTTCTGAAATTCATTCAGGTACGTTTGAATACCACTGTCCGCCGTATTCGTACAGACAATGGTACAGAGTTTGTCAACCAGACTCTTCGTGATTATTATGAAGGAGTTGGTATATCACATGAAACATCCGCTGCACGCACTCCACAACAAAACGGTGTCGTTGAAAGACGAAATCGTACACTTATGGAAGCTGCTAGGACCATGCTTATTTATGCGAACGCTCCATTGTTCTTGTGGGCAGAGGCTATTTCTACTGCATGTTTCACCCAAAACCGTTCTATCATTCGGAAACGCCATGGAAAAACACCTTATGATCTTCTACATGACCGCAAACCCGATGTTTCATTTTTCCATGTGTTTGGTGCTCTGTGTTATCCAAACATCAATAGTGAGAACTTGGGTAAGCTTCAACCAAAAGCCGACATAGGTATTTTCATTGGTTACTCACCGTCCAAAAGAGCATACCGAATCTATAACCGTCGTCTTGGCAAGATTGTAGAAACTATGGACGCAGATTTCGACGAGCTGACAGCGATGGCTTCTGAGCAACACAGCTCTGAACCCGCGCTTCATGAGATGGGACCCGGTGCTATAAGTTCCGGATTAGTTCCCAACAATCCTACTTCTACATCATTTTTACCACCATCAAGGCCCGAGTGGGATAAACTGTTTCAACCGTTGTTTGATGAATTCTTCGATCCCCCGACTGATGAAGTTCCAGCACCTGTAGTAATTGCTCCAATACCCGAAGTGGTTGCTCAAGTTAATGAACCTTTATCTGATGCATCTACAATTCACATTGAACCGGATGCACCTTCACCAAGTGATTCTCAAACTACACCTGAATCATCACCCCTACTTGTGCCTAATGATGTAGAAGAGGATTCTACTGATCACGACTTGGAATATGCTCACTTGCAAGAGCTTCCTTTCTTTGGTGTAGCGATCCCTGAAAACCCTTCAGCCGCGTCTACCTCAGAAGAAGCTCCCTCTATTGTTCACTCCAGACCACCTAGGATTGAAAACCATAGCACTAAATGGACAAACGATCACCCAATTAGGAATGTTATTGGAGATCTAGATCGACCAGTATCTACACGCCATCAATTACAAGAGAGTGCACTTTATTGTTACTTTGATGCATTTCTCTCTGAAGTTGAACCTAAAAATTGGCAGCAGGCTATGACCCAATCATCTTGGATTGAAGCTATGCAGGAGGAACTCAATGAATTCAAACGACTAGAAGTATGGGAATTGGTTCCTCGCCCTGACAAGGTTAACATCCTCACTTTGTTATGGGTCTATAAGGTTAAACTTGATGAGATGGGTGCGGTATTGAAGAATAAAGCTAGACTGGTCGCTAGAGGATATAAACAAGCCTTGGGTATAGACTTTGAGGAATCTTTTGCTCCTGTGGCTAGATTGGAGGCGATTAGACTATTCCTTGCGTTTGCTGCTCATATGAACATGATCGTCTATCAAATGGATGTGAAGACGGCATTTTTGAACGGTGAACTAAGGGAAGAAGTTTATTTTAGTCAACCGGATGGGTTCGTCAGTACGGAGTCTCCTAACCATGTGTACAAGCTTAAGAAGGCTCTCTATGGGTTGAAACAAGCTCCACGCGCGTGGTATGATCTCCTGTCAACATATCTCATGTCGGAAGGCTTCTCCAAAGGCAAAGTGGACCCCACTCTATTCACTCTCAAGGACGGCAACGACATGCTTCTGGTACAAATTTATGTTGATGATATAATTTTTGCTGCCACTAACATAGAATTGTCTAAACAATTTGAGAAGATAATGTCCACACGCTTTCAGATGTCGATGATGGGAAAAATTTCATTTTTCTTAGGATTACAGATTTCTCAGAATCCCAGAGGCATCTTTATTAATCAATCCAAATATGCTCTAGAATCTCTTAAGAAATATAACTTTGAGAATTGTGACCCCGTAGACACTCCAATGGTGGAGAAATCCAAGTTAGATGAAGATAGAGATGGGATTATTGTCGATCCGAAACTTTACCGTGGAATGATTGGCACCCTTCTCTATTTGACTGCTAGCAGGCCTGATTTGCAATTTGCTGTATGCATGTGTGCCCGGTATCAGGCTCGGCCTACCGAAAAGCACCTACATGTTGTGAAAAGGATCTTTCGGTATCTAAAAGGAACACTTCATCGTGGGCTATGGTATCCGAAAGATTCCTCGATTGCTTTAATATCATACGCAGATGCCGATCATGCTGGATGTTAAGACACGAGGCGTAGCACTTCTGGATCTGTGCAACTCCTTGGAGATAGATTGATCAGTTGGTCTTCAAAAAGGCAGAAAAGCGCTGCAATATCAAGCACGGAGGCTGAATACATCGCCATGTCCGGTTGTTGTGCTCAAGTCCTTTGGATGAGATCACAATTAACTGACTACGGTCTTGGATTTAACAAAATCCCGATGTATTGTGACAACAAGAGCGCCATTGCCCTTTGCTGCAACTATGTTCAACACTCCCGGGCCAAGCACATAGACATTCGCTACCATTTCATTAAGGAGCAGGTGGAGAACGGAGTGATCGAGCTGTATTTTGTCACTACTGAGTACCAGCTGGCGGATATGTTCACCAAAGCCTTAGATCGAGGACGAATCGAGTTTTTGATCGACAAGCTTGGCATGAAATCATTTACTCCAGCGACTCTCAAAGAGTTGGCAGAAGAATCAGCTGAATAGTCGTGGTAAACTATTCAGAGTATCCTTGGTTCGTGATCATGTATATTATAGTAAATATATAAACCACAAAAGAAAATACAAAAATATAAAACCAAGAAAAACCATAAAAAATATAAAACCAAGAAAAACCATAAAAAATATAAAACAAAGAAAAACCATAAAAATTATAAAATCAAGAAAAACCAAAAATATTTTTTGTTTAAAACGGGCATGTCTTTTAGTACGGTAATATTTACGGCCTTAGAAATGTCGATTACTATTGACACGGTGCCATAAATAGAGTCCGTATAAAAGTTGTAATGTTTTAAAACATGCCCATTATGGCTTGTAGTTATTTCAGACTGCAACCCGGTTTTCATATTAAAGTCACGTATTTCCTTGGAAAACGTTGGCTCACAACGGGAATTAATTTTCTCGGGCGTGATTTACAAGCCAAATCATGCAAAGGGATCAAGTTTACTTTACAACTTGGTCTAACACGAATTAGTGTACGTCTCAGTGCATTACTTTGTTAAAATAAGAGAAATCTTATTGACACCACGAATCAAACTTTTTCAAGATATCAATTGGGAAATGTTTTTCATCATCATGTGCCTCGTTAAACAATGACTACAGCTCTTTAAATAGAAAACGGGTCATCGTTTAAGGGGGAGAAAATGTTTCATCATCTTTCACATCAAAAAGATCTTCAAAAGTTTTCAAGGAAACTCACAAAGCTTAATAGTTAATGGTTGGATTGCTTTGGCATTTGTATTGTTGTTGCTTATAAGTTTGTCGTGGATAGTTTTGTGCTTGTGTTAAGTTAAAATAATCACAAAGGCTAGGATAAGTTAACATAAGATAGGGTCAAAATGGCTAGTATCAAAACTTGGTAACCAAAAGAATGATTGAATGAAGCAAAAAGAAAAATTGAGGGGGCAAAGTTGACAATAGGTCTAACTTGTGGAAAATTTGACCTAGCCAAAACCTTCCCCCCCGTTTCTTCTATTCCTTCACTGTTTACATCTATACTTGCCGCCATTGATAATCAAAAAACACACAAAATCACAAACACTCACGCAAATCAACCAAGAACATCTCAATATCAGATCAAGATCACAAAAAGGTATTAAATCGGTTAAACTTTCATGCACAAACAAGTTAATTAACTGTTTAATTGGAAAATTAAACGAATCAAATTACTGCTTAATTAGGGTTGATTAATTTGGGGGTTTTGCTTGGGTTGTATTCGGAATAGGTCTAATTGCACTAATTTGGCCTTTAGAACACTTGAATCAAACGAGTTCATGCCCAATTAGAAAATCGTAACTGTTTGTAACTTTCCGCATAGAAGCAGTTTTTCCGAATAGAACAGTTTTTCCGCATAGGGCAAAAGTTCCGCATAGGGCAAAAGTTCCGCATAGGGCAAAATTTCCGCATAGGGCAAATGTTCCGAATAGGGAAATGTTCCGAATAGGGAAAATGTTCCGAATAGGGCAAATGTTCCGAATAGGGCAAATGTTCCGAATAGGGCAAATGTTCCGAATAGGGCAAATGTTCCGAATAGGGCAAATGTTCCGAATAGGGCAAATGTTCCGAATAGGGCAAATGTTCCGAATAGGGCAAATGTTCCGAATAGGGCAAATGTTCCGAATAGGGCAAATGTTCCGAATAGGGCAAATGTTCCGAATAGGGCAAATGTTCCGAATAGGGCAAATGTTCCGCATAGGCAATTGTTCCGAATAGGGAACTTATTCCGCATAGGCCAAAGTTCCGAATGGGGAATTTATTCCGCATAGCCCAAATGTTCCGAATAGCCTTTTTATTCAGAATAGGGATGTTTTTCCGCATAGGCTATATGTTCCGAATAGACTCATGTTCCGCATAGGTCTATTATTCCGAATTGAGTGATTATTCCGAATAGAAGATGTTTGAATGATTTCAATGCTTAAGGGATTATGTCATACGTACAATGCTTAGGTTTAAAGTCATAATGATATTCATACTTGTTTGTATCAACCTTTGTGTTTTATCTTAAGCAGAAACGATGACTAACCCTACCGTACAACAACTACAACACAACAGAGCCGCCGCCATTGCTGAAGCCAAGACTCTAAAGTTTATTCCAAACAACTACCGTCTGAAGGAGGTATCTCACTCTACCCATAATGGCTTTAAGGTAGGTACAGCCATGCTTGATAAATCTCATTTCAAGCATGCGCTAAGGAGAAGTGCTTCAGTACCCTACGACTACCTTTACGAGTTCTGGGCTACCAAAGAGAGGACGTCCAACAAAATCACTTTTTCCTTGGACAACAAGCAGCAGACGCTTACTGTGTCAGACTTTAGGAAGACTTTTGGATTTCGGCCGACACTCAAAGACTTATCATACTCAGCCAACCCGACTAAGGACCAGATCATGGAGATGTTCACCGCCATTGGATGTCTTGACATACGAACCCCGTCTGAGTTTACTACTGCCAAAGTTGGTCAACCATGGAAAGCTATTTTTGGGATTCTAAGCCGCTGTTTAACACCCAAAACAACTGGGTATGATGCTGTTCGTCCACCAATCATCAAGATGTTTTATGGTATGTTCAAAGGTATGGGTATTGATTATGCATCACTGCTGTGGGAGGAGTTTACTTTTCAACTCTTCACTAACACAAAGGGTAAAGTTAAAACTTACCAGTACCCTAGGTTTATTAAGTTGATCATCCATTACTTTATGGAAAACGATGCATCCATTAACAAGCGTGCAGGTAGTCGTCACCACATGATAGATGATGATGATTTGGTAGACTTAAGGCAGGAGACTCATTCGAATACGGTTATTCCTGGTCCCATTCCCAGTCATCTTCTGACCGATGAGATTATTGCATCTGAGGATTACAAGAACTTGCTAACAGAAATTGAGAATCAACGCGCAAGTATTCTAGCAGGTGAAGACTCTTCCACCACGGTAAAGAGCAAAGGTAAACGGAAGCAAGCAGATTTACCTGAATCCAAAGCCAAAAAGAAGAAGACAGAGGGTAAGAAAGGAAAGGGTAAGGCCGATGAGATGCGTCTGCGTGACGAAGAAAACATTGTTGATCCTACTCTTGATAAAACTGAGAAACAAATGATGAAGATAGCCATTAAAAGGAGTAGGAAAGATACTGGCGGTAGTGGTTCAGGTGTAAGAGTAGACGTTGAGGATGAATACATGGAACCTGATGATGTTGATGAGTTTGGGTCACCTGAACATTATTCCACTTCGAAGGAGCCATCAATCCCTGTTTCAGCTGGTATTGAAAAGGCATCTACTCAACCTTCAACAACTCAACCTCCACCAACTCAACCCTTACCAACCAAACCGGTTTCTACACCACTTCCTCCACCACCAATAAAGCCCATCCTCAGCACCGCAGTTACAACTGAGCCCATTCCATCAACCCAGAGCAGCTCTGCAACATCTGCAATGGCAGCAATAGTGATGGCCGAGTTGTTGGATAAACACGTGGATACTCAAAAGAGAGAAATGGATGAACTTCGCCAAGAGTTAAATAGAAGAACTCAAAGTGAAGAAGCATCAAGGAAAGCTCAAGAAGAGTTGATTGCCAAGTTCGCTGCAGACATGGAAGTTACACGTAAAGCTCATGCAGAAGAACTTGCTCAGGTTAAAAAGGATGAAGCTGATAGGCATAAAGCACGAATTGCAAGACTTCAAGCTATTAAGGATGACTTTAAAGAGCAAAAAGAAGCTCTTGAAGCTACTATTGAGCAAAGAGTGAAAGACTCCATTGAATCTTTTATGCCTAAACTGCGTGATGACTTGAAGACGCTTGCTGCTGACAACTTAATGATCAAATCATCCAATCCTTCAGAAGCCGCCTACAAGATCGCTTATGACTTGACGGATTTTGAACTTAAGAAGATCCTCAAAGCTCGAATGAAGGAACTTGGATCGTTTGATAAATCGAGGAAACAACGGGCTCTCTTCAAATCCCTGAATGACGCTATCATGGAGGATGATAGGTTGTTCAAGACGTTTGGAAGTGTGGTACCCTACCACATTCTCCCTGAAGAAGAAAGGGAAGAGAGCGACGAAGAAGAGGGTACTGGTGGAGAGGAGGAAGAAGAAGAAGAAGACGATAAGAATGAGGAGGATGATGAGGATGAGAATGATGAGGATGATGATGATGAGAATGATGATGATGAAGATGAAAATGATGATGAGGATGAGGATGAGAATGATGATGATGAGGATGCAGATGATGATGATAATGATGGTAATGATGGTGGTGATGGTCACCAGGAGAGTGTCAAGGGGAGCAATGCGGATAAAGGTGAACAGCGTGAGAAAGGGGATAAGGGCGCCAGCTCAAAGAAAGTGGTTAAGTCTGGCACCAAATCCAAGAAAGATGCAGCACCAAAGGAAAAGTCAACATCCACGGAATCCAGACGATCGAAGTGGCGCCATGATGTGAATGCCACTACAGGGTCATCTATTCCTGGTACATTTATCCATGCATCAATACCTGTTACCACTAACCCCGTTAGTTCTTGTGTTGTTACCCCTGTGATTGCAGAATCGGTAACCGAACCAGAAGCTGCACAACACTCACCCGTCCATGACACTGCTGAAATGCCTGAATCTGAACAAGCAGATATTCACGTCTCCACTCCTCAGCAACAAAACCCACAATCTACTATTCCTGAACCAAGCACAAGGAACTGGGAGGACACGTTGGAGATCGACGAGACTGCTCCACCACAGGCTTGGATCACGACAGCAGCGCAGTATGATCCGATCACCGACGCCGACAAAGATGTCTTGTATCTTCGTATCCGAAGTCCGATTGACTTATGTGCATTTCTTGCTCATGAGTATAAGACTTCGGTTACTCCATCTTTGGTGAAGAAAGTACTGAAGGATAAAAGACTTCGTGCCAAAACCCGGTTGACCCAAATGGAGTTCGAATATTATGCCGAGGAGATCCTGAAGGCTCTGAATACCGTTCAACGGGCAGGTCTTCATGAATCAGAAAGAGCTCCACCTCCAATGGATCAAGATAATCAGATTGCTCTTGACTTCTTTGTCACCAATGATTTGGTGTATCTACTGAAGGGGTCATCAAAGTACGCAACATCCCTGACCTTGCTGAAAGCTGCCAACTGGGGAGCAATACCCTTTATCGAGGAAAAGGTAAACCGACTCTGGGTCCCTAAGATAAATCGTAATTATGATATGTATGCTGTCATAGGTGCATCTCATTGGGACGAACGAGTCAGAAGGGCGTACAGGGGTTGCTGCTTAGTCAATTCTGGAAGCTCAGTTAGATCCGATATCCGCATCTCCAGCATTTTAGGGATGAAAACAGAAGCCAAGAATGGCTACTATCATGTGACGGAGATTCGTTTGAAAAGGGAGGATGACAGGGAATACAAAATCCAGCAGGGAGATTTTTCCATCATTCGCCTTGAGGATATCGAAGATATGCTGCTTCTGATGACCAGAGATCAACTCACACATATTCCTCGTGAAGACCTCATTGCTTTGAATACAGCACTTCGTATGTTCACACGAAGCGTTGTCATCAAGACACGAGTTGAAGATCTTCAGTTGGGAGTTGAAAGCTATCAGAGGAAGCTTAATTTAACCCGTCCTGTGAATCAAGTGTTACCTCAACATGTAGCAAGATGTCCCTATACCGGCATTTCTGTCCCGAATTACGGCATTTTCTACTTGAACAGTCGAGGTTTGATGAAGTTTATGAGGGTGGGGGAGCTCCACAAGTATAGTGATGGAACTCTTATACAAGTCAGAGGAAAGTTGGAGCATCTGAACTCGGGTGGAACTTTGCCAGAAATGACGGAGGATTGGCATCCAGGTTACCGGCAGATGGCGAAGTACGTGATCAAGAAGATCGATCAAAATCTCCGTGAACGTAGATTGATGAGGAGCTTGGAAAGATTCGTGGGTGGTAGACCATATGGAGTGCACTACAGGACACTGCAACGATCCATCTAATGGGTTGTATATTTCAGGTCACTCTATATTGGTATTATTTGTGAATATGTAAATTTGTGAATAATGTGCTTTAATGGCTTGTTGTAGTGTTAAGGTATGATAATTTTTCAAGAATTTCTCACGAGATTCTAAATCTTTCAAAATATATCATACTAAAGCACTACAACCATCCCTTATTAACTTAAGGGGGAGCAATAACTTGTTCTATGGCCAAACATCGATTTCATTTTTACCCAAAGACCGGTTAATCCATTCAATATCCCAAATATTAATGGTTAACATTTTGGATAAGGGGAGAAAATGGGATTAAGGAGACGTAAGTGATATTTGGCTAAAAGATGAAAAAGACTTAAAGATTATCCAACTTAATATGTGTTAAGCACGTGTTAAGGGGGAGCGTTTTTGATGAACAAAACACCTAAGGTACAAAACTTTTGATTTCAATATCACAAGTACCTTATGTGATTTTTCAACGATTTTTCATGGTGGCAATTCCTTCCCAAAACACGCTTAATTCACGACGGATGTGGTGACAAAAGGGTGGTAGGAATAGGTTTAGTCCAATGATTCATCAGAACCGATGGAATCTTCCCAAGGACAATTCCATAGATAGAATTAGAAGTCCTAGGAAAGATGGAGAAAGAATGTGAACGTAGCTGAATGCCGACCAAGTACTTAAGCTAGCACTGGAACAATCACAACAAGGTGCTAGTGATGACGTATTGGTAAGCATTGAAGGGGTTGAAGAATGAAAAAGAAATGTAAAGATAAAGGGTGTAAAGAAAGAAGCCCTCCTTACAACTTTAGGCAGAAACCGGGTCAATACATATGCTATTGAGGTCATTTTTGTTAATGATTCTCGGTATTGAAGAAAGACATCATGGACCCAGTGATGCAATGCACAACCCTTTCCCAGCTAACTCAAATATCTCTCAAAAGGTATTTGTTTTAATCACACGGAGATTAACACGTTATCTATTGGTTTATTCACTCCGAATAGACTGGTATTGAAAAGGTGGCACTCCTCTCCAGCCATCGCTCACTAAATCAAAACGCACAATCGAGTCTAGAGCCAAGAGATCATCAAAAGTCTCATTAGGACACTTTTCATTTATTCCTTGCTTTCTCACACACTGTGAAAAGTAAGAGATTTTCATGAGTCCTACGCAGTATTCCTGTAATATTGCCAGAACATCCGAGTAATACGTAAGTATTACAATGAAGATGGAAATCCTGCTTGAGCCAACATCAAACAAGCTCATGGTAGGTTACACGTGCGGTTCTTTTAGAACCAATCTTGTGAAAAACTGGAAGGTAACAGTGGTTTAATTCTTAATTGAACTTAAACTCGTTCCAGGCCTCTTCGCATTATCATATGATCTTGCCAGAACACTCAGAGTGACTCTTTATTGACCACAGTGACGAGTGGAAATCCTTCTAGTGTCAACATCAAACAGCACTTGGTAGGTGACGTGCAAGATTCTTTATGAATTGAGCTCGTGACAACTGGAAAGCAACGATGGTGAAAATCTTAAATGAAATTCACTTGTTCCAGGTTTCATGAATTGACGGCTTTTAATCACAAGGATAATTTATCCAAGTGATTCACTCTTTATGTTCGCAGTCAGCTTTGGACGGTCGAATAAAGAGAACGGGTTTACCCGCGAAATCCTGTCAGGAAGTTACTTAATTGAAACTATCCGTCACGGGTACGATATCTAATATCGTCCAACGGTCTTCACCGACCGGAGGTAAAATGCTACCGAATTAGAATAAAATGTTCAAAGCCATTTTATTCGTGTCGTTGCTGTGTACCTGTTAAAGACGGTGGCGTTGCTGCGTACCTGTTGAAGACGGTGGCGTTGCTGTGTACCAGTGAAGACGGTGGTGTTGCGGTGTACCTGTAAAAGTCGTTCCCACATGCTTATGTCTTTTGCAACAAAGTTCAGCAAAAATTCAAAGAAAGTACAAGATAAAGTCTTCCGCTGTACCAAACTCTGAAGCTTTCGAGAATTCAACAAAAAGACGTAAGTGTGTGGAACATGAAGTCACGAGGAGGCAAAGTTCACAAGAAAGGCAAAGATCGCACGTGAAAGGCCAAAGAACAATGCTCTCAAGTCAAAGCCAAAAAGATCAAATCAACATATTCACAACAAAAGAAAGAAAAGAAGAAAAGACTACGAGCTAAAGAACGAAGACTTAGTATAGTATGCTAGGTTTAGAACTTTGTAAACGTGGAGTGACCTCCCTTAGGGGGAGATTGTTAGAAATACGTTTTTACGTATATTAGAAGTATCGGTCACTCCACAATAATATTCATGTTGTAATAGCTCGTAGTTAGATAATAGTTGTTTAGTTACTTATTAACTTAAGTAAGAACCGGTCCATGGGCTTGTCATGGACCGGCCCAAGCCCATGTTTAGCTTGGTACTATAAATACCCCTTTCCACTAAGGAAAGGGGTTGGTTGTGGTTCCATTTTGCATTTCATATTAATAAAATCTTTCACATATTCTCTCACTTTCTCTCTCTAGTTTCTCTCACTAGAAAACATCAACCCACTTCATAGATTCATAGGTTATCAACATTCTACACAGGACAAGAGACTCAAAAGTATCATAGTCTCTTGGCTACCCAAGAACATTATGAAGTCCATCATTAAATGCAACTCTGCTAAGGAGATGTGGACTGAGTTAGTTCTAGGGTATGAAGGTCCAGAGGAAACAAAAGAAACCAAAATCCAAGCCCTTAGACTTAAGTTTAATGCTTTTAAAGCTTTGGAAACAGAAACTGTTGCACAAACTTACACTAGGCTTAAGATTTTGTTGAATGATTTGGGAAAAAATGGAGTTGTTCTACCTAAGGCTGAGGTTAATGCTACTTTTGTCAATAGTTTACCTAGAAAGTGGCTTAGCCAAAATCAGAACTTAAGAGCAAACAATGCTATAAAGAATGATACTTTAGCCCAACTATTTGGTAGATATAACTATGAAGAAGGGCTAATTGACTCCATTTACAAGTCAGAGACTGACAGGTTTACCACCAATATCACTAGTTCAAAAGCTCTTGTTACTAACCATTCTTTTCAGGAGAACGACTCTGACATAGAAGAGGACACCAGAAGTATTCAAGAATTTCTTGATGAATTACATGCTGAGTTCCATGACAGAGCTCTTCTAGCTGACCAAAAGAGGTACTACAAGAGATCTGATAGAGTTGGAGCTGCAAAGGTTGATAAATCCAAGGTGTCATGCTACACTTGTGGAAAGACTGGTCACTATCAGAAGGATTGCTGGTCAAACAAAACCTCCTCTCCAAGCTTCCCTTCATCCAGCAACAATAGCAGCAAGAAGAAGTTTTCCTCCTCTCCTTTCAAGCAAACCTCTCTCTCTGACTCAGAGGGGAAGAAGGACTACAAAGTCAAATACAAAGCCTTGAAAGCTGAGCTGCTAAAACTCAACCAGAAAGCTGATGATGCAGCAAAGAAAAAGGATGTTAAGAAGACTGAAAAAGGTCTGATTGCTGCCTCATTCGACTTGGATGATGAACCCCTCACATCTGAGGATGAAGGTACCACTACCTGTTGGGACTTAGATATCTTGAGTTGATATGACAAAACAAGATGAAGGACCTAGTAGTAAAATAGTAGCTTAGTTAGTAAGCTAGGGTTGTCATGTAACCCTAGTCCCTCTATTATATAAAGAGGGTACCACCTTGGTTGTTATTCATTCATTCAAAAACAATGTAAACCATAGGTGTGTGTGCGTTCTCCTGGTGTCAAGCCTATGAGGCACCAGGAGTAGTAGTTAATAGTTTATTAATAGTAATCATTTCATTAGTGAAAGCCTTGTTCTTGGTTATGATTGTGTTTATTATGATTCCGCTGTGCATTTACAATCATAATCATGATATCCTAGATGAGTCTAGATCCTAAGACTCAACAAGTGGTATCAGAGCTTGTTGGCTCTCGATCTGGTTGATCTACAAGGTTTTCGTTAGTATTTTCTGTTTTTATATAAATAAAGTTGTTGATCTAGGGTTTTTCCCAACAAGCCCTAGATGATTCAGTGATGTGTTGTTGCTGTTATTTGTTGCTGATATTAGTGCTGGTCATACTAGCTTTGGTGAGTTGATTCTTGAATCAACGATGAACCCTAGTATGATCTAAGGGAACCTATTTATGGCTGCTGTGATTCTCGTTTTAGGGTTTTCAAACCCCAGATCGATATGTGATCCTTGCTGCTGTGGAAGAAGGACGGAAAGTCTGTGTATGATTTCTTGTGAATGTGGCTGTGATTACAATTACAGGTTATATCGCGTGTGAAAACTGCCAGAAGGATACTTGGTAATGTACTGCTATTGTTTCTTTAGGCAGTGTGATGGTGTCATGATACTAGTACTTATGATCCCAAGATTCACGTTTGTTCTTACTACCATGACAAAAAAATTGCTGTTCTATCAAGGCCTGATATTCTGATAAGGACACGTGAGGTTGTGACTCATAAAGTTACTTTCAAGAATGGCTCAAGCATATATCAAGTGAATATATCAGGTATCTCTTACTGTTTGGTTTATCTGTTTCTCTCCTATGAACGTGTGAAATAAAGAAACAGACGTGGGGAGAATAATGCATGAGTTTTGAGAAGATATGTTCGTATCTTTTTGGACATGGGTATGAACCATACGGTTATGATTTTGCCTGATTTTTAGGATAAACATATATTGTCATTGATAAGTATAAAACAACTTTCTCTTCCTAAAATTTTGGAGATTTGCACGTATCTTTGATTATGGCAGTTTTGAAGAAAGTAATGTTGCATGCTTTTTGGATGTGTCCACGTGACAAGACATGTGAAATTTGGGATAGAGATTTCTTGACTGTGTCATGCGTAATTTATGGGATAGAGATATCTCCTATATTTAGACGTGATTTGAGAGTTTGATAAAGTCCAAAACGTGTTATGAGGTCGAATGCATATCTGTTCCGTGATTTTTTGGACATAAATATGGTATGTGTTTTCTCTATTTTGTTTCATTATTTGATATGGTCAAATCATCAACGTGACATATGGAAAATATCATGCGTAATAGATGGGAAGTAGTTTTGGAGCAAACACGTCTTTCCAAATTTATTGGAGTTGGACGTGGTATGGAAAAAAAAGTGTGGTACTTGAATATATTGCGTGACTTTTGGTTGTATTTTAGGAAGGTGAATATATTGTTACCATATATGGGCTGAATATGGGCCTCTGACTTACAAAGCGTGTGATATTATGATTTGTGATTATCATGCACGTAAATAGTTGTGGGGTATAAGTATGCAGTTTCCTTGGTCAATGTTTTTGTCTTTTAGGAATGCCTTTTAAACTGACATTTTTTTGGACGTGGCTTGGAGGTGATAATATGGGAATAGGTGTTGATTTTTAGGAAGATAAATAGGTTCTTCCATATATATATGCGAACATACCTCCGATATTATTGACCATATTCTGGATGGTAAACTGGAGCTTTGATTTAGTTATGGGCTGGATACATGGGCTTAAGACATACAAGCAGGTGTTGGTCACCGTCTGGTATAGTACACAGGTCATCAACAGAATTAGTGACAACGCAGCAATAACAACAACTTTATCGACAGTTTGGTCACATCAAGTTATTTAAAAAAAAAGAGAAAAGGGGGGTTTGAGATGCTACTGGTAGGTTATGTTGTTCCTACTGGTGCGCTATGGTTCCTACGGGTCATATATTGTTCGTGGTGGTTTTGTTCTCGGTTCCTCCTAGTAAGATTTGATGGTTCCTCCTGGTTGAATCATCGGTTCATACTAGTCGGTTTCTACTGGTCCGTACCACTAGTCGGTTCCTACTGGTTTGTTCCTACTGGTAGGATTCGGTTCTTACTTGGTTATGGTTCCTGCTGGCTTGTTGTATACTAACTTTATTTGGTCGGTTTTGGTTCCTCCTAGTCAAGTAAGATTGCTACTATTCTGGTTTAGTGACTAGTCTGATGTCACTACTGTTACCGGAGGAGGAGTTCTCAGCCATCATCATTTCGTTGGGGTGATTCATTGAAGAAGACATTTGATTATCACTGACTTTATGTTGTAGTTGATTTTCACAGGTTTTGTGTTCTTATCATATCTTAAAAGGAAGGGAGTACCTTTTAAGATAACTTGTTTGGTTTGTATGGTGACGAAGTCTCGACATATCTAGCGAAGGGGTACGATCTATTCATATCTTAAAAGGAGTAGTAGCTTTTTAAGATAGTTTGCTCTATGCGTACATTTGCTATCGCTTGAAGGGGTTACGTTATTGTGCTTAGTGTCTCATTTATTTGAGGATTTTGTTCGAGCTCGACGTCACGTGGTTAGTGCAAGACATAAGACACAAGTTTGGGAGATTCCACTTCTTCATCAAATTCGTTATACTTGATTTTCTTCATCAGTGATCTCTCCATGGAGCCTACTGGATTTGCCGTGCACTTCTTAAGGGGAAGACGATCCTTTTTGAGTTGATGTGACAAAAAGGGGAAGAATGCATGTATCAAGGGGAAGCTTAGCCTTCATCTATATTAGGTTCAGGGGAAGCTTGTGCTTACTGGTTTTGTCAAATCAACTAGGGGAAGATTGTTAGGACTTAGATATCTTGAGTTGATATGACAAAACAAGATGAAGGACCTAGTAGTAAAATAGTAGCTTAGTTAGTAAGCTAGGGTTGTCATGTAACCCTAGTCCCTCTATTATAAAAAGAGGGTACCACCTTGGTTGTTATTCATTCATTCAAAAACAATGTAAACCATAGGTGTGTGTGCGTTCTCCTGGTGTCAAGCATATGAGGCACCAGGAGTAGTAGTTAATAGTTTATTAATAGTAATCATTTCATTAGTGAAAGCCTTGTTCTTGGTTATGATTGTGTTTATTATGATTCTGCTGTAAATTTACAATCATGATCATGATATCCCAGATGAGTCTAGATCCTAAGACTCAACACTACCGTTAGAGCCTTTATGGCTGTCGCTGATGAAGAACCCGCTGTGGGTAAAAGTGAAGCAAGATCTGGTCAATGGGTGGACATCACCATGAAGAAGGTACAAAGAATGTTATCTATACCTTGGTTGACCTCCACTTTGTGGAAGAGCAAAGAAATAACCTGTTAAACAAATTTCATAGTCTTAAAACAGAGTTAAATCTTTGCCAATCTGAATTAACAAATCTTAAACTATTTGTGAATCTTGCTAATCAACTTCAAAATGAAGTGAGCAAATTATCCATTGAAAATGAGTCTTTATCTAATGAAAACTCAGAACTTAGAAAAACCATTGAAAAATGGAATTTGGCTCAATCTACAATGGAAGAAATAGTCGCTGAATCCATACCTGGTGATGTGGTTCAGGCTATTGGGGGAAAGGGTAGATACAAAAACCATATACCTGTTCCCAGTGTCAAATTTGTCCCTTCAGATGTTTCTTCTCCATCTTCCACCCCTGTGGATGAGAAAAACTCTGACAAGAAATCAGAGGTACTAGCCCCACCAAGACTCGCTGGTGCTAACCCATCTGATTCCTTGCTTGGCCCAAAACCTCCAACCAAAACCTCTGGGAATTCAATTCTCAAAGTCACTGATAAAGAGAACAAAAAGGTTTTTGTGGCCAAGAACTCCAACAAACCCACTCCTCTCACTGAAGAGCTTTCACCCACCAAGCAACTTCTCCTCACCTTGATGGAAGAAGTAAAAGGGTTGAAAGAACAAATCAACCCCAGAGTTAATAGTCCATCTGTTAACTCTCTTGGTGAAGGATCTAGTAGCTATAAGGGGAGAGCTTTGTTCATACCTTGCAAGCATTGCGGTTTTAAGAATAATTCCTCTGAGGATTGCTTAAAGAAACCAAAATGTATCACATGCGAGTCTACTAAACAAACTTCTATAGAGCATGAGGAGGTAATTGTGGTTCAAAGAACCAGAATTCAAATGAGGTCAAAAACTCCTCACAGGCCCTCAAGAAAGGCTGAGCCTAAACCCAGAGATAACTCTCAGGGTTACAGACCTAATCCCCCCTGCAAGTACTGCGGCTTCTTCGACCATCACTCTGATGAGTGTGAGCATTATCCCGGATGTGACATCTGTGGAAGCATGCGTCATGAACCCATGGACTGCAACCAAAGAGGGGGAGGAAACCAGATAAGGACCAATGTCGCTGGTCAGCGACAACATGGACCCACTAGAAAGTGTGTTCATCATAGAAACTAATCTGGATTTGTTATATCTATGCAGGAATATCTGAAGAAATCTGTTTGCTATCTGGATAGTGGGTGCTCCAAACATATGACAGGGGCTAAACAATATCTGCATAGATATAAAAAGGAGCCTGGTCCAAAAGTAGTCTTTGGAGATGACTCCTCAGGGGCTACTAAGGGATATGGATCAGTGGATTGTAATGGAATAACCTTCACAAGGGTCGCTTATGTCAATGGACTGAAGCACAACTTAATCAGCATTAGTCAACTCTGCGATGCCGGCTTCAAAGTTCTGTTCACTAAGACCCAAGGAACAATCTTTAATCAAAATGATGATGTTTTTCTAATTGAACCTAGAAGAATGGTTGTGTATGTCATCGACATGACATCTTGTCCAGAAGGGACAAACACTTGTCTCTATGCCAAAGCATCTGATAGTGAAAATTGGCTGTGGCATAAGAGACTCTCCCATCTCAACTTCAAAAACATTAACAAACTGACTAAGAATGATTTAGTAGCTGGGTTTCCCTCTCTGACCTTCACCAAAGACAGACCCTGCTCAGCCTGCGAGAAAGGGAAGCACCAGAGAGCCTCATTCAAGACTAAACAATCATTCTCCATAAATAAGTGCCTCTATCTTCTTCACATGGACTTATTTGGACCAGTAAAACCTCAATACCTTAATCACAACAAGTATACACTAGTCATTGTAGATGAATTCTCCAGATTCACATGGGTATTCTTTCTCAAAAGAAAGAGTGATGCTGCTGAAAGAATAATGTCCTTCATCAGAGAAATAGAGAACCTCAATGACTGCAGAGTTAAGTCTATCAGAAGTGACAATGGCACTAAATTCAAGAATCATGCCGTGGAAGCCTTTTGTGATGAAAAGGGAATATCACAGAACTTTTCTAACCCAGACACCCCTGAACAAAATGGTGTCACTGAAAGAAGAAACAGAACCCTCATAGAGGCTGCTAGAACTATGCTCAGCGAATCAAGACTTCCT